>VWYH01003700.1:176045-312052 GCA_013399365.1 Pampusana beccarii | reverse complement strand
TGATCCCGAGGACTGAGTGTCCTCCAGAGAGAAAATTCATTCTGTTGAGTCTTTTCCAATATCAATTCTCCTATCAATGTGTGATAAATATGAAATTGCATCTATTAAGTTTAAACCTGTCAAAGCTATATTCATAGTCATGTAAGATGGAAAGTAGAGGAGAAACATCATATGTCATAGGACTGATTTTGTGAAAACCTTTTTATACACAGCTGTCATATGTGAAAAAGGGGGAAATATAAATATCATAAGCATATTGTCACACTTCAGTAAGTATAGTTCATTCTTAAAGGGCTCAGAATCAGTGAACAGAACAATTGTATCAGCAGGAGAATACTGTGAATCTGAGAAAAATGTTAGAAAAATACATAGCCATACTGTAAACTTTACTTTGATCTTATGAACTCTGTGTTAGTTCTAGAAAACCAGTTCCACCTCTCTAGAATAAACAAACAAAAAATTAGATGTGCCTGGATTCCTTGGTGGAAATTACTCACGTCAGAAAAGCTATGGCAGGCAGGTAACACAGCGCACTTTCATAGCACTGGATTCTTCTATTCCTGTTCAACAAAATTTGACCAGGTCAGCAGACCTAGCAGAGCAGATTCCATCTTATTCCATGAGGTCCTGAACATGCAAATTATAAAACAGAGCACTGAAAAACTGAAACTGTTGGAAAGAATACATGTGGTTAAGCCAGGAGGGTATCTATGGCAACTGAGGTTTGGACTCTGAAGCATCTCAGCGAGCAGACTTCCACACATGAAGGGATAACAGCAAATGAATTGAAGGGAAAGGCAGAACTAAGGCCTACTCTACTCAAAAAGCAAAAAAGAAAAGAAATTTAGTGTGTGAGATCTAAAACAAACAGCTTTGCGGGTGTCCAGCAATCCTACTAGTGCTGTAAACCCAGTGTTGAAAAGCTTCAGTGTGGGTGCTAAACTTCAAGCTAGAAAATCTGACTCAATTTTTCTTGTATATGTTTCAGCCTCTGTAGCCTCTGAACTATATAACAGTAGTAAAAAAAAAAATTGTTATTTTTGTCTAAATATTGTGAACCTGAAAACTGTCTGTGTTAATTCAAAAGGGAATTTTAATGTCCTTTATCACCCTACAGTAAATTTTTGTCCGTACTTTATTATTATATCAGTAGATCAGATTCATAGTGACAGGAGATGTCAAATATATAAACTGAAAACATGATAGATCAGAAATCTGTGTTTAAAAAGAACAATATTTCAAAGCAAAGTGCATTCAAATTTACAATATGTCTATTTATACTTCTGTGTTTGTTGAAAACACATACAAACTGCACAATGTCAAGAAAAGTGAAGAATACTCTGGATATTTATGTTGTTTCAAGGCACACACTGTAACACAATTTTTACAATAAATTTATGGTGTTCCTCAGTATCAGCACTTACTTTCAAGATCCCAAAGTTAAGAAAAGATTTAAGGACACTCATATACAAACAATATTGTCTCCTATAAGCTATTTTAAAAGTTTGATTCAATATTTCAGATGTGAAACTATCATTAATAACTCATCAAAGTGAATATATTTGTAAGTCACATAATCAAATTTAATCAGTATTCAGTTCTTATGGATGATTTTCACATTTAAGTAGCTGTATGAATATTTTTTAAAGTAGGAAAGTTTGCTAAGATTTTTTTTTTTTCATATCTCTTGGGCACTAGCAAGAATCTGGAAAAAAAAGCTGGTTGTTCATGGGTATGCAATTGTAGACATGGACTCTAGGTCACTCAGTTTCAATTGCAGAGTAACTATGGGTTGTTTCCTTTCTTATTAATCCAACCGCAGTTGCATCTGAAGGCAGTTTCAGCCTTTGGCTTCGGAGTTCCTAAAAATTCTGTGTCTGAACAATCAAGAGTTGAAAATACATTCTTAAAATCTGCATAAAATGCACAGCAAAGTTATAGTCTTCAGACGTCTACTAAGACAAATCTACTGAGTAGATCTGACTGCTAGATAGCTCTCCTAGTCGAGAAGAAATTACAGTATAGTTAAACTCCCAGTGTTCTCTGACCAATAGGCACCTTCTTTAACTTGGGAGTCAACAAGTAAATATTTTCCAGAAACCTGGATAAAAAACACCAAGGCAAGGCAAGAAATGAGAAGAATTTACATTTATCTTCTTATGAAGAGTGATCAGATTTCACAACCAAGAAATGGCTGACCTTAATTCTATCTCAGATACAACTCTTGAACTTGATAGGAATTGACCCCAGTCCAAAGATCCCAGTTTTCAGGAAATATTCTAGTCATATGGGCTTCAACACCCTTTGTTGACTTTGTTAGCACTTACAGGTCCAAATACAAGTGGCATGGAAGCAATGGAGAAATCTATTTTATATCTCCAAATTCAGGGAAATTTTCCAAACATTTAACATTTTGTGAAGACACCATAACTTAGTTTGGATGACCTCCTTAAATTTAGGCAACAAAATTTCAGCCTTGTTTATTTTAGTCCATCATAGTCTTTCTGGACCTGTTCCAAAATCTTCAGGCCAGCTAGTAAGTCATCTGTCATTGTCTTTGATGGTGTGCATCATAACTGTCTAAAAAGGATGTAAGAAGGAGAGTTGCTCTACACCGATTTTGAATTTTACTTCGAATTTCCATCAGGTAGTGAGTGACGTAACACAATCATCTCCAAACATTTCTGTTGTTCACAGAATACAGTATTGGTAATTGCTAATAAATACTTAATTTCAGTTAATTACTGCAATTTCTGTTAATTTATATTCATAAACCTCTACTTACATGGACTTTTACTGTGATCCTGATTGTTCTCAGTTGCTTAGAAGGGTTGAGGTCAGCTCAAATAGAAAGATTCCAAGAAAAAGTTGGAGGCTACAAGAAATAGTACTAGTGATTTAGTAGGCAATATTTTCCCCTCTGATTCAACACTGAATCAGTGTCTCTACTTATAAGGGACACTCTGCAGTTGTGAGGATGATATTTCAGATGAAAAATTAGTCCGAAGAACTTGACTTCAGTATTTCTGGTCAAATAAAGTACAATTGCATATATTTATCTTGTCTTCCTTGCCAAGTCATCTCCTGAAGAGTTACATTTTTTGTACGCTTCTTTTTATATTTAATTTCACTAGGAGTGGTGATGTGGTATTTTTGGTGGGGGGGGGGGGTTTTGGGGGGGATGGTTTTTTTGTTTGTTTTCAGGGGTTTTGGGGAGGGTGGTTTTTTTGTGGGTTTTTGTTTGTTTGGTTGGTTGGTTTGTTTTGTATAATTTTGGGTTGGTTTTGTTGTTGTTGTTGTTGTTGTTTTCCCCCACCTTTAGGTTTTAGACTACTGAGTATCCGTCAGACCAAATTATTTTGCCCCTTGAAAGAGCTTTCATGTTCTATATTCTTTTCAGTGATGACATTTTCTAATATAAGTTTTACAATATGGGTATAGTAAAGCACTGGAACAATGTTCTTAGGGATATTGCAACATTCCTTTCATTTGAGGCTTTTCAGAACAAGTTAGACTCTTATCACTGTCAGTGACACCTGATCCCATTTCAATACAAAATTGGACTGAATAGTGAGTGGTTTCTCATGTACTTTCAAGGCCTACATTTGTCTTATTCTTACTTTCAGAGTTCGTTAGAAGTGCTAATTTACTAAATAAGGTTTCTTCTATCCATAGAAAGTGTTAGGAATAGTACAAATAATAAAAACAAACAAATAAATAACAAAGTGACTGGTCTTAAAGTGTTTCAAATGGTAAAAGCCTGAAACGAAACAAAGTATAATTGCAGAGGCTTTCAAGCAATTCTGTACAGCTATGTCACTGAGTTGATCTTTGACCCACAGATACTGCTGACAGTAGCATACTGTATAAACCTACTGACCACCTGAATGGTCATTTTTTCTTCCTGAGCTATAATTGCACTTTCTTTCTGCAGTACTCCATTAACATTTATCAAAACATCAGAGGAAATAGGGAACACAATATCACAGCATCAGACCTCAGGAATAAAGGTGATGCTGACAGCAATAGTCACATAAGTCACTTAAATACACAAGGGTTCAATACTAATATTTCATTAGCAAATAAAAGCAGTCAAATACACTCTTGAGATGAATTCTATACAAATAATTTTGGGCAATAAATTCTGTGTTTTCTTTCAAAAATGAATGAAATCGATATAGTTTAACACAAATGGTTATATTTGTGTAAAATGTCTAATCTAATTTTGTGATTGACATGTGTTTTGCCAAGCTAAATAGTGCCACTTGTTTGAGCTTTTACTTTACGTTTTGCAGTATTAGTTCATTTACTTAACAGTATTCCTAAATATATTTTATTGCTCCAGTGAAAATTATTTATCTACTAAAAAATTATCTGCAAGAAAATATCTGGGACAAGATCTAAACCAGATATCAATTAAAATTATTCAATTAAATTATATGGCAAGTGGCCAAATTCCAAACAGTTGTGGAAGACCTCATTTTCATGAAAATGAGCTCAAGCAACCTGTGGAATTATTGGGAGGAGTTTCTCTAATATTTCAATAGGCAGCAGAAGTGAATAAAACGTAGAGAAGTATGAGAAAATAAGAACAGGGTGAGGGGAGGAATATTAATTTATTTGTTTGGTTGTTTATTTATTTATATACCTCCATAAAGTGCACTAGCACAACAGCTATGAGACAGAGACAAAAAAAGCAAAAAAAAATTAAGTGAATGATAACTTAGACAGGTTACCTCAGGCACTAGTTCTCGTTCATGAAAAATTTAAATTATTAAATTATTATAGAATGGTAAAAATAATCATAGTGGTCGAATTCTTTGAAATGGAATAGGTCCTTTCATTTGTGGTGCAAATCACAGAATATTCTATGCTCATAAACAGTTAAAGACTCTGAACATCAGTTGTGCTTTGTCTTTGAAGGGTGTTATGCAGAATTACTTTATAGCTAGAAAATGAATGGAAAGCAAACAAACTAATAAATAAACAAACCAAAACAAACAAAAAACCCAAACCAAACCAAAAACCGACCTGAATTTGGGTGGAAATTAGTAAGTCAGTACCACAAATGGACTTTAACACTTCTGCTTACCCTGTCAGGAAAAAAAAAAATACCGTGTGACCTTAATGTCCAGTGAAAATTAACCCATGCGTCTCAGCTTTATACACTAGAAAGTTATGTTGCATACATAGAGACTGAGGAATACTTCATAAATTACTGTTATTTTTAAATAGTAGAACAGGTAAGACTGCTTATGATTAGAAATTAAAGACTGATGGAGTTAACTGAATGCATTGCCTATCTAAAATACACTCATCTATATAGATGTTAAGACTTCTGTAAGTTACTAGCAAATAAGCATAGGATTAGTCTGCCCTGGTTTCTAGTCATCCGATTAGGCATGTATGTTTGAACTAATCACTCCAGTTTTTTCACAGTCTAGGAAAAGTGATCACTATCTACAGAGCCAAATCATCTCCCCTTAGGCATTTAAAAGAAGTCAATGAATCATCTTCAGCTTGTTTCAGTCTAGCTCAAAAAGGACAACCAGCTGACATATAGACCAATAAGCTTTATATACCTCAACAAAGTGTAGAAGAACAGCAGACCTAATTCAGAAGTAAGAAAAAAAAGACTGACTTAACTACAAAGATGGTTGAGATGTGGTGTTTTCTGTGACAGCAAACATGGACACTATCAGAAGGAAAAGGCTTGATCATTATTTCATACCTGTTTACTTTTTTCCTTAGGCCATAATCTGCCAAATGGATTTGCAGAGAGAGTGGCCGAAACAAAACATATCTGAAAATTTCACAATTTTATTTTTAGGCAGAAATTCAAGTAAAAATGTATTTGATACATTCTTCACTTTAAATGCACCATTAAGATTTCATTATATGCCAAATCATGCAGCTTTTACTTAGTCCGTATCCAGAAAATATTTGCTTTTGAAGTCAACATTATGGAAAATACGTGGAGCCTGAAGAAACATGATGTATACGCCCAGACATTTTTAAAAAATGAAGATGCCAATGGGACCTGTGCTCTCTCTTAGTTTCAAAGGAACCATCAGTAGGAGTCATAAAAGGCTTGGTTCTCCTAAAACATTAGGTTGTATTGTGAAAATCACGAGTTCTGTTTGGGAAAAACCCACGAATGAGGGCCAGTGCCTATTTTCATTTCACAGTGGCCTTCTCAGGACTTACTATTTGAATCCCTATGTTCCTATGTCAGATTTATGCAGAGTGAGTTCTGGAAGTTCTCTGAATCTCTTTACTACTGATATGACCTTGGAAGAACTGCGATATAGATCATATAGTCATATTTTCCATTTTTCCAAGTTACATTTTAAAATATTCTGGCAGGGTTAGATGAATGTATTTCACAGAAATTTCTAGAACTGACAGAGAGTTAAAAGTTTTGAACTTATAAGTTTTAAGAAAAAAAAATGGGAGGGAAAAAAAAAAATCTGTTCTTTAATTTACTTTGGGATTTTCTCCAGAACTTCACATTACACAGAAAGACATCGATTCACCTTCAAAATTTGTCTCTGGAAAAGAGAGGGTTGTCTTTGTGGTTTACATGTACCTGGAACACTGCCCATTTGTCTTTGAGAAGTGTTAGGCTCCTTTTATTGAACTTTCAGAAACATTAAATCTTATAGTGCTATAAATTTTCAATTGTTGCTTTGACTGTGTAATTTCTTCCATCTAATCAGTAAACCTCAAATATTCTTCACCTTTACATCCTTTTTTGATCATACTCTAACACCTCAGCATTACTTTAAAAATTAAAAAAAATAATATCAATCTTCAGCTTAGCCCTTGTATCTGGCCCTTCCTCATCAAATGCTCTGTACAGTCTTCTTGCCTTGCCATTTGCTTTGCCTCTTCCAAGTCTGAAGGAAGTTCAGCTATATTTTAGCTACGTCAGATGGGTAAAGCTTGGTTGCAGATTGCTCTTCAGGTGTGGTCACGCATCTTCTTTCTTTCTTTTGTATAATTCTGATCATGAGTAAGGAAGTTTTGCTGATCTAAAGGTGACAATAAAAAGACAAGGATCCTGTAACATTCACAGGAATAGTTTCATAGCTTTTGTTAACTTATAAATAAGTAATATAGCATAGCTGGTTTAACTTGCTCCTTTAAAAAAAAAAAAAATGATTGGCTTGGTTTTTTTGGTTTTGTCTGTCTGTCTGAACTACATTGCACTGGCTGATGAAACTATTTGGAACCAAAACTTGTCTATTTTTTCAGTTAATAAAGATCTAATAGAAGATATTGCTACTTCTTGCGCGCTCTGCCTCTAAAATTCCATTGATGTATTTTAAAAATGAGTTTTCTTATTTTTTCACAGAACTATTTTAATCCTGTTCTAGAAAGTAAAGCAAGTAAAGAAACTACCCAGTCCTTTAAATACATCCTCATCTCTCTGGTCATTTATCCCATACTCTCGCCTGTATCCTATATCTTTACTGGTCTGGCTTCTTTGGCAGCTAGAGAGGAAATCATTACTTGAATACTATATATGAGCTTATTCAAACAATGAAACTGAAATAGGGTATTTTTTCTGAAGATGAAGAAGTTAGAAACTGCTGTAGGACACAAGGAAAAAACTTGACTTGTTACAATTAAAAATCAGGTTGAAATTAAGACAGGTTTGAATAGTTCTAAAATTCCAATAAAACTACTCAGAGAGTTGCTGGGTAGAAAATGTATTACTTGTACACAGGGCACTGTAGTTGTCATCATCTTGAGCTGTTTTGAGAAAAGAATGTGCTGTGAGGCAGAAGATTGGAGGAATCCTGTTAGACATTTCTAATTGTCTTCAAGGTTGTTACAAAATAATTTGAAGAAAGCTATCTACTTGGGCCATCATCCCATTTTTAGCAAAGGGGCTCAAGAGAAACAGTTTAGTAGTTGAGGTCTAAATCCTTTACAGAATGATTTTGCAAAATAGTATCAGACTTTGGTATTTTCATTTAGCTGAATTAAATTTGTTACTTTCATTTAGACTGCTACAAGTGGCCTAAGGAAATTCTTCTAAATTATAACATGATTTATGATTTTCTTCGTGTAAACTGTCTTATGTTGACATAATATTTAAATCTATAAAAGTTTTGCATACTGCCAATTGAACTGACAATTTCAATGAATTATTATTTATTTGATATGTATGCTCTGTAAAATTAATTAAATTTGAGCTCATGGTAACACAATCTGGGTTGTTACGTGAACAAATATGGCAACAATAGAAATACAGGTTTACTGGTTCTACTGCTTGATTTGCTCTTAATTATTTTTGGCCAAGTAAGATTATTTTACATAATATAGGTGGTAGGGGGTTAATTAAAACATTTAAAACTACTGACACAAAATAAACTTTCTGTGTTTAAAAACACTTATGTCTTATGGGTATGAAACATCTAAAAATGTAAAGAACTATTTAGCATCATTTACTTTAACAAAGAGTAGTCTTTAGCTTTTACATCTTGTTCTTTAAAATCACCAATAGCATGTACAGTTGAAAATAAGTATTTAGCTATAAAACAGAAAAGTAAAAATTGATTTGCTACCTGATTTGATGGCTGAGGTATTTCATAATTAATTTTAGAGATATAAAAATTAAGCAGCACCTTAAGATGACTGATTTTAAAACATAATATGTTCTTGAAGTTGCGTCTTGTGCAGATCTTAATGGAATGAGCAGTTTTATTATCCTCAATACAATAGCCAATAATACAACTCCTATTGTTATGTCTAATTTACTGTAATATGCACTGTAGTTTATCTATGTGTGTATCACATTTGTATGCCTGCTGTATTCTGAAAAAATGGCATATGGTTAGTGCTAAGTGAATGTTTAAAACATTTCATTTATATATGGAATAAAACCAGTTAGGAGTGCTGCGTCTTGCAAGGCTGCCATTGTCATTCATCTGAGACAACTTTTTCTTAATTATTGTCTACTAGCTTACCCTATGATTCAATTGGTGCAGCACTCCATTTTTTAGTATGTGTTCATTTTCAAAACTTTATTTGAGTGTACGTATACACATATTTTCAATACAATGAAAGACAATTCACCAACAAAAGCATTGCATAGCAAACCGTGTTGTGATGCATTCAGAACAAGTATTCTGAACGCTGACGATCTGCCAAGATTAGTCTTTGAAATCATATCATGTTTTTTCTTGTGAACTTACTGTATAATAACTTGCCATAAAGCAAAACCTGCAACTCAGAAGCTTAGAAGCTCTTACAATTTAAACTGGTCAGTGAATAACTCAGATTATACTGATGTCATTTCCAAGAGTGCCCGATTTGATACAAAACATTGATTTTTCAGACTCTAATTTTCCCAAAACACACAGACAGTAATAGGTAATTATTTTAAAGAAATAAATTTGTTTCTTTAGTGCAAATACATGTACTTTCAGTAAATTGCATTCAAGTGGAGATAATGCTACTTCACTCGTCAGTGAAGCAGTTCAAACATTGCTTACTCATCTCAAGATGGTCACAGGTATTTTAATGTAGGCATTTCTTTAGAGTAGAGTAAGACACACAAGTGGAATCTCTTTCAGGAAAACTACATGGCCCTTTCAGCTGAGAAAACCCGTGGAATAAGCAAATCTGTGGGTACTTGAATTAAATTAATAGGAAAGACTGAGAGTCAAAAACCTAGTTAGTCTGAGGGCTTGCAGTTCGTCATTTACCATTGTTTCACTGCACACAAGACACAGGTAAGGCTCTTACTGGAGAGTAAATATGAACGAGAATTGTGTACAGGGCCCAGTGAGACGTCAGAACTGGTACTTAGTATCAGGTTAAATATGAGTTGAAATGACAAGAAAGGAAGCAAAACTACTATCTGGAGTTTCATAAAAGACAAAAATTGTATTATTGAGGCATAGGTTTTATGTCACTGAAGGAAACTGTAAGCTGGTTGAAATTATGCAGAGGCAGAATTAGCCACGATTGAAGGTGGTTGCAAGCCAGAAGATTTGTGATAGAATCACATATTCATAGAATTATAGGATCACAAAATAATAGAAGTTTGGGTTGGAGGGGACCTTTGAAGATCTTCTAGTGAAGTTCTCCTGCCACAGTCAGGGACATACTTCACTAGATCAGGTTGCCCAAAGCCCTGTCCAACCCAATCTTGAACATTTCCAGTGCTGGGGCACCCACAACTTCTCTGGGCAACCTGTTCCAGTGTCTCAGCACTCTTCTCATAAAAAAATTTCTTCTTTATGTCCAATTTAAACCTACCCTCTTTCTGTTTAAAACTGTTGATCCTCATTCTGTCACTACAGGCCTTGGTAAAAAGTCTCTCTGCATTTGTCTTATAAGCCCCCTTTATATACTGAAAGGCTGCAATAAGGTGTCCCTGGAACCTTCTGTTCTCCAGGCAGATCAACAACTCTCTCCAATAAAGACTGGCAGTTGTTCATCGAAGCTGTTATATGCATCAGACTTCAGGGAAGATGGACACATTTCCTTACCTGAGACTTGATACAGTTTTAAACTCAGGTTAGGAAGCTGGTTTTATGTGGGAAGCCATGCCAGGGAAACCAGTCAAACTCGTCTGTAGTGCTGGCATATGACACGCTCTTTGTGAGTGTCTGGTGTATCGGGGAAGGGACGTTTTTTTTTTCACACCAGAAACTCTGACACCTTTGTCAGGGGTCACAAAATGTAATAACAGCCATTCACTAGGTAGAAAGAAGGAAATAACAAATGATGACTTGCAAAATATTTTTTGACAAATCGCTCCCTGATGAGCAAATAAAGTTATGACCTAATTTAGGTGCATGTCCTCTTGCAGAACAGTGAAGAACTGGAAAATACAGTCATCTCAGTTTGCAATCTTTCGTTTAGCCGCATTTCAAAGGGGTGTTCTCTTCAATTAAAAATACGGTGCATTTTCACACTAAATTCCTTTCACCTTCAGCAGCACTTAGTACTTGTAGTACTTGTCAAGGATTTTCAGTCTCACATTACCTATAATTTATTGTCAGGAAATTGTTGTCAACAAAAGAGACTTTTTTGAAAATGAAAACTGCAAAATGCAAAATGAAAGAAAAAAGAGGCAGAGGAAAAAAATTATCAGGAGAGGAGAGGAAGTGAGAGGAGGGGAAGGAAGTTGCAATAATTCATATGATTTTTGTTTCCTGTGCATCAAATACAAAGCAAATTGATGGATAACTGGTATTCCAGAACACTGTTTCCAAAATGACAAAATTTGATTATACCTGCAAGAGTGCATTGACTAGATGTTTGACACAGTATGGACATTATTATTACTTGCCATAGGAAGAAACAGTATCACTGAGCTATTTAAAATTTTAATAAATTTCCCTGGAATTTATATACATTTGATTGACTGAAACTCAACAAATCATGGCAGGAATTACTGATGAAATCTCAAATAGTTTTTATTATCACAGGCACTTTTAGCTGTTCTTCCTGCATATAATCTAAGCAGATTAATGCGGTGAATATGGGAAATGTTTGAAAGGTGTTGATCGCTAATTCTGCTCTAAACTATACATTAGAGAGGTTGACTGACATGATGTGTTTCACAAGAATTATGGTAGAACTGTTACTGACACTTTTGTTCTAACCACAGTTCCACCCAACACTATTTACATTGTGTTCTGACACTGTACCATGAAAAAAACTTAATTGTGACGTCAGACCTTAAGATCCAGCATGTATTTTCCTGCAGTTCTGATGTCTTGTTTTGATAAGGAAGTCAGGGAAACAAGCTTTAGGTGCACTGGCCAATTTGTATGATTTCAGCTTGGAATAATCGTGAAAATCAGAAACTGAGGCACAGAGAGAGCATGATCCTGGATTCTGGCAAAAAGGGTAAAAACCCTTCATCAATTGCTTTCTCAGTCACCACTTCAGTACTTCCTGAAGAATAAAAGCAAGACTGCAGGCAACTTCTCTTTCCTGTCCTTGTACAACACATAAAAGGGCACCTATGCCTCAGAGATGCTATCTCAATATGAGTAATGAATGATAAGAAAGGCAAAGAAACTGGGGCAGCATACTCAAGAGTCAAGAAAACCAAGCATTATATGATTTATCTAACATCATGTCCCTCCTCTAATGAAATTGCTCCAAAAGATGTCTCAGTATATGGCTCACAAAATGTGCACAGGATGACCTAAAAGCCACTGAAATACTGAGGGAAGTCACAGTTTCCAATATGTTTTTCATCCATTATGATCAACATTGAAGTGTTTTAAACTTCATCTTTTCAGTACATATTACCCCTATTTTGGACAGTTCTGCTTGTAAATGTAGTAGTAATGCCATCTACAGGTTAAATGGAGATGAACCAAAATACCCCAATATTCTACAAGCTTGACATACTAATTTATACAAACGGAAGGTTTCATTACACATAAAAACACTAAAAAACCTAAAATATATTGTGTTGACTAAAACAGGAAAAATAAGAAACTCTGCTTTTCTGTTCAGACTACATTACTGATAGGTGTTTTTCCTCCACTAATTCTTGAAGAGAAAGAGGATTTGTGCATATGCATCTCATATCCTCATACTGATCATCAGAGGACAGTTCACATAGTTTAATTAACCTCTTCTTGTTCTCATTGCTATTAGAAAGGTTACTTCAAATACAATTTTTCTGAGGGAGGAAACATCTTAATTTTGTCCATGGACTTGAAATTCTACTGAGGCTTTAGTTATGTCAAAGAGATTAAATTTTTACACAATACAGAGGAAATGCATACTGTTTATCTTTAGTGCCTTTCTTTTTACAATATGAAGGAGAACATAACTAAATCCATATCCAGGTGCTGAAATTATAAAAGTGTGAAGACAACAAGGGATGGAAGATATGTAGAAAACAAGTAACTATGATACTAACGTAAACACAACTAACCCATGAGTAGCTGTGAAATTAAAAAACTTTCAGAAATATTATTACAAGAAATTATTCTATGATTCTATGAAACATTCCAGATATTGTTTTGGCCCCCTTTAACTTTTTTTTTTCCGTTGGATCCAGTGAACTCACAACTTAACTCTTCCACACATATTTAAAAGGACTTGGAACATTTCCCCCACACAGTAATAAGGACAACGCCCTTCCTGTTTAAATACATATATACAAAATAATGTGTTGAATATTTAAAGACTCTTTTACATTAGTTGAATTCCTACAACCATGTAACTTGCAGTGCAAGTTACTGGAAGACATATGTCATGTTGCAAGTAGAAGGTGTGTTCAACTAAATACATTTCTAGTATCACTTGGACGAGGAGCACAGGAAAGAAAGTCAGATGAGACAAAGGCAAGTTTTCCCTCCAGTAGATCTGGCTTTGCTGGAAAAAAGCTTCAAAGTTGGTTTTAAACCTGCATCTACAGAAGTAAGTTTCTCTGAAGCGTTTTCAAACCTTTATGTTGAAATGAGTTGTTAGGTAGTGCCTGAATATCACTATTCTGGAGTAGCATTCACAAAACATTTTCTTTCCTATCCCAGACCAAACAACTTTTCTGCATCAAAACAATCCTTTTAAATGAAAAGTGTAGATGTTTTTGCACAGTATTGTAGCAACTTGATCATATCTTGGCATAATCAGCCTTGATGTAAATCTAGTCTATCTCTCAAAGGAGAGTTATACTAAATAAAAAATTACACAGACTCTGGTTTCCTATGCAGTTTTCAAAATAATGGTAAAGAAAATTATACATAACAATGCCATTTAGGCAGACTTTTAATGAATCCAGGTGATTGATAGAATTTCCTATAAACAAACAGCCACATAGAAGCGGTAAAATGGAAAGGAGGATTCATAGAACAGCATTATGCTAATCCCACGAAACTAATTCTAATGATGTACTACAACAGCCGCTGTATACGTTCCATTCACCCCAAACAAGAAAATACACTGCAGAGACCACTCAAAAGTTTAGTGTTACCTGGCAGAGCTTTACAGCAAATCAATGTAATATGTATTTCTAGTCCCAATATTAGGAGTTTGTAAGCAGCTATATGTTTGTTAGTTCCAAAGAGACGGGCAATCAGTTGCTCCTAGTTAATGGAGGGTAATAAGGCACATGTGTCTCCTAATCTAAAATTTCTAATCCTAATGGAACTTTCTTACAGCACCATAGTATAAAACAATCCATGGCTGCACTTTTTACATGAGCACAACCTCTTGGGTCGTCTTCTATTCGTCTTTCCCAGAATTTATTTTTCATCTCTCTTCCTTTCCCTATACCACACATTACCGAAAAAATTTGGTCTTTACAAAATTTGCCACATTCTATTTTCAAAACTCACCAAAAAGTAAATAGAGCCTTTCTAAAAAGCCTATGTCATTTGTATAAATCTCCATTATGTATGCAATTTGATTAGAATGCACACACTGGTCTTAAACACCTCTATATTGCTACAACAGTTATGTGTTGTTTAATGTTATAGTGTAATAACATATGTTTTTAAATTGATTAGACATTTTAACTATCATTCTCCACTCTAACAGCACTTGTTACGGAGATGCATGATTGACACGATCAGTAGTGACATATCACAGAAGAGAATGTGGGCCTGGATGGGGAACAAACAAAAGCTGCTTGTCAAAAATGCATGATCAAAGTAGCCAGAGATTTCAGGGACTTCTGTTAAATGAATATAAACAGAAAAAATAAATGCACACACACAAAGAGGTCTGCAGTTAGGATAAACATATGCAGAACATAGCAGAAGGAAAAATTAGTATTTATGTCATGTTTCTCTACAGCCCTATGTAGTAGAACAAATTCTTTATGTGGTGCTTATCTACATAGTTAATGCAATTATGAAGTTAAGTATCTTAATTATTAGTGAGCTCTTATTACCCCACATCTGTGAAATATCTCTCTTCTTTTATGTCATGAGTGGCTAACACAAAGAAGAGGCCAAACAAATACTTCAGATAAAATTATATTGTCAATAGCGTATGAAATACCATTTAAATATTTTGATACTATATTAATAACAGTAAAACACAATGTAATAAAGAGCTTTAAAGATGGCTTTAAATAAAAATTTTAAAACAGAGGATAATTTTAAAGGCTCGAAAACCTATGAGATCAAAAAGCACAGAAACAGACTGCTTGAAGGATCCAGGTACAGAAAAGGTGTATTCTAAGGGATATTCTAAGGGATGATTCCCCAGCTGTGGCTATGTAATAACTAATGCTAATTACATGTTGATAGATATTAAAGCTAAAATGGACATCTAGCATCAGCTGACCTTGCATGCAATACAGTTTACAAAGATTCTCAGTCTCTGTGCCACCTCTTCTTTTCTTTTTTTTTTCTTTTTTTTTTTTTTTTTTTTTTCGCATTGAAAGTCTTCAAGGTTGGAGAGATTGCACCCTGGTCTCAGGCAACCTGTTGTGCCAAAAAATTCCTCTTATTAAAATAAATAAATAAATAAATGAAATTATTGCAGTATGCATTCAGACTCTGAATAGAGGTTCTTTATCTGCTTTTATACTTTAAGGTAATCTTTAATATTGTAAGTCCTATCCTGGCTTGTATTAGTAATAGTGTGACCAGCAGGACTATGGAAGTGATTGTGCCACTGTACTCAGCACTGATGAGGCTACGCCTCGAATACTGAGTTCAGTTTTGGGCCTCTCATCATAGGAAGAACACTGAGGTACTAGAGAGAGTGCAGAGGAGGGCGACAATGCTGGTGAGGGGCCTGAAGCACAAGTTTTATGACAAGCAGCTGAGGGAACTGCGGCTGTTTAGCTTGGAGAAAAGGAGGCTGAGGGGAGACCTTATTGCTGTCTACAACTACCTGAAAAGATGTTGTACCATGGAGGGTGTTGGCCTCTTCTCCCAGGTAGCAAGTGATAGCACAAGAGGAAATGGCCCCAAGTTGTGCCAGGAGAGGTTTAGATTGGATGTTAGGAAAAAATTCTTCATGGAAAGGGTCGTCAACCATTGGAACAGGCTGCCCAGGGAAGTGGTGGCGTCACCATCCCTGGAGGTGTTTAAAAGGCATTTAAACGAGGTTCTTAGGGACATGGTTTAGCGCTAGAGTTAGGCTAGTTTATGGTTGGACTCAATGATCCTGAGTGTCTCTTCCAACCAAAATGATTCTATGATTCTAGGTGACTTGGAAAGGTATACTGTTACTTTTTTTTGAGAGAGAAATATAAGTTTCTGAAATCTCTCTGCAAGATATATTTTTCAGCTTCTGAAATGCCCTGAAATTTCCCTTCCAGTTGGATAGAGCTTAGCTTTGGATGTCTAATATTATCAACACCTATACACGAATGACCAGTCTGACATCCTTTAGAAACTAACAGAGACAAATAGGCTCTCTAAAGGTCCAGTTTACCTGACCATTTTAAGAGTTATGTTTTGCCATAAATGCTGATAATATAAATCTAGTTAGATTTAGTTAAATTTCGTAAAATCAGTCTTGCGCTATATATGACTTGGTTTTGGAAACACGGATGAGCAATAACATGCTACTAAGTCTTAATTGCTGATACATCATTATAAATGACAAAACTGCTACTGCTGTGAATCTTCAGGCATAAGAAGTACTGAAGAGAACTGAAAAGGGCACTAATTTTAGATTGTCTCTTGTGAGCCATCTGGTTCATGAGCTTGGCTTCATGGAAACCTGGACATGTGTGTGGTGTACAACTGGTGCACATCTCAGATTTTACCTGCTTGACTAAGGGGAGGTGCTTGAGTTTGGAATTTGATTGTACTTCAAGCACCAGTAATATTTGAAAGGTCAAAGTTATGACATTCATATGCGATCTGAATATGTTTAAATAATTTTCAACTATTTTAAGCTACATAGTGTGCACACCACTTTCAGGACAAGATTCACTTCAGGACTCTTGATGAAGGGACTTATATGTTCTGAAGAGTGAAAAGATTAGTTTAAACCTGTTAGGTAAGAAATGTGTTTATTCTCCAGAGAATAAGAAATTCCTTTAAAGAAACTCAACAAATTCTGTATCCAACCTTTAAGGCTTCCACTACAATAATCACTAACAAATTCTATCTCAGTGATTCAAGATGTAATACTAATCAATGCTTAGTCAAAAACTCTGCTCTTGAGCATATTGTCAATTTCTTACTGCTAGCAATGCTTATGTATGTATATATTTTAGACACATGACAGAAACAGCTGATCATTAATATGATTCATTAAACAAACAGGTCATATAACTTTCGTAAAACATAAATTTCAAAATGCTGCTTGGCCCTGAAAGAAATACTAAAAGGAATAAAATACTTAATGTTTCATTTTGGAGTTTGTTTTAACTGGTGATGGTTCTTATTGTAAGTTTATGTTGGACCTGTATTTTCCCGACTTTAACTTCTAGTCATGGAGTCTTCTTCGGCTTTCTTAGAAGATTAATCATCCCTTTGGGAGTTTATATTTTCATAGAATCATAGAATCAGAGACTGGTTTGCGTTGGAAAGGAACTTAAAGATCATCTAGTTCCAAATCCCCCACCGTGGGCAGGGACACCTTCCACTACACCAGGTTACCCAAAGCCCCATCTAACCTGGCCTTGAACACTTCCAGGCATGAGGCCTCGCTACCCTCATAGTAAAGAATTTCTTCCTTCTATCTAATCTAAATCTACACTCTTTCAGTCAAAGCCATTACCCCTTGTCCTATCACTACATGCCCTTGTAAAAAGTCCCTCTCCAGCCTTTTTGTAGGCCCCCTTTATGTACTGGAAGGCTTCTCTAAGGCCTCCCTGGAGCCTTCTCCAGGCTGAACAACTTGAACTCTCTCAGCCTGTCTTCATAGTAGAGGTGCTCCAGTCCTCTGATCAGCTCTGTGGCCCTCCTCCAGACTGGTTCCAATAGATCAATGTCCCTCTTACGCTGGGGGCTTCACAGTTGAACAGAGTACTCCAGATGGGGACTTGCAAGAGTGGAGGAGAGGTGGAGAATCCATCTCAGCCTACTGGGCACACTTCTTTTGATGCATCCCAGGATACGGTTAGCACACATTGATGGTTGATGTTGAGCTTTTCATCAAGCAGCACCTGCAAGTCCTTCTCCTCAGAGCCGCTCTCAATCCATTTGCTATCCAGCCTGTGTTTGTGTTTTGGATTTCCCCAACTCATGTGCAGGACCTTGCTCTTGGCCTTATTGAACTTCATGATGTTTGCACGGGCCTGTCTCTCAAGCCTGTCGTGGTCCCTTTGGGTGGCATCCCTTCCCTTCAGTGTGTCAACTGCTCCTCTTTACATTTAGGCACCACCACAGCACTCAGCTACTCACCCTGCCGAGACTATTGAGAAACATACACCTTGGGGCACCTGGTGGATTCTACTCAGAATTTTCAATGTGCTTTTGGGTTAGTTAGTATCTACATTACATTTAATTTCCATCTTTTGTCTTTTTGTGACTCCTTAAGAGATATAGCTATGCACTTCCCAAGAGAGTCTGAGAACTAGAACAGTTATAGTCCCAAACTAATCATGACATTTCTTTAAACTGATATAATGGTAACATGAAACAAATATGTATCAGGTAAACACTACTTCAAACTCCACAGAGAATGGATAGACAAAATGGCTTAATAATTTCTGGTTTCTAATTTCTTGTATTAAATATAATTGCATTGGCAAAACATTCATCTCAAAATACTTATGCTAAGGCAAAAAAATCAGTTCCAAGCCTTTAATTTTTATAGCATAATTGCTAAATTACAAGTAATGTGGACTTTACACGAGTCAGTTAAAGCATGAAGGACTTCATGTTCTTAAATTACAGGATGATAATAGTAATACCCTACAGTTTTATAGCATCTTTCATCTTGGAATATCAAGATGTGCAATAAATAGTGATTCTTTCAAAATAATTCATGCAGTAAAGTTGCAGATAAGATGGCACTATACTGAGGTTAAAGGTATTAAAAAGCCTGGCATGGATGCAAATCCAATGAAGAAAATGAAGTTCCCCTAGTTTTTTTTAGTAGTCCTTACATCAGAAGCTTACAGAGTTTCCTATGGTGGCACTGGTGTGACTGGGATGATAGCAACACATAATAAAGAGAATGGACTTCATACACCTATTACATTTTCAACAGCTACCAAGTACCTATGGCCGTATTCAGAATGTTTATATCGTTGAATAATTACTTTATACACAAGAAAGAATGTTCTACAAACACAAGGCTAGTTAGATATTTGGTCCTAGGAAATTCTGTCCAAAAAATTCCCTACAAAAACATTTACGATTTAAATTCGTAATTTAAATCTGAACAGATCTCATTTAAAATATGACATAACTCTGTGACCATTTCTTCTTTTTCATCCTTTTCCATTCACAAGCAAAATATTAGCAACTTTTAGATATCTTCATGCAGAAGAATATCAAATTCACTTGCAACTATCAAATGTCATCAGTGATCCCTCTGGAAGGAACAAAAGGGTAATTTGTACAAAGGGTAATATCTCCCTGGACATTGTTTTATGACTTGTCATGACCTGACTGAAAACCATAATTATCTTTAGGGAATAACTGTAATATTTTGATCAATAGGCTTTCACAAGTTCTAGCTGCTTGAAGTTTAGACTCAGATTTAGATCTCTTTTTCAGAAAAGTAAATCATAAATAATTATACTGAGTCCAATTATACTGAGTCCAAAAATTAGTTTAAGGTACTAGAGATCAGAATAGAGACCGTCTTTCGTGAAATTTTTAAATGACATTTTTTCACTGCATTTCTTTGAAAAGGAAGAAAAATCTTAAAAGAAAAAGATCTATTTGTTATCACTGAAGGTGACTACAGAAACAATTCAGGCTTACAAATAGGAGTATGAATGTTGGTCAATAGGTCTAAAAAATGAGCTGCATGTTGTCTCTTTGGTTAGTAAAGTCACATACCAAGAGGTTTGGGTTTGTTTCAATTTGTTTTGTTTTTATCAAGAAGAAATCACTAACAAATGCAGTCAAAGCATTCTGTACTTCATCTCTTGGTATGCAGTCTCACTAAATGAAGTGAAAAAAAGCTCATGATTCTTCAATTACTGTCACACCACAGTCTTCTTATTCTCCTAGAAATGGGAACTTAATCAAAACTCTAATGACAAGTTCCAGACATGATAATAGGAGTAGTCTGAGACATATTGGCAACGTGTTTTCTTCAAACAAAAATTTTCAAATCCATTCTGCATAGCTTTCCTTCTGGAAATCCCCTGCTGTAATCAGGAGAAATATGCAGAGCCAGCTGTTAAGTTACAGCACAGACATCTCTTAATTACTTTCTTCTTTCGGTGCTTGAATTTAGTACTCAGCTAGTAGTCTCCGAAATTCTTGTGTGCACACAGTTTCTATATTTGCAAAATGCAAGTGATCACACAAAAGCATCAGTGAGCATAGTTTCTTATACCTAGAAATACAACAAAATACAAATATTCATATATTGCATCACTTGTTGCCAATCTGATATTTCAGATTGAAGAACTAGTACGTAAAATTAAGTTCTGGGGAGTTAAAGGTCAATCTTTTTCTAAAAGATCCTTTTCTGTATTTCTTCTCATTTAGATTTTTCTTTTTTTAATGCAGAGATTATCTTGTTCGTGTTGGGTCTTCCTACAACATAGTCCTTGTCAAAATAGACAGACTACTAATTCTACTACTAAGCAACAAGAGTAACTTAGAAAAAAATAAGAAATATAATAATAAAATTACTTATTGCAGACTTTTTTTTGGTCTAAAACTCATGTTCTTCATGGATTTCTGTACTTTCAGTACACTATAGAGACAGCTGATGAACAAAGTCAGAGCACATAGTACTGTTATTTATAAAAATAGTAAGTCAAAAAGTACTGCTGCTCTGCTTTAGCAGAGAAGGTCTCCAAATTATTTTATTTGTTTTCTTTAAATATATGTACATGTTATTAGACACGTAGCTTTTTGAGGAAGAAAATTAAGATTACATTATTTTTTGTAAAAAACTATAACATCGGATTTTCCCTAGTATGCTGACAGACATAAGTCTTTATTAATGTATATACAAACAAAGAGGAAAGAGCACAGGCCATTCTCTGACACTTGAGGAAGAACCAAAGCTCTTTTCCATATGATTAAAGGATCTCCCTATCCCTGATAAGGATGACCTTACTGGTAATGCTACTGGATAACGTTCCAGGCCCAAGTTGTTCCCCAAATCATCCTTGTGTGTTGTGTATCAAAGCACAAAACAATATGCATCATCACATACCAGTGCTCCAGGGCCATGCCTTCACTCTGTTTCCATTAACATAGATGTAGTCTCTGAAGTATACCTGAAAATTAAGTGAATGTTAATGGAGGTGTCAACTGCTAGTTTTTTAAAAGGATCATCCACTTTTAAACACTTTTTTGGAGCTGAGTTAATCTGTAGAAGTTCAATGGCATATAAGATTTCTTACTAACTTGCTGCAATTATTTCTTCTGATCTTAAAAGTACTAGTGTTTTAATATTATCTAATTATAACATATACCAAGACATTAGTAATATACAGTCAAAATTGACCCGTGTAACTGTATAGACACACACACAAAATTTCGCTTCTGATAGCATAACCAATGCTCAAAGTATATAGTGTTTTTATTTTGTCATGTGATACATTTACTTTGCCTCTGGAGTCTGTATCTTGTTTTCAAGGAAATATCATGCTTACTCTGTGCTTCATGGTAGAATCTGTATATTTTTGGTGATTCCATTTCCTAATTTGTAGGATTTAGCAGAATATTCCTGTGTTTTGACATTCAGCACTTAAAATTAAAGGATAAATTCTGTAATATTCAAATTAATAAAAAATAAGAATCTTTAGCATGTTCACTAATATATATAAATTTATTTTTATTGTTATTGGCTTTTCTTACTTTTTCTGACTTGATGGAGGGTGCTGAAAAATTACTAAATACATAGAAACTTTAAAAAGAGTAAAAAATAATAAGCTTTTGTCATTAAGTAATCTGCTCCTTTTTTACCTACTCTAGTCAGATTACATCTCTTCCCTAATTAGATTTACAGTTCTGAGTCTGGAGTGTATGGGACAAATACTCATATTTTGAGTTTCAACATTCACATTTCTTAATGCAGGCTTAAAACTTGCTTTTGTGAACATCCTGCCAATCAGCTTATTCAGTGAAATATTTACAGGCACATAGCACAAAGGGGATGCAAACTCAGCTTACGCATGCTTCCATCTCTTTTTTGGGCAAGTACATAAAGACAGTTTTTGAGGTATTAACTAAGCTGTACAAGTCATTGACCTATATAATTCACAGAACTGTACCAAAGCAGACTTCTGTCAGTGGCAGATATACTTGTTGTTAGACAGTCCATCACATCCTCAGCAAGTGTATCAGTCTCAGCTTATAGTAGGAGTACCCGACAACAACAACCTTGTCATGCTAATTTCTAGACCAAATTTAATGTTAGCTTTATGTGGAGAGAAATTATTCAGAGAAAATAACTTGGTTCACCATGAGCTGGCAGTTTAGAGTGCTTTTAGGGAAGATATTTACTGAAATTAATTTATGCTTTAAGAATATGGACACCCAACCAGAAAATTTGCACAATATATGCTGTCTTGAAATATTCGGTTTTATTTTTGTGTAAAGCTTATACAGCAGTTTTCATGTTATCTTTGTGTGTAGGTAAGGAGGAGTCCAGAATCTGCTTGTAATATAATCCCTACAGAAATAAAATTTTAAAAGACAATGTTGATATTTCATTTAAGTCTTTTTGTCCTTATCTTCTTTCACCACATAGGTACTTCAACTGTTAGATTGCTGTAGGATATTTTTACTTTTGCTAGTACTATGAATAAATGATATGTCAATATATAAAACATAAATTATGTTCTTCTAGAAAAGTTCAAGTACTTCTATGAGAAAATATAATTTAAAAAATTATAAAAATTAAAAGTTATTGATAATGCAGACCAAGTAGAACAACTGTAATGAATTAAGTGATCCAAATATCCTCATTCATAGAAAACACTCTTATCTTCATATTTGTAGTAATAAACTATGAATGTTTTTAACTATAGGATTAAAATAGGTCTTCATACAGTGTGATTTTTGTATAAAGCTCAGTTAGTTTTTCTGCAGTTCACATTGCCCTCCGTATCACTTGGAACATAGATATCTAAGATAACATTTGTTCTGCAGTCATTTATTCCACAGGAGTGGACATCTGGCCATGGGTCAAGATATAAGAGACGTGATTTTAATAACTCAGCTGCCTTCCCACCAGCATGTATCCAAGAGACACAGATGTTTTCTTTTAGCTTCCAGTTTCATGTTCTGGACAGGGTTTCACCACCTAGTTTTCCTTCTTGGAAGGCAGACTCCACAATTTACCTCAACCTCTGAAATTCAAGAACTTGCTTTTCAGATCTTCTTCTGACTTGTAGTATCTCCTCTTCAGGAATATAAGATAGGTGAAACAAAGTGACAAAGACTTCCCAGAAATATGCACAATGTAATTATTCTGCCACTAAAAGTGCAAAAGATGCACATTGTTAATCTGGGTGATTATCATGCGTGAGGGAATTCCTGTTGGAAACACCGCAAAAGTGTTGCTTGCTTTCTGCTTTAGAATATTAACTCCCCATAGAAGGATTCTTGATACTGTTTGAGCTCATTTTACCTTCTTTTTCCTGTCTCCATAAAGCTTTTTATTCATCTTTCTGTTGCGTACCTTTTAATTAGAATGTTGCTGGCTCCAACATTTGTCTCTGACAGAGCCTCCTGCAGATGAACTGGTAGAATTTTGTACAACTTCACTATAAAAAATATAACAGAGCCTCCTTACAGTATTTAAATTATGTACTTTAAGTAACATACGAGGATTGAAAATGACACCACAGACAGTCAAATTGGGAAAGCAATGTTTAATTTGATTTCAGTATGACCCTTGTAACACACCGTGTTATAAAAACAAAGAGACATGTCTATGATTGTCACTATCATTTCTAATGGATGCTCAACACATGGCTTCATGGATATATAAGTAAGTCTTTATAGCCTTTCTTCTCGATACTCCATACCCCACCCCACACTGTCACAGTTTTGTTTAGATAACGGCAAACTCAAAAGGACTGAATGGGTTTTCTTCAGATTCAATGCAGGTTTACATTAATTTATTGTTAGAATTTTGCAAAATATTTTACACATTTCAGATGAGTATCTATAAACTCAGTTGTCTCGTGGTCTTTACAGTATTTTGACTGTACTGGTACTGCTTGCTTTTCACATTTCTCAAAGCCTTGGTATAGTTTTCTAGGATTTCTTCACTCCTTTAATAACTTTTTAAAATTATTATTGTTCGTGTTAGCTCATTGGCCGACTTTCTAGTGCTTCTTGATTTTCTAGTAAAACTGCCTCAGGCTACTAGTCTACCTTCTTGCCACATCACTTCAGCATCTCAACAGAATTTTTATTCCAATCAATTCCAAAGATGACCTACACATTAATTGTATATGCAGTCCTGCTCTTTGAGTAGTTCTCAAAACTCAGCACTTTTCTCCTTTTAGAAACTTCTTGTTATGCTCCTAATCTTTGGTGTTTACTGCTACTTCAGTTCTTACACCCTCAATAGACCAAAAAAAAAAAAAAAAAAAAANAAAAAAAAAAAAGAAAACCAAATACTACTTCAAAAGCAGCAGTCCCTAAAAGTCAGTGCACAACTACTACTTCCTTTTCAGAAATTATCCCATGACAGTGCAAAGGAAACTCCTGATCTGATAGCTGATTCCTGAAGTGTGCTGACACCTTCTTTCATTCTCCAGTGTCAGAGACAGGAAGGACACAAAGCAAAACTCCTTTTCTGCTATATCCTTTCTATCTATCTACTTATCTCCTCCTTCCAAAAAGTCATTCTGTATTTCCTGTAAAACGTTTTTTCCTACCTCCTGTTGGAGGAAGGGCTTTTTCTTTTTCCTTCCCGCTCTCCCCAAGTTATCTGATTAACATTTCTATTGTATATCTTAATTAGTACATCCTTTTTTTCCCCCGGCTGCTTGGCTCTGTTACAACATTCTGTCTGAAGGCCCATTGTTAGACCCATTAATATAATTTTAAGGAAACAGTAAAATGTCTCCTGGTGGAGATGTGGTAAATGGAATGGGATCCTCTAACTGAATAAATCTCCTTCCTTCATCATCCAGTCAGTCCTTGACTTTACATAGTCTATTTTGAGGTCCCCACCACAGGGAAGAGAGAAGGTTTCCACTTGACTTCAAAAAGGATAGAATATAAGCAAATTATTAAGGACCATTGCAGTATAGTGATACCTCTCCTAATACAAACTTAAAATGTTTTCACAAACTTAAAATGTTTTCTCAAACTTAAGTAGGCATTACTCTCTTAAATACAGAAGAGACTTCAAAAAGACCTGAAAGTGTACCGTCAAGCGCCTGCTACAAATCCATTAATAATTAAAAAGTGAAAGACAAAATGCACTGTATCAAGAAATATGTCTGAACTAATGTTGTCATCATCCTCATGGCCTTGATTCAACAAGATATAAGTTCCTTTGTAATAAATGGGAGTCCTGAATGTTTCTCAGAGATTTACACTTCCTATAGTGGAATCATTAATGTAATGAAGAGTACAAGTAATCTTAATGACAGTGTTACTGAGTTGCATAGTACACATTCCATACAAGTGGTGACTCTACGAGTAACTATGAAATCTAATGTGTTAAGATTCTTTGTTTCATTTTTTGTTAAAAGTTTCTAAAGAATAGGGAAGAAAAGTTTTAATTTAGCCAACCATTTTAATATGAAATCTGAAAAATATCTATTAGTTATATTTGTGTCATTATGAAACATATTTCAATTTGGAAGAGTAATTACTGGAATAAATTTAAAAATAAAATTCGTATTTCACATGGAAAGAAATAGTTTAATTTAGTTTATGATGGTCATATTGTAATAGTAGTTCTTTTTTCTCCTTAGTAAAAAAAATACTTTCACAAATCTTTTGCTGTCAGAACTTAATATACATATTTATCCTGATATAATCAAAGATATATATGCAGAAAACAAAAAACAGGAGTGAAAGACACGTTGGCTTCTTTAATAAAAATAAACTGCCATATACTGCAATGGTATGCACTTACACAAGAAATATCTGATACTACAAAAATATTTCAGGTATCTCCCCAAATTATTATTTTTTACAACTTTTGTGTGACTTCAAATCATTATTTTCTTCTTAAAACATTGGCATTGGAGGTGGATCTGATAAACAACTGAGCCCAGAAGACCAACTCAGGGGTCAAGTTCAAGGTGAGTTAAAACTCTGCCTAGTTCTGTAGGTATTTGGAAAAGCGGTACTTATTTTTTAACTAATAAAACATACTACATGCCCAGACTTCTGTTCCCAGTTGTGACTAGAATTGTCAAGACTCTCTTCTGCTTATGACTGCTTCACACAAAGTAGTTTTTTTTTGTGTCTATGGCTTGAGAATAGTTGATTAAACTCAGAGCAACAGTCAAATAATTTTTGGTGTAAAATCCCTAGCGGAACTACATCTGGTAATACCACTGGGTAGTGGTAGGTATGTAGTTATTTCTTGTACTAAGTTTTGCATAACAGATTAGCAGCTAGAGTTTATGTTCAAGATCAAAAAAATACTAGATACTGTGTCCTATTAGGTCTGTAAATACTTCCTCTGGATTCAAATCTTAGTATTTCCCTTTCCAAGAGAAGAACCTAACCTCCAGTCTGAGAAAGAAGGAATAGACATGCTCCACATTTCCTAAATCTGTAGAAGCATGCAGAAAGATATGAAAGACTCTTAGGAACACAGGGAAGGCAGAAAAGGAGGCATGGGCTCATAGCCTGATAACTCGACTACTAATTTGGGAGCAAGAAACCTGATTTCTGTTCTTATTACTGCTTATGTGTTTCCCATTTCATAACATACAAATAAAACGAAAACAAAACAAAACAAACCCAAAAAAAACCAAACAAAAAAACCCCAACACTTTCCCCACTTTTTCAGATGAATGATCCCACCATTGCGCTAAGAGTCAGGGAACTTCTTATGCTTACTCTCTCTCATCCCATAAATCTTGAATTGTCAGCTTCCGTGTCAAAGCTCTGCCAGAAGAGCTGGAGAGCAAGCTTCCTCCCTTTCCACTGGTTAAGTCACTCTCCTGGAAAATGCAGGTTTGAACTGCCTCAGGCTGAGGAAGCCACAGAAATGAGATCTGTTACATCTTGAATGTGTGCTCTAGGCTATCACATGAAAGGTGGACAACACTGACACTTCCAGACATGTTTCAAAGGAGGGGGAAAAGAGCCAGTTCTCCGCACAGAGAAAAGCTGTCAACCTAAAAGAAGAAATTTTCACCCTGTTAGGCGCCATCTTAAATAAGCAGTGAGTTTTGGGCAATGAAGGAGATACCTGAGTTTCCTCTGCTTTCTGTTAGCTAATTTGTGTGTTTCCCTGCTTGCTGTGCTGGATAATTGGAATTTTGTTTCTTAATGTTGAATTCTTTCCCTAAAATGCAGATGAAAGTTTAGCAGCTGATGAGATATTTAAATTTTATTCTGGGAGCCAAATGTTTGCATAGAGAAATGGGTCCTCTTATTTCCCTAGCATAGTTCTGAGACTAATTTTTTATATTCCATGTGCATTTTCCCATGAATCTGAAGAATTCACACTGTACTTCTAGGTCCACTTTCTTTCCCTGACAGATTATTTGTCACAAAAACTATACTTAGCTAACCGAGACTCGATCTCCTGCTACTTCTATGGTCAACGGAGACAGACTGAAAACTGGAGAGCAATTCACCTCACCAACAGGTTATTTTATCGAAGTCACTGTTCATATAAGCCTAGTTCTCTTTTGAGACTATAGAGAGGATGTAGATATTTAAACTAGGTTAAGACTATATGCTTAACTGTGGTATTCTTACATTACATTACATGAATTCTACTTTATGTACTGTTATATAAACTCATACGCAAACTAGGTTGTAATAAAGAAAAATCAGAAACTGATCTGTGTGTAAACAGTTTAGAACACTCAGTCCTGATTCGCTGGAGCAGCTAACTAATGCCTCTGTACAGAACTACATAATTGGTTGATATACAAACAGAAATTATGTGTTAAATGGTAGTCAGACTTACCCTATCTTTGGGATGCAGTATTGGGTCTTATTTTGTTGAATAATGTTGAAAATACATTATTTTTCAAACTTTCCATTCTCATTGTTTTTAACCAGTTTTATAGTATTACATGAAGAGGCCTAGGTTGGTGACAAAATGCTTAGTAAATGCTCAGTACCCTTCCAAAATATTTGGAAACATGGGTACAAACTACAATTATTTGCCGTAGTGTTTTGAACTGATATTTTGAATACCTTGAACTGATACTTTTTTACAGAGAGATCTAAATTTGCAGCGAAGAACTGCATCTAGTGATTTGTAACAGAGCAAGAAAACATTAACCTGTATAATTTCTATGAATTACGTGCTTGTATATTGGGTGTAAGGGTGTGGAAGCAAGAAATACCACACTCTAGAATGTGTATAATGTCAAAAGATAGTTGTTTTTTCTGTTAAACGCAAATTCCAAAAGAAAATTCAAGGAGATATACGTGGTACTAAATATTGTAACACTGCAAGCAGCGGAACACTGATACTCTGTTGAAAGAATTATTCAGTGAGAGTGGTGTATTTATGATATCATAACATTAATCATTATATAATTTGATGAATGCAAAATTGTATTAAACATTTTCAAAATCCAGTCTTTACTCTGAACAGATTATTGTCTAACTAATAATTTAAAGGAAAAAAAAATAAAAAGGAAATGCTATTATTCCTATTTCACTAGAAATAGGTCAAAGAAAACAAAACATTTTTTTTTTCATAGCAAAGTCATGTTTCATAACTACCAATGAAAACTTTTCTAAGTTTTAAGCAGAAATACATGAAAAGCCGAATCTCATGAGTCATAGGCTTGAAGCATTAAGGTCTTCTTTATTCTCTAGTTCTTCTTTTCTAAATTGCTTATTATTATGAGTTTTGAAATTCTGTTTTTACGTAGTTCCATGAAATTGTTCAACTACAAGTGAATGCATGGACATTAACAAAATAAGATCAGTCTTCATCAGCAGGAACAGCAGTGGCACTGCTATGCCACTACACCATACTAAAAGTGTGTATGTCAAATGTTTATTATACGCTTGGTCCTGAGAGTTTCCTTTATGTTAAAAATAAATAAATAAATAAATAAAACAAACATATCTCAAAACAAAGATTTTAAACACAGCTTATTAGCCAAAGGAAATAAGCACACTAAAATAATAGTGTGACTATGAAATTTCTTAGATATTTTCAAACAAAACCCCATGTTTTCCTAAATTTTATGTACACATTTACAAAGGCCACTGCTGTAATTAATTGAAAAGGAAGTAAAAGAAGTAAATTCAATATATGTGATTAGTATATTTCTATTCTAGACTGCAACATTTTGAACTAAAGCAAATGTAAAGTTACAAATGTGATACTACTAAAGGCAGTGTGGTCAAATTATCAATGGTACAGTATTAGCCTCTCTACACCTCTACACCACCATGAAGTCTCAGAGTGCTAGGTGAGATGGCATACCTTATTCCATTTTGAAATGCAAAGAAAAGAATGTTGAAGAATGATTTTTTAAGATTAAATGTATAACTCCCAATAAAAACTACTTCACAACAGCAGGGTTTTCTAATATGAGTCTGTCTTAGGTGCTGAAGAAACTATCCTGTAGACATCATCCTCAGAAAAATTATTTCTACCCATTTCTCTACACCTTTATTCAAACTCATTATCTACCAGCTGCTGGAGTTAACCACTTAGGAAGTAGAGTACTGAGTAAAGGCACCCCTCTATTCATGAAAATTACAAAAAAAATAGAAAAGTGCAAAAGGCTGTCACTTCTACATCACTTAACACAATTTTTGTTACTAGTATGAAGGTACAATGCTAAAATAAGAAAAAGGCCGTGATTTTCACAGGCCAGTTGGTTAACATCAATGCATCACTAGCTGGAAATTGAGTTTTTGTAGACATGGTCAGCCAGTAAGGCAGAGGAGACACAAGACTACATGTTGGGCATGGTGGTATCCCATGGTCAGAAGACATCAGACAATAACAGTGGCAATCATGAGAGCGGTAGGAGCTTAAATCAAACCCTAACAGCAATGTGTAGATGGTGATCACCCCTGTGGATTCTTCCACAGATGTTTTCTGGCAAACCATCAGAGGTGTCTTTCTTCTCAAGACACTAATATCACCTAGTTTTACACTCAGTTTGAAAAAGTCCAACTGAACAGCAGAAATATGGCAGAGCTATAAGCAATTGAGAACAGTGACTAGCAGAAGTAGGAGTAGGGAACCTAAAAAACCCAGCAGTTCTACTATCCTCCTATATGAGAAGAATGTTCACAGGTATGCATACATACAAACACTTTTTCACAATAATTTTATGCTATATTTTTCTAATAAAGTTGTTTTGTTTTGTTTTGTTTTGTTTTGATTTGTTTTGGTTTGTTTTGGTTTGTTTTGGTTTGTTTTAAAAGGAAACCATACATTTAATTTCATTTATTTTGATTCCACCATTTTTACTCAGTTTTGCCCATGCATAAGTGGAATCATGAAGCGTGTTGTCCAGAGTGAATGAGGCTTGTAATTGGAATCAGCTTTTCCCTTCCAGTAACCTTGCTGATTCCAGGACCAGACCTGTATAATTTCTATTACTCCAAATGAGTAATATGGACTGGGTGGACCTTTTATTCAGACAGCTAAACTTTAGATGATATCTGTATTTGATGTCAACGTCTGAGCTCATTGTCTAGATTTCAGTTATGGTTAACGAAGAGAAAGGTGCGGTTAGAGGCTGTAACACATTTAATGTTAAAATAGGAATATAAAACCATTTCTCTGAACTGACCTCTGGAGAATTCTGTTTCTCCTCACAAACAATAAAGACAGCTCAGTTCATTTGCACTAATGGCATTATCTGCATAGTAGGTTTATAAAATAATTTGTGATAAATCACAGTCTAAATTTAGATTGTTTTATTTTCTCCCATTAGTAAAATAATGTGTCCTTCACTCTACAAACAGCCACTGCTTTTCTCTCTGTTTTGCTTCAAAGTCTCTCCAAACATACTTTTTGTTGGTTTTATTTTAATAAAGTACTACTTATTCAAATGGCACCAAGTCATTTTAATTTTCTTTCTCACTTTCATTTTCCAAGTCATATATCACCAGCTGTGTTTTTGTCTCTTAAGGGAGATCTTCTGCTCCTTTTTCTTATCCACTTCCACCCTTATTTCTTCAAGTTCATTCTGAGTTGAAGGTGAATTTACAGTCAAATGTAGAAACTTAACATAAACAGCTGTTTGCCAACTAATCACCCAGATCAGCTAATCTTTAGTTAAATAGTTTCTAAGCCATATACCTCTAATACTCTTTACCACAAAAAGCAGCCTATAAACAAATAAGTCCAAACCGAATGCTAATTTCTGCTTTCATGGAGAAAGAAATATCTTAGGATTTTGTGGCTATTATCTCCTCAGTTCCTTGCCTGTACAAAATAGCACTGCTACAGGGAAGGTAAAAGATGCTTTCTGTTTTCTCTCCACTGTGCTTCTTTCAAGAACAGAGGAAAGACAGATATCTGTCACAGAGCATTATTTGGTACTTTGAAAATAACAGAGGCTTGTGTTGTCAGTTTTCATTTAGGGGAATCCAAAGTTCTAGGTACTTTAAAAAGTATGTTAAGTTAGAAGTGTGTCAGCATTTTGAGACTTTTTATTCCATTTTTTTTCACTGTAAGAAACAATTTAAAATAACACTGCGTTGACCGCAAATAGAGCACAAAACAAAACCAGAAGACTAGTTCTTCATTAAAGACTTAACTATGATTGCTATAATTAATGGTAGTCAACAGACTACTAAAAAAATTCAGAAATGCCAGATAAGTCTAATCTGTTCTTTATGTCAATACAAGCAAATTGACATCAAATATGTTTATATAATTTACTTAAACTATTATAATGCTCAACATAATTGATCAAGCTGTTACAATTAAAAATATACATGCAATTCATGTACTGTATTTTTAAAAGATTAAAATTTCCTGACTGATAGACCTTAAAACATAACTAAATAGAAAACTGTCATCAAATCAACTGTTTCTACTGGAATCCTGCAGTGATCTGTGCTTTTCCTCATGCTAGTCTACTTTTTATCAATTCTGCTGAGAAAATGAATGATCAAAAATATTACAAGAGACATGTAAAATTGACAAAATGTTTCCTAGAGCTGGAAGACCATGAAATATAAAACACATCGTTAAACTGACAGAATCCCACCTAGCTTTTCAAAGTCAGAGTGTAGTGTCTCCTGAATCATTATATTGAATTACAAGTCATTAAACTGCCCATAGCATTGTATTTTGCTGTGGCCATTCTTGAATACTGTGTTACTCTCTACTAGGCCAAAGAACACAACATGAAATCAAAGGTGACCTCTTTCAAACCAGTTGTATTGTTTAATCTATGATGTATTATTTTCTGATCACTACAAGAATCATTGTACCATTTCATTTTAAAAGCTCGAAGTCTTTAAGTGATTGTTTTCTTAAAGTTTTTCATATTTGATCCATAAAGACTTGTTATATATGCATATTGAATGGTCTGAGTCTGGGTTTCGGAAATTTTTATATACATGTATACATCTGGCTTGGAAGTTACTAGCCAGCATCTATCCTTCTCATGGGCTCCTGAGACAAATCACTGCACAACTTGAACTGCAACTTGATAAGCCTTTTCCATTCAGTCTTTCACACTGTGATGAGAGCTTTTCTCCTTAAAAGGTAGTTGGAGATCTTCCAACTGATCTACGCTTGTCCCAGTGTTCAATACCCCATATTTGACAGTAACACTACTAAAATGAACTATAATGATGATAACAGTATGCTCTTAACAATTGCTATCTAGAATTGTAATTGTTTAAAACTTAAAGATTTAAAAACTTGCATAGCAACAACAACAAAAATCAGAAGAGTTCACAAATATTCCCATAATGACTAGTGTTGGAATCAAATTTTCAAATTATGGGGACCTATTAAACCAGTTCTCCTACAGTAAACGACTGGGTTCCTCCTGTTTGTCAAGGGAGATGTCAAGAGTAATGAAAGGTTTCTAGAAGAATATTTAATTCATCTAGCTTAGAAATTTTAGTATGGGATGCTAATTCTCACTCTATAATATTAATTATTCTAACATATCAGAAGATGTTATCAAAAATAGTTCAGAAACCACATTGCTTTAGTGAATTTGGTTATTCAGAATATATTATTTTTATTCATTGTGACCTGCATCAATATTTTTTCATTATTTACTTTACATAGTTTTAAAAATAAAGTAGATTAGGGCAGGCAAAATGATACAATATTAAGTAAAAGTATAAAACTCTGAAAAGTTAAAGTTCTCTTTAAGTAGCTGGTCAGATGTATAATTACCTGATATAATGCTTGTTTGGTTTTCACAAAATAAAGCCTATACTTTATTTGGGGATCATTTAGCAAATCAGCATAAACCTATATATATGTTTCAAGTACATTAGTTATAGATAATGATTAATTCTACTGAACCACAGAAGAGTCTTATAATGGCTACATTATAAATAGGAGGAAAATAGCACTATAATTCTAGCTATTTCAGCTATCTGAGTGTACAATTATATAAACAATATATTTTCGATGAGGTGTCTTAGTGTGATGTCCTTGGTCGATGTACACAGCTACCATTGAAATCATCAGCAACTCCATTGCGGTTAGGGACAATAAACAGCTCTGTTTGCAATGTTGTAAGTAATGTTGCACATCAGCCATGGTGTAATCCACACGGGGAAAAAAAAATGTTGATAACATGCTTCTAAAATCACAGATTGCTCTCACAGCCCCAAATAGTAAAAACATATAAATTAATGGGAGGGCTTTTTGTTGTTATTTTGTGTACCAGATATCTATGAAATACATTTCTCATCCATATTGAAACCTTGCATCTAGACTGACCTTATAAATCAGCTTTGCGCATTAAAACGTTTATTAAAAGAAAAATCCTAACTGGAATTCCTAACAATATTCGTAACTCACTCTCACTTGTTTTCTTTATGAAGCTTGGGGCAGGGGGGGAGTTTCCTTTAGGAAAAAGGTCCCTCAAAAATAATAGTGATAGAAATTAAATAAACAAGGAGGTTTGGAATACTCTTAAAAGTTTTCTCCGTGTACAACTCTTCGAATAAATATCAGCTCAAAAGTGATCTTTTTGTGTTGGGTCTGGAGTGTGGGAAAATTCTTTGTTTCTTCTTTTAATCCTAAGGTAAGGACACTAAAGCAAAGGGGTACAAGAAGCTTCAGACGATAGTGGCTTCACTTCTTTCATTATTTGCTACAGACTGTAATTCATTCATCATCATTTGCATTTAAATAATCTGTCTTTCTCACTTATGTATTTTTGTATTTATTTTTACCAGGTAGGGTTTTATATTTTTGGTGACTGCCTCCTCAGTTAGGAGACTGCATACATTACCCGTCCAGCTTTAGTTTACATCCAAATTAATGTCACATCTGTAACAAAATGGTACTCTCACCTATTGTTAAACACTATAGGGCCAAGGTTGGCAAATTACTTAGTATTAGCATACAGACCTTCTGGCAGGAAAAGACTGCTTTCTACTTGGAGCTGGGCACTCAGCTGGGTCTGTCAACTCAAAGCTGCCACTGGCCTCATTATCTCATTTGTCTTAGTTAGTCTAAATTGGCAGTTATGTCTTCATGGCAAATGTTTGTTTTTACAAATGAGCAATAGAGCAGTGAGTAGAACACATAACATGAGGACGTTTTCCCTGAAATTTAATTGGAGAATGCTCTAGCTCATGACTGGTTTCTCTGATTCTAATTCCCAGGTAGTTTTTAGAGATATCCTTCCTTCTCCTGATTCAGCAAACATACTGTAAAGTTATTGAAAAAGAGGTTATGAAGTAATGTTAAATACATTTCTCTCTCTTTTGGATTTTTTTTTTTTTTTGAAATAATGTCAACATGTCTTGTGATAAAATATTCTGGGAACCATAACTAGATCAACAAAAAACATTGCCACAGTCGTCATGATGCATGTACACCCCATTTAACAGTGCTGACAAGAACAGGCAGGCAGGAAGGTTATACATCTTATTAAATAACATCACATTACACTCTGGGCCACAAAATGACAATGGTAGAATTTTCCACTTAATCAGCATAGAAAGACATTGAACAAAAGAGAGCTATAAAAGTTACATAATATGCTTTTATGCTTAGTGATATCTGGCACTGCAATCTCACTTCCAGTCATGTTCTGAAAATGACATTTCTAAAGCCTATTTTAAGTCCTAAGAACAATTTCCTGGCATAAGAAAAGTCCTTTCCCTCATCTTCCAAATATGCGCACAAGTCTCTTCAGAATGATGAGGTACTATAAAGCGCTTTTGGCCCATCTTTCTGAAAAATTACGTAAGAACAAATCAAAATGATTAAGCAGAATAGTACTTACTAGCCACATTTTTTCTTAAATATCTAACTAGGTTTTTTTTCAGTCATACACAATAATTGGGGAAATAAATTATTTACCTTTTTAAAAATACTTTTATGATTTTATCGTCTTTCACTTAAGAAATTCTTCATTGACTAAAAGCTGAATTGTAGGCCTATGGATCAGGTTTAGTTCTGGTTTTCATCCAGTGAGTGAAAAATATAAAATGCATACCATTTATGCTGCTGAATTGGGCCATGGTTTGCGTATTCCTACCACAGACTTATGAAATTTATCACTGCATAACTGGAAGATCTGGAAGCAGAGAGGATCCGATTCCAGCTCAGCCTTCAGGTGCACTGACAGTATAATTTTTTGAAACTGAAAACATCTTCCCGTGTGTGTTTATTATACATTTCTTACATATTGCCATATTCTTCAATGACAGCTACAACTGCCTTTCATGAGAGACTTCATCCCACTAAGGTTTATTAGACATGCTGCTATGTTATCTATACATTCAGGTCCTCCTTTAATTCACATGTACTTTGCCTAGCTTATAGATCAAACTGAGGTTCAAGCTAAGAGTTAGATCTTTGGCTGTTTATGCAGCCATTTTGGACATATGCAGAAACAGAAAATTAAGTGACCAATAAACCTTTAAGTCTGAAAGGAGGAAACATAAGTTATCTGACATCCAGAGCAGAAGAAGAGAGAAAACATCTTTTAGCTTTTCTAATTGACCTCTGAAATGTTTTGGATTTTCTGGACAATTTCCTTAATGTTCCTTTAATGGTAATATTTCTTTAATGCTCATAGAATCTTAAAATGGTTTGGGTTGGAAGGAACCTTAAAGATCACCTAGTTCCAATCCCCCTGCCATGGGCAGGATCACTTTCCACTAGACCGGGTTGTTCAAAGCCCAATCCAACCTGGCCTTGAACACCTTCAGAGACGGGGTATTCCCAGCTTCTCTGGGAAACCTGTTCCAGTGTCTCATCATCCTCGCAGTGAATAATTTCATCCTTATATCTAATCTAAATCTAAGTCTACCCTCTTTCAGTTTAAAGCCATTACTCCTTGTCCTGTCACTATGTGCCCTTGTAAAAAGTCCCTCTCCAGCTGTCTTTTAGGTCCCCTTTAGGTACTGGAAGGCTCCTGTAAGGTCTACCTGGAGCCTTCTCTTCTCCATGCTGAAGAACCCCAACTCTCTCGTTCTATCTTAATAGGAGAGGTGATCCAGCCTTCTGATCAACTTTATGGCCCTGATGTGGACTTGCTCCAACAGGTCTGTGCCAGGTACCTCAGAGCTGAGCTCAGTGCTCCACATGCAGTCTCATGAGAGTGGAGTAGAGCGGGAGAATCACCTCCCTTGACCTGCTGATCACACTCCTTTTGATGCAGCCCAGGATATGGTTGGCTTTCTGGGTTGCAATCACACATTACTGTCTCAGTTTTTTGTACACCAACATGCCTAAGTCTTTCTCCTCATGGTTACTCTCAATCCATTCTCCACCAAGCCACTATTTGTGCTTGGGATTTCCCCAATCCATGTGCAGGACCCTGCACTTGGTCTTGTTGAACTTCATGAGATTCAAGAGGGCCCATCTCTTTAGATGTCCCTCTGGATGTCATTCCTCCCATTCACCGTGTCGACCGCACCACACATCTTAGTGTTGTGAGGAAACTAGCTGAGGGTGCACTCAGTCCCAATGTCCATGTCACCAACAAGGATGTTAAACAGTGCAGGTCCCAATATTGACCCCTGAGAAGGCCACTTATCACTGGTCTCCACTTGGACATTGAGCCATTGACCACAACTCTTTGAGTGTGACCATCCAGGCAATTCTTTAGCCACTGAGTGGTCCATCTATCCAATCCACATCTCTCCAATTTATAGGAGAGGATGTCGTACAGGACAATGTCAAATGCTTTGCATAAGCCAAGGCAGATGACATCGGCTGCTCTTCCCTTATCAACCAACACTGTAACCCTATTGTAGGAGGCCATCAAATTAGTCAGGCACCATTTGCCCTTAGCTGAGGCTATGCTGGCTGTCACCAATCTCCTCCTTATTTTAGTGACTTAAAAACTTCATCTGCCAGCTCTTTCAGTACCTTCAGACACACCTCATCAGGTTCCATGGGCTTATGCACCTTCAGGTTCCTTAGATGGTCTTGAACCTGACCTTCTCCTACGATAGGCAGTTAATTATTCTCTCAGTCCCTGCCTTTGTCTTCTGCAGCTTGGGCGGTGTGTCTAGAGCACCTGCCAGTGAAGACTGAGGCAAAAAGTCATTGAGTACTTCAGCTTTCTCCAGATCCTGGGTAACCATGTCTCTGGTTTCCTTCTGGAGAGGGTCCACAGTTTCCCTAGTCTTCCTTTTATCGCCTGTGTACCTATAGAAGCCTTTCTTGTTGCCCTTGACATCCCTGGCCAGATTTAATTCTATAATGGCTTTAACTTTCCAAACCTGATTCCTGGCTGCTTGGACAAATTCTCTGTATTTCTCCAGGATACCTGTCCTTGCTTCCACCTTTTATGTTATTTATACATCACTTATTCCATGGATTTTATTCGTTTATTCAGAAACAGTAGTTTATTGTATTACGTAGTGCAGCTTCTTAGAAAGGTATGTGTAATGTATTACCAGGCTATACAGTTACATATTATGTTTCTTCTAAAATAATTTAATAGCTAATAAGAATTGTGTGAAATTTAAGACATTTCAGTATTTTTGTTGGGGGGAAAGTTATGACTGATAACTTTAACTGATATTAAAACAAACAATTTAGTGATTTATCAAATTTTGACATGAATATCAGTACATAGCTAAGGCTTTTCAATTGTAATGTCTCTAATTTATATATGTATATTTAAAAGATATGTATATATATGACACTGTATAGAATATATACTTATAAATATATATTAAATACGTGTATACGTGTGACATTTAAACAAAAACCTTTAAGTAAAATACGTAATTTGGACTATGCTGTTTGCAACACCACCAATTTCAGTAAAACAAATTTTAGGTATTTTGACAGAGAAAGAGACCATCTAATGATTTGTTGCTGAAAAAATTAACTAAGCTGAGGCCAAAATGATTGTTCATTAGCCTGTTTTATGAACTGATTCTTTAATAACATGTTCATTATATTTTGCACTGCACGACTTCTTATCCCCTGCCTAATTTTTTAGAAACAGCACAATTCTTGCATGAAAAAAGACGACAGAGTCTAGTAAGAGGGGAAAGCTCTTGGAGACACCAGAAGTTGATAAATTAGTTATGGAGCATCAATTTTTCAGTACTATATAAACCTTTACAGATATAAGGAATCATAAAGACATAGAAGAAAGTCAGAGGATTCCTGACATATGCCTAAGCAGGCAGACACTTGAAGAAATACTAAGAAGATTGGTCAATAGGGGCAACACAGGAGAGCACAAACTGTCCAGAAGGTTCTGGAGAACATTGATGATAGTTCCTATCATGGATACATAAGGAGAGATACATTCTGCTGGACCTTAAACAAACAAGGAAGCACTTGTCAGGAATCTGAAGACTGAAGACAGTTTTGCCTGCAGCAACCTGACCAGTACTCCCACTCCTGACACCTGGCATACAGTGTTGCCAGAATATAGTGACACCCATTACAGAACAGGGAAGCATAACAGCACACAGGACATTCCAAATGGCAAAACCTGTGATCAGCTGGCGGTCAGGGATGCCTCCTATGACTACTCACGCAACTTTTGCTCAGATTTGACTAACACTCCTGATGTATTCTGGGAGATTTTTAAGGGACTTGAATATCTGACACAGGAGGAGTGTCTGAGAGAGTTGGGGTTGTTCAGCTTGGAGAAGAGAAAGCTCTGTGGGGATCTTATCCATGTCTAGACTCTTCACAGTAATATCCAGTGAAAGGAAGAGTATGTGCACATAATAAAATATAGAAAACTGTGCTTAAACATTAGAAAAAGACGCCCGTTTTACTTCAGAATTGATCAAACATTACAGCAGATTGCCCAGAGAGCCTATCAAGGCTACCTCCGTCCCTAGAGATATTCAAAACCCAACTGGACATGGCCCTGAGCAACTGTCTTTAGCTGACCCTACTCTGACTAGAGCTAGACTAAGTGGGACAGGATAATCTACTGAGGTGCCTTCCTACCTCAGTTTTCCATGATTCTATAATTCAGTGGCTAGTCCAGGCTCTGATATCTAAGAAACAGTGTCATAGACACAAAATACTACCTTGGGATATCACCTCTAAGTGAATATTGGATCCAAGACTAGTATGTCGTTGTTCAAATCTGTAAGAGGCAATTATATACAACTTTGACTCTTGAGGCTACCCCAGGTTTAATTGCTATTGCAACTGGAATAACATCCACATAGGGGCTTTTGAAAAATGCTGAGACAACAGAACTTGACCTAAAAAAAAAATGGGTTATTGAAAGAACAGGCTGGAAAGGGTATCTATTGACCTGAGAAGCACTATTGGACCACAGCTTAGGATCAAGTTAGGAGTAGTTGTCATCTACCTTTAGATTTAACTGGCAACATTAGGTATTTCTATTCCTTCTGGCCAGATAGTAGATACTGCCTGTGTAACAGAACGCATAACATTTCTGAGATCTTTTATGGCTTATAGAATTTGAAGTACCTTTAGAATTTGTTTCCAAACCATTTTGTACCTGCTCTTCATTAAACACAATGAGCATTTCAGCATACCAAGGCCTTAACAAGCACTAATACTTCCAGAATACATCTCTCGAAACAGGGAGGAACTGAATGAATCATGCAATTTCTTAGCAATTGTTAAACTGATGGCCATGTAAAGTGAACCTCTACTCATAGGGTTTATATCTACCGTCAGGTAAAATTTAAACCTCCACTGAGTCTGTGCCTTCACTAGAACCCAAAGACGAAACAGTAGCAATGGCATTGCAATGTCCACATTGATCATACGTCTTATCACTGCCTAAAGGGAACACATTTACAGAAGACAGAACCATGCTTAATGAATCTTTGCCCCTCTGAGAGTACTGCCAAAACCAAGTGTGTGAGTTCTTTGTGATGTGAACATCTATAAAGAAGAATCTGACATTGAAGTAGTGCCACCAGTTCGTTTCACATAAAGGAAGAAAATAGCCATCCAATGGCAAAGTCTTGCAGTCAATAGCAACTCCCTTAAACAGATATCAGAAAGCTGGAATGTCCTACACCCTGCTTTCCAATATCTTGAGCCATTATGTCTCCAGGCCTATCTTTTCACACACTCAGCTCAGAACCTTATTTTCATGATGAAAAGTAAACACTAAGCCAGCAGAAAAATTAGAATTTGAAGCGTTGGAAAATATAACATTGGAAGAAGTAAGCTGAAGTATTAAAATAATTCTGTATCTCAGAGAAGAAAACCTAGCTGAAACACAGCTTCCCATTGGAAATTTCAAAATTCAGGTCCTTTTACTTCTACTGCACTTCCACTGTCATTGCATTGGTATTTGCTTTAGGCAATGTCTACAATTTTCAATGCATTAATATTTCAGTCTTTTCAGAAGAGTTACAGATCTTGAGAGTTTTTTCCTTCTCCAGCAAATTTTGAAATGCTTATATCCCTATTGTCATTTTGTTGTTGTTGTTCATTTATGCATTAAGGATGAGTTTCTCTTGATGTTACTGATCACAGTGTTTGAAAAAGTAGTTTAAGGACTAATACCATGTCATGCTTTGTCAACAGCCACTGGTATATCAGCTGTTAGCTTCTGAAGGCCCCTGGAGCTGCATTCTTATTACAAAAGAGTGGAAAAGCTGTGTTCACTGTGTTCACTACCTCTCTTCTGTTTTGGTTTTTTTTTTGGTTTGGTTTGGTTTTTTTTTCAAATGATTTACAAGACTGCACAAAACAGTTGTTAGAAATAAACCAACAATGTGTGTTACTCATACTGGAGGACAATAAGACCCCAGGTGCAAACTCCAAAAGCCACCACCTCGTTATATGAAGCTAATATTCCAGTTGTCATTTTAGTTTGTGACAGAATCTTTAAAGACAGACTTTAGATGTTAAATCTGCTAGGGGGGGAAGTATTTTTTTTCTTTGCCTTATAAAGCTGTGAAGCTCTATTTGTGTTTGCATGAACCAAAGCTACTAATATGACACTATCCTTCGTACATTTATTTACTCTACATTGTAGCCTCGTTATCAGGCAGGGGCTGACTGAGCTTGTCTGAGAAAGTAAGTCTCTGCTCTCCAGAATCAAACAAATGGAAATACTCACATGGAATGTGTCATTCGTGGTTTCTTGATCTTATTATATATTTCAGTCTCAAGACATTACAACACTGCCAGACTACTATCAGATCTGAAAGTCTTCTGTGAGGATTTATTTATCATCTTTGAGACGAGTCTGAAACTAAAACCGGGAACACAGCAGAAAAGTACAGCAGAAGATTTTAATTTCTGCTTTTTCAGTAATCCTTCTAGTATGGACATATCTGGTGCCCATTACTTTTTCATGCAAATGCTTGAACAAATAACTATGGAATTTTTCAATTCCGTGTTACTAGAAGTGCCTCTCTCTTAACTCTCTTACAAAAGACTGGAGCCATATAAGTTTGCATTCTGTCTAAATTACAAGTCTTTACTGCTAATCCTATAGATGTTCTCATTAACGACAAATTACTTTTGGTATTTTGCCAAGCTCTTGGCCTTGGTGATATAATTATCTTCATTATATAAAGTTCCTGTTCTATACAGTTGGCTATAATTCAGTCTGAAGAGACGTTGAACCCTGTATGTGTTCATATACGTATTTACATATATTATTATTACTATTATTATTTCAGAATATTGTTGCAAACAGAATGGAACCCTGTGCTTTACTTGCACCTTTTCAGAAGAGTCAACTGTTGCAGTGCCTTGACAATAGTACTTCAAAGAAAAACAGTCTTTCTGCATTCCTGAAAGAAAGACTTGCTTTTAGACTCTCTGCACATACCTGTAGAAAGATCAGCATAAATAGAGTAAATAAGACTAGTTATACAGATTCTGTTCAAGACACCACCAAAACTAAAGGTTGGTCCTCAAGGATTGAGATCTACTGTTCTTCATCAGTCTGTTTTGAGCATCTTGGCAAGGAGTTCTACAAGACAAATGTTCATTTTGCAATGATTTTTTTTCATTTTTAAGTTTAAATTTTCTACTTTCAGTTAACTAAACACACTCTTGAAAGGCCAAAGCTATTTATATTCATACAAATGTTTCTGCATTGTTCACAGTATTCACATCTACTAATTTGTCAAAAAGTAAATAAACTAGAGACTCAATAATCTGTAAAACAGAGAGATTATTTTAAAAAACCAAAACAAACAACAAAACCGATCTGTTCATAAGCTGCAATATCTAATGGCAATCTCATGACAAGAGGTACCTTTCTTCTCCTCTAAGTACAGATAAATCCATGAACAGTTATATGAAATGTATTATTTTCTGTGATAAGCCATAAAGAATGTTTGAAAAAATGTTTACATGAAAATTACTGATCTCTCTGACTTTTTAAGACTTAAATGCAGAAGGTGTCTTGTATATTACACATAATTTTGTTGATCAGTTATAAATTGTTCTACAAATTAACTGTCTGTTAAAGTGATTGTCAGCACCTAGAACTTAACAGTAAGTATTCTCACTCTTAAACATAATCAGACAAGTTTCAGTTTGAGTATTTCATGTAGTTTAAATTAGTGATGAAAAAAAAACATAAAGAAGGATCATAAAGCTGTAGTATGTAATATACCTATGCTAACAACATTTAAAACTATGCTTTGGAAGAACTCCTTCAAAACCACCATTAAGAAAATATTTTTGAAACCAAACTGTAAGTACCTTTATGAAAACTGAAGAATATGCATTCAGTACCAGTACTGAGAATTTTTACGTTAGAAGACTCGAACTCCTGCCACTCTGAAATTTTCCTAGTAGAAAGGTCAGGTACTCAGAGACATCTACATACATCCATCCTTGAATAGCTGAAGAACTCCTTATATGAGAAGTCAGGGTTGAATATCTGGTCCAATGGTATCAGACAAGTTTGCATATTCCTTTCTAGTGCTAGGCAACCATTGTCTTCTGTCTACTGACCTTTACATTGTTGTTAAAGTCTTTTCTCTCTGTTTCTGTTCTTGTTCTCCCTAAATTGCATCTTTTGACTCATGTGTCCTTATGACTGCTGAGCTCTCTGGATATGTTCTCAGAATACTTCATCAAGATGGAGTCAGCTTGCTACTGCATTACGCAAAAGCCTCAAAAAACTCAAAACCAATCCAGCAACTTGATCTAACTACAGATGGTACCAGTACTCCTCTTCCTCTTGAACTTTGCCTTTGAAGTGAATTACCAAGTTTCCCCTTCCACAATGTATGGGCTGCATGTAGTCTTAATAGTATCCAAGATCTCAAAAGCAAAGAATCAGCAATTCTAGAGCACGGTAACCTTCCATAATCTTCTCTGTTGTTGGAAAACAATTTTTCTTCTTCTACTAACTTTTAACTACACAGTAACTGTCACTTCAGGTCTATTAAATGCAATTACCTGTAGTATATGCAATAGTTTTTGACATGACAATAGCACTTTTCATCCATCTCTAGTACTCCCACTATATATTTTTCTGTAATTGCAGTGTGGACAGCCGTCTCACAGTGCTGCAGTAGTAAGTCTCCAAGTGGAGTGAAATCTGCCTAATTTAGGTACTTATCTTCCACATAACATTTTTTTCCTGCAGGAAAGACCCGATACTTTTCCACACAGACCAATGAAAGAAACAGCTGATTCTGACTACCTGGAACATCCTGTATAGTTACATTTATATACCAAAGTTTAGGCATTTGAGTGGGTTTTGATTAATGGAGACTAGAAAACTTCATATGAAGAAAAATAAGCATCTCTTCTCCAGTGAAGTGAATTGCTCTCTAAACTCCCTTCACTAGTTATTACTAGATCTTCATTGACTCTAATGGTAACATAAATATCTAGATAGATGGAGAATTGAGCACTGAGACAACTAAATTTAATTATCTGCAATCAACATCTGCAATTTACCATTTGGGAGCTGAATCCAGTCCCCAAGTACAAAGAAAAACTGCTTAAAAATGAGATTCAAACCTTGCAACATTTAGATGTATACAGCGAAGATATCAGCTCAAAATGTTGTCAATAACATGCAGTAAAGTTTAGATTCTAGATGGTTCTGAAGAGCAAGCCAAGATTCAAAGCTGCTTCTACAGTACAGTACAGAGTATTGTCGCTGATGGTGTTCAGGTTGTGCGAGTGGAGATTTAGATCAGGTGTTAGGAAAAATTTCTTCACTGCAAGAGTTGTCAGGCATTGGAACAGGCTGCTCAGGGAAGTCATTGAGTCACCCTCCCTGGAGGTGTTTAAAAGATGTGTAGATGTGACACTTAGGGACATGGTTTAGTGGTGGATTTGGCAATATCAGATTTATGGTTGAACTTGATGATCCTACAGGTCTTTTCCAACCTAAATTACTCTATGATTCTATGATTTTTATAGTGATAGATAAGGAACAGGGAAGTGGAAAAAGTAGGAACTAGGGACTACAAATGCTGATGTATTAGTGTTAGAGAAGATCACATAAATCATGATGTAAAGCTGCTCAAAACTAATGAATTTCACCACTTAAAATCATCTTGTACTTTGCAAAGTCTATAACATCCTATTTTGATCGCAGTTTAATTCTTTATCCTGGATGTTTTATGTCTAGCACATCTTACACAGGCTTTGCCCTAATTACCTAAAATAGGTCTCTCATAGTCATGTAAGGATTTAAATTTTACGCGTACTGGATTAAAAAGCCACAACAGAAGGCTGTGTATGTGTGATCATTTCCTCAAACTAGATTTTAAATAGTTTTAAAACAGGCTTAGTCAGTTTAACTTTATTTCTTTAATTATTACTGTTGCTTGTTACTCTTCTTAGTAATTCAAATAGTTATTTTCTATAATTTTACATGTACTGTTCAGAATGATCTCTTCCAGAATTTAACTGACAAATATGCAACAAAATCAGTCTGTAAAGTTAGAATATTTTCTGTAATATTTCATATTAAGATGTTGTAAAATTATTTAAAGCCTTATAATTTCCTGCTCTGATCTGAGGAAACTGAGGCACAGTAGCTATAACAGACGTGGCCAACCACTAAAGCAGTGGCAGAGACAAGATGAGAACTCTTTTGTTCTCAGTCTAGTAATAAAGTTTCTTTATGAGTGGCAAAAGTCCTTGGGCTCAAGATCTCTGCCTGTTTTCCTTATCCACATTTTCTCCTTCATTGTTTCCTCAAAATCTATGCTTTCCAGCTCTGCTGTTAAGATTAATTCATCGTGTCAATTGCATCTCTTTAGACCCTTAAATTGATAAGCCAGTGGCTTGCTCACAGCCCTGGCAATGATTGGTACTCCACCCTGACCCTGATGCTTCAGAAGAATCCTGACTTCATAAGTGTCAATGCCTACCTCTCAGCCTATGCTTGTTTTACAGACGATGGAGACAAATAGTCACATACGAGACCTACTCATCTGACCTCTTTCAGAGCTCCATCACTGCAAAAGATTCTTCACATCTGGAAGTGCTTTTTATCTCCGTCAATTATAAAGAATATTTAAAGTAGCTAGCACAGACATAAATGTCTGCACTGTAGCTATTTTCATGTATTTAAAAATATGCCACCTCATTTTTTTTCACTGTCAAAGATGCCTCAGCACAGTAACCAATCATCATTTGGGACACCCAGGAGTATATGGAAATCCACATGGACCTGACTTCTCTCTGTCACGGGACCTACAGCAGACCCATGCCTTTCTGCAGCAGCTGCTGGCAGCCAGGCTCCTGGCATCTGCAGACTCTCCAGTAACAGTGGTCTCTGTCGGCAACTGAACTGAGCCTAGTCATTCTCCTCTTCATCACCTCCACTTCTGTAAATGTCTTGCAAACTGTGTTCAGTGAATAAGCAAACTGTCACGCATCCCTTTTCCCCTTCTCCAACTAGCCCAGCTCCAGCTTTTCCTGTGCAACCTCAAAATGAAAATTTACTCTTCTCCTTCCAATCTCTCCTGAGAACTTATTTTTTTTTAGCTTCTTCTGCCCATCAAACCTTGATCTAGACACTTTCTATGCAGTCACTAAGTGAATATGAAGCTACAAGCAAAAGAAGATATAAAATGTACGTACAGACCTATACATCATATTTATCACATGATTTTCATTTTTAAAATTTCATATTCCCATATTTCCCATTTTGTCCCTTTTCTCACCCTCACCTTTCTTCACATTTTGCCATATCAGGAACATGAAACCTTTGACGATTTTACTAGTTAAAGTATTTACCCTTGAAACAGGTAAACTATATACAGAAGTAAAATAAAAACATATCCAAAAACAATATTAATGAGTCTTTGCACTGTAAAAGCTTTACAAGGTCTTGAACCACCAGACCATATAAGCCATGCATTAGCTTAAAGAGATGCACTCACGTCAAGGTGATGAGAACATCTTTTTCTTTCTTTTTCTATTATATGTGCAGATTCATTGCAAGGAAATACTCATATTTATGCACAAGTCCATGAACATGAATAGCAGCAGTAGTGCAGAAGATCACTACAGTGACACTTTTAGTATTAGCCACTTATTTAGCATTCAGAATTGTTTGCTTCTTGATGATTGTCTTGACAGACCTAAAGTGAGAGACTACAGCAATATATTGAAAAAAAAAAAAAGGTGGTTTCTTGAGGCATTTTTAGTTCCTTTCAACAATACAACTAAAAATCTTAAAAGTCTTGTTTCATAGAAACCACAGATTTTGACCTCAAAATGCTGAAGCACCACCATTAGTTATTCTTATTTTTAATTTTTTTCTCTTTTTCTGTTCTTCATTTAGAATTTCTGTACAGAAGTGATTTAGCAATGGGAGAAAAGGAAAATATGTATCAATATTTTAATTTCTCCGGGCAAATTTCCTGGTCCTGCCAAAGGCAATGGCAAAATCCTAAATATCTTCCATGACATTAAGATCTGACTATATTTTTCTTTGACGTAAGGAAATGTGTCAATGTTAGGCATATGGTCTCTTCCATGAGAAATCCATTCACAGAGACGGTCTAAAGGGAGCCTACACAATGTTCCTCCTGCTCTCAATGCAACAGAGCTTTCCATTACTGTTTGTATTCAGTAATATTTTGTTCCATAATTATTTTAAGTGGTTTTAGCAGCTTTAAATATGTTACTAGAAAACAAGGAGTGATGGAAATATGGAAAATTAGATTCATGGTAGAGCTCACAGACTTAACGTGGTTGCTTATATACAGGATTTTTTCTGTTTGAGATTTCCTTGGAAATTGTGCCTGGCCTCCATCTGCGACTCCAATGGACCCTGAAGCTCTCACAAGTATTCTGCTGTATCTGTTAGCTCCATACAGATGTATCAGGCATTCAGCATCCTCTCAAGTGTCACTGGATACCTATGTGTGGACAACTGAGTCACAGTACTCAGGCAGGGTTCTGTACCTTTGTGACAAGACACATCTAAGTAGGGATCCAAGCTTTCCTTATCATCAATGCAGCTCCTCAGGGCTTGATTCAGCTGCTCACGCTTCAGTTGCTCTGGGTACTAACTCAGGGTACTTTAGTGATCCTCAGGGCATCCAAGGCAGCCACACAAGTTTCTGGTAGATATGAGATACAGCCTGCAAAAGAACAATATCCTTCTAGAGTGATACGTAGAGGCAAAGTAGGATGCCCAAGGCCATGTCCATTTGCCCTAGATAATTATGTATGGACTAATTAATTGACCCCTGGCTTCACAGTCCTCCCAATGGGAACTTAAACATCTGTAGTGGGATTCAGTTGACAAACATGAGTATCTGATGTCATGCAATACTTTCATCTGATTCTTGTAGCTATCACAAGGAACCTACAAGAAACCTTAATTTTCTTGTATCAGCATCTGTAGGCTAAATAAGATACTCAGAAGTGCCTAATATGACACTAGATGCCTATAGTAGGCAACCAAAACCTTCACTTTTGTTACCTGTGGGACTCACTCACACAAAGAGTAGAACAGCTGACACAAAGATGTCTAGTACTATTTTAGGTTAACTGTGCTATACCTATTGACAAGTGCTACAACTGAAGCTACAGCAGAGCATCTCCTTGCAGTTCCATATAGATTTGGACTGTCTTAGCTGTGAGTCTTCTTTTGTGGAACCAAATCCTGTCGCTATACATAGAAACCTATTTCTAACTACAAAGGTATCACATATCCCTACCATCACGTTTTTGAAAATAGACTTGATCTGTCTAGTACCAAACTCCAGAATAAGGCTATGCAAAACTGATTTCAGGTTACTTTGGGTACCTGTCATTTCATTTTGGCTTCCTACTCTATCACTCAAGGAAGCTCAATGACTGATCTAAGCGGATTGATTCTGCACTCATGTGGATATAGATTTTAAGCATTTCCAATTGGTTTTCTGCACAGTGTACAGAGTAAAGTGGTTTCCTTACTCAAGCGAATTTTATGTGTTGAGATGTCTAGCCAACTTAAATGATTGAATTGTTAAACAGGTGTGTTTGGTTAAGATTAATGACATCTTGGAATACGTATTATTTACTATTGACTGTAAAAGAGGGCAAGATGAGCAATGCAAATGCAGATATTGCAACACAAATGTCTAAAGTTAGATGATGTGCATCCTGCTTTGGGTTTCTTCTGCTCTTCAAAGTGAGTTATATTGCATATTCACTAGCTTCTGACACTGTTCCTGCTTATTTCTTTGATAAAACCAAAAACCTAATTCTTTTCTTTCAAGTTATTTTTATGGAATTTTTACACTATTTTGCTTCCTAATCACATTTCTAATTTATTTTGTAAATTTTCAAGTTACACAGTGATATTTTATGAAGCAAGACCAGAAACTTTCTAATTAAAATATCTTTGCATGAAAGAGTTCAATCTCTTACAGAGTTGATATTATACTTACTACTGTCTCTTTGATCAATCTTACAATATGTGATGCTCATTCTGAGTTGATCAGTAATTTTTGTCTCTTCTAAAGAAGTATTTTATTCATTTGAGGAGTTCTGGGATTTGTATTACACCAAATGATTTATTCTCTATCTACGAGCTTGATGGAAATGATTTAACTCATACAACTTATACAGACATGGTTGCCTTATTAATATCCAGCACGTATTTGAATTATGGGAAAGAGAAATTACTATTTCAAACAATCCAGTTCCACAAGAGAATGGTTTTTCATGAGTTAGAGGACAGGAAAGAAGGTAAATGTTGGCTCTGTGGGAAGACTGACTCTGGGTCCCACCCTGAAAAATGACATATCTCCTTTACTTCATAAGTTAGTTGCTTACTCAGTTGTCCATATAACATCTCTGTATTAGCTCCTGTGCACTGTACTCTTCACTGAGAAGGTGTCAGCCTGTAGTCAGTCTCCTTCAGTCTCCTTCCATCTGAAAGTTCTGGGGCCAAAGACACTGCAGAAGAAAACACTGCAATAAACTATGGTTGGAGGCTCTGAAGCTGTTATACAACCCTGTTTGCCTGCCTTTTTGACAAAAATACTTTTGTTAGATCTTCCATGGATATAAATGAATTTACACAACAGAGTTCTCATGTAAATTAGTAGACCTATGTTGGCTGAAAACTAGAATGATGCAGAAAGAGATTATGACCCTTGTATACCACCTATCTGTTCTGGTCAAACTCTGGCAGCAATCTGTAACAGAATCTACTAAAATTGTTCCTGGGGCAAAGCAACAATAATGAGCTTCTTTTTTTTTTTTTTTCCAATAAACAAACAGGTGGGTTTTTTGTTGGTTTTAGTTTGGCTTGGTTTGGTGGTTTTGTTTTTGTTGTTGTTGTTGTTGTTTTTTGGTTTGGCTTTTTCCATGTTTATTAATGGAAATTGGAGAACAATGAGACTGCCTCTATTTAGGAAATAAGGGCAAATCATGAATTATAGTTCCCTTCAAAAGAAAGTGGTAACCAAAAATAGTATGGCTTGTATACCTCCATGTAACTTGTTACTGTTTAGTGCAGATAGCTATTTATATTATAGTCAACATTAAGAAAATAAGTATATTTAAATAGTCTTAGGTTACTGATGATATTAGCAACTATCACTATGACTGTAATTATTTATTCTCTATTGACCTTTTAGGATCTCAGCTCACTTGCACACTAAAACAATATTAGTGTGTCTGATCAGGTTGCATATCTGGGCCTAAAGGATGATCATCAGTTACAAATTATTTGAAAGGGATGTACCATTGTGATATATTCCCCTAACGGATCCTCTATAAAGTTCACAACTGACACAGAACGAGATTGTGGAGATGTTATTCAAGTTTAAAAATTCCATTCTTAGGTGAAATATCTCTGGAGTCTGGCTTCTATTTACATGATACTTACAGGAAAAGTATAGCAATGACCCTAACAACAAAAATACAAATTTAATACTTCCCATTATGTAGTGTTTTTCAAAATAACAAAGGAGAAGTGTCTCAAACTAGAAAATAATCATATTATGTATGTTTGTGAAAAGAGAAAGCAGGAAGGACGCTTCACAACTGTACTGACTGGTTCCCCACAACTCAGTTACAGGAAGCAGGAAGGAATCCTTTATAATCAGATACTAGGAAAACTTAAGAAATCTGAAAAGAGTAATAATTTTTGTCTGTGTTCTTCCTTCCTTCTGAGACAGCAATAGCAAATTAGAGCATCCAAGAGCTGTCTTAACACAGTAAGACAACTTCTATCTAAAGTTAACAGAGGGAAACTAGCTCAGGCAAGAAACAATCTATATAAGCATAACTAGCTACAAATTTTTGCTTATTTTTTTCCTCTTTTAATTTTCTTCAATAGGGTAGCACATTATAGTATTTATGAATAACATTATATGCAACCTGCTTCATCCCTACACATATGGCAGGATCTGTGAAACAAATACTCTGTTTCCTTGTTAATTGCTTCACTGTATCCAAAGGGTCATATTGAGCCTCTATGCAACCTGCAGTAACTGGTTAGAAAACCAGAATTCAGGAAAAAAGGATTCTTTCAGTGTCCACTAGCAGACAGACAGGACCCTTGATACGCAGAAAAGTTGTGAGGATCATACTGGAACACAGGAAGTATTGCATATTCATGTTATCAGCTTCAGAAGTGACTCCCTCTTTATAATAAAGGTAAAATGAGGATGTGTCAAAGCTATTTGTGATTTATTTCAAAGTTTCTGCAAAGTAATGGAACTGATGCAAGACAGACCTAGTCATTTAAAAACAAGAAATCAAACACATTTGATTAATTCCAGAAATATCTTTGAACTGTGCTCCAGATTTAAGATCTATCATGTAGATGAACAAATGCTTTTTTGTCTTTACATTGCTGTCACAATGACATGGAGCTGACTGCACATATTCAATACACAGAATTATCACTGCAGTTTTCATTTATCAAGCTATATGTAGCTGTACTTATCTTTCAGACTAAAAATTGTTCCTGGAGAAACTTTAAACTATTTGTTGTGTCCAGAGAAGAGCAACAAAGCTCGTAAATGGGCTGGAAGGAATGTACGTTGAGGAAAAGCTGGGGACTTTGCGATTGTCTAGTTTGGAGAAACAGAGGCTGAGAGGTGACTTCATTGCTGTCTACAGCTTCTTGAAGAGAGGAATTGGAGAGGGAGGTGCTGATCTCTTCTTCCTGGTATCCAGTGACAGGATAGGTGGGAGTGGTTCAAAACTGCACCAGGGAAGGTTTTGACTGAACATTAGGAAGCATTTCTTTATCAAGAGGGTGTTCAAACACTGGAATAGGATTCCTAGAGAGGTGCACGATGCCCCAAGACTGTCAGTATTTAAGTAGCACTTGAACAATGCCCTTAATATTAATAATTTGCTTTAACTTTTGGTCAGCCTTGACGTGGTCAGGTAGTTGAACTAGATGATCATTGTAGATCCCTTCCAACTGAAGTACTCAGTTCTATTCTATTCTATTCTATTCTATTCTATTCTATTCTATTCTACTCTATTCTATTCTATTCTATTCTATTCATGAAGAAATAACACACAAAATTCAGAGTGGTGACTGATACCCAAAATAGACCACGTTATAAAGAAAAAAAATGTTTTACCTTTCTGAACACAGAGATTCTAAACACTGTGCCAAAATAATCAAGAATAGAAGTGTAAGAAGTAGGTATACTATGCATGCTGTGTGTATGACTTCATGACATCACAGTATTATATACCAAATTACACTGAATTATACCCTACTTAAGTTAAGAGTGTAGGGACTTTCATAGTGTGCAGTGTCACCATAAGGAAGGTAACAGGGATCAGATTCAACTCAGAAAAAGGTAGGCAACTTACTTTGGGTCCTAAATAATTTGGTGTCCCAGTTCCTTTGGAACGTAACTGGCTCAGTGATAAAATCACAGGAGCCTTAATTCTAGACTCTGAGCACAAGTTTTCAAATGGGATTACTGCAGGAGTTAAAATAAAGAAATACTGTCTGTAATTTACTTTCACTTACTCAGTATTTAACTGGGAGTAGAAGCATCTCATACATAACTAGCATCAAGCCCTCAGTTCATTCTTCTTTGTGCATTTAGGCCGTTATCAATGATTACAGTCTTGTTTCATAGCAATAAAGGGCAAAAATCCCCAAAGAAATGTCATTTCATGTGTGAGTTCCTTTCAAAAATCTGATGTCTAGGTTAGTGTTCACCCAGAGGTTTGAGTGCCACTTACTGAGTCAACAACATCATTTCTTGTCAACATGCTAGCTTTTTTTCAATTTGAGTTTTCCAAGAATATTCCAGTAGTGAGCAATTTTAATGTTATCTAACCTGCATATCTAGCTGGAAAGAAACAAGACGGAAGTGTTAAAACTGTGAGCCTTGAGAGCCAAACTATTTTGAAACTCAAAACCAAGTCTAAATTCTCATTTGGATGCTTTGTTATAAAAACATTTCCTGAATCAAATAGGACAGAGAATTAAAATCTGCAGTGCTTAAGAGTCTAATGTTAAATGACCAAAATAAATGGAAAAATTACTATTCATTTCAAGAGCATTTTTTGGACCAGATCCAAGAAGCATAATTTTACCCCTCTTACAGACAATAAGTGGGTCTTTTTGCAGCAGCTTCAGTGAAAGCTCTGAACAAGTGGAAAAAAAAAAAAAAAAAAAGTTGTCCTACATACATTTCTGGATCATGGCCAATTTGTTGTCCACAAGGACCCCCAGGATTAGACATTATATATCAAACCATATTTCAAATGACAGTAAATGTCTTGTTTCACATTTCTGGCAGGCACTGATTTTTCAGAAAACTCTTCACTGCATTAGGTATCTGAAAAGTTTTTCATTTTCTTTCCAGCTAAAAATTAATAGATTTAACCAATGGGTAGATATCTTTCAGGCTTTGAGCATTTTCCATGTTGGAAAGCTCAGCAATTTCATATATTTGAATGAGCAATGATATCGCCAGGGGTGTAGCAGATCTGTTTTCCATCAGACGTATCTGAACCTGTTGTTCTGAATAGTCAATAGGGAGAAGAAGGGAAATTTGGGCACAGCAGTCTCATCTGTAGAAAAGAACTATGAATTAGATGTGTAGTTAGATAAGATCTTTAACAATCTGTCATGGTTGAGAACAAAGTGGAAACCCACAGTGCATATAGATCCTGGGGTTTATTTAAGAACAAAGCAGATTAGAGCTTCTACTCCACTTTTATTCACTCACATGCTCACTACCATCCAGTGTTATGTCCACCAGGTCTTGAGATTCCTTCCCTGCAGGGAGCTTACTGCTGGTCCTGCAAGGCTGGACAGAAAGTTGTGTTTGTCCTTGCCATGTTGCTGCTCACAGTCACCAGCCCTTTGTATTACTGTCCAAAGTGCCTGATCATCCAGCAGCATTTGTCTCCACACAGCTCTATGATCTTTGGGATCTTGCCCCCACTTCCCAGATCTTTCCTCGAGCCAGGAACTTCCTCTTCTTCTTCTGGAGATCACTTCTTCCTAAATCTAAATCTAAATAGCCAATGTGCAAAAGCACAATACATGATCAGCTGCCTGACTGGTAGTTCTGTCTCGTATCGCTGCCATCTGGAAGATTCACAATGTGTCACTTGTGTTCAGTCCAAGTTTTACACACATATACACCCAATTACCTGCCATGTTAGCATTCACATTTTAAGCTATTTTTCACCTGTGACAGGACCTTACAAGAAATATTAAGGTTATCACATTTTCACATCATAATACATTGTGAAAATTTGTGAAAGAAATGCTAGTATTCAAAGGTTTTCCTATTTTTGTCTTTTCTCTAAAATGTTGTCTTTGGCAGAATAGATAGTATTTTCTAAAATCTGGATTTCACAATAAAAATACTTTTTAAGTGTTCGTATTGTTTGCCATCAATTTGCCTGTGACAGATGATACACCTATATACTTATAATGAGATTTATCAAAGCGAATGCCATTAACTCCTTTCAATATTTAATCGCCAAATAAAAAATGACTAAGCAAAGCAGCAGTTAAATAAATAAATAAGGATAAAAAATATGTTCATTTCAATATAATGGTTATGTCTGGAATTCAAGACTGAGGGTATAACTTGTACTAAAGTGCTTAACCTTTTCATAAGAGCCCTGCAAGGTACTATTCTAACAATAATCACGGAAGATTCCAGATACTAAGAGCTATAACTAAACCTGTGTTTCCAGCTTCAGGGTTGTATAGGACTAGTTTGTGATAAAACAAATGTCACATTAAAACCTATTTATAAATTTAAATGTCATCATGACAAATTCAAAAAATACTACAAAATATTGCATGACAGAATAATTGAATTTTTCAAAATTCTATGTTACTAAATTTGGACTGTTCTGTATTCTGGACAAAAAGCAGTATCATTTCATCTCTCATCATGTCATCATTTTTATTTTGTCACATTCCAGCACCCCAAGTGTTCTGGATGCCAAGACCTCTGAAAACACAAGTTATTATATGTCTGATTGGTCTAAGGATGAAAAATTCTGTCTGCAGAAAACACAGGTACTCCATGAAAGCAATGCTGAAAACAAGGATCAGAGAAAACTGATAGATTGTTAATTTGTTTGATGAGGCTCAGTGCAGGTCAAATAGATTTGTGTGTATTTGATAATCATAACTTCTCTGAAACAGACGAGCAACTCTCTGCCTGTTTTTTAGCTGCTTAGGGAGAGCTGATGGAGAATTTTTATTGTCTAGTTTAGAAAAAAAAAGTACTTTCTGTGTCTTGTGATCATCATGTGCTGGAAATGAGTAACATGATTTTAGTTGAAAGGCCACTCAAAATACCCAGCCAACAGTAGGAAAGTTCAAGGAAACCACTCTGCTTTTATGATCTCTGTCTTGCAGAACCACAGAATTCAGTATTCTTGCTTCATTAGTCAGACTTATAGACAAGTACACAATAAATATTTCTTCTTAAAACTGCCACATCCTTCACCTAGCAAAAGAATCACAAATGAATCCTCAGCATAACTGCCAGGTACACAAGTATCTGTGTTTGAATCCTTCCTCATTTTTTCCAAGGTTTTTTGTTTTATTGGATAAGTGGATGGGTGAGATCAAAGAAAATAAGAGTCTTACAACTGACACAAACCAAATCAATAAAAAGAATTCATTTAATTGTGTCATAATTTAATACAATTTATTTTTAAGGCTTCCATGTTTTCAGAGTAAGCTTGTGCGGCCCTTGTGGGTGGGGCATTCATTTTCATACTCCACTTTCTACTGAATGGATATTGCATAGAGAACAAAAACACCACAAAGGGAAAAAAAACAACAAAACAAAACAAATCTGCACAACATAAACAGAGACTTTATTAGCTTAATTTCTGTGCGATAACATACAGTTTGTAAAAAACAACAGCAACGTAAAACATTATGCAGGGCATAATGTTGACAAAGCTAGTGCTTTAAGAGAACCAAGTCAGAAAAGTTCTATATTAAAAACAAAACCAAACAAACTGCTTTGTGAAAAGCTTCTTAAAATTAGTAGAACATCAGGGATAAAATAATAGCCGATTTTAGCCATTGATTACTAATAGATTTTTCATTATTTAGATTTCTATGAATTTGTTCAATGGACAGTAGAAGTGAACAACTGCAGCTTGTAGCTTGTTTCTCATCACTACTTATAAGAGTCTATCTGAAGAATAGTATTTGCCTGAACATTGCCATCAGGGACTTGGAGAAAGATGCCCTGATAGAGAGAATTGTACAATGACTTGGAGAGAGACCTGAGGAAAAGAATTGTGTTGTACGAGTCTCTCCAACCTGGGGGCTACAGGTAACAATAGCTGCTGTATGGATTTCACTTGCTGCCTCAGCCAAACTTGCTTCCACCTCCTCCTTGTTACTAAGCCAAACGAAGAAGAGCATGCGCAGAGGCTTGCTGAAGGTCTTGGGGTCACCCAACAGACCAGTAAGAGACCCCTGAACCGAGGCGACGCAGGCGCAGATGGGTTCTGGCAAGCAAAGCGTGGTCTCTTTGGGCCTGAGCAGTTAAGCCTGGATTGTGAAACAAAGGCAGAGATTGGCCTCAATCCATGGGAGTGAGACGGGGTTAAGAAGCATAAAAGACAATTCCCGACTGGACATCATTGAGATCTCCCCACCAAAGGATCACGAATCATGACAAGGACTGGCAGGACACTTTTCGGGACCTGAGACCATAGGGATGCCTTTGGGACTCATTTGGTGGTAGCCAACCCTCTTTCCCCCATTTCTTTTTCTTTCCTTTTTCTCCACTTTCTCTATCGCATTCCACTTTATGGGCAAAATAATAAAGTAACACTGCCTGATTGAATCATAACCCCTTGGCATTTTGGTTGCCTTAGTTTTGCGCTTCAAGATCAAGGTAAATGAACCATCATGAGTCCATCCCCGAATGGACCGTGACACTACTCAAAATTTGCTGTGTGTGATTAGTCATCACCATCATATGGTATTGTTTCTGCTTCAAGTATAGTTGACTGTAAAGAAAACAGTAGAGAACAGAAAGCTGTAAATAACAAGTATGTATGTCCATATGTGAATGCCTTTCTTTTCATATGAGTAAGTATCTACAGAGAAATAAATATATTCCCCCAAGCATACTTATAAGAAATAAAACCTTGTTCCTGTAAATATTTACAGTTTGCAAATAAAAGCAGTTTGAAAACAGTTAAAGCAAACCCCCATTTGGAATTTAAGGAAATATTTGTAAACATTATAATACATTTCTCCATATTTGTTTGCATATGTATTTTACTCTCTTATACTTTTAAAATGCAGAGGAAAAAAAACAAACCTTAAGGACCATGGAGCTTGTAATCTTTTGTATTATATTTTTTTTATTTGCCTTATTCAACATATAAAATAGAGCTAATGTTTTCTATGAGAAAGCCTTGATTATTTTTTTGTCCATTCATTAATCTTGTGTTTTTAAAACCCATAGCAAGTACATCTCTCTGTGAACGTCATCATTACATTCTCTGATTGTTGTCTTATGTAATATGGAAAGTAATCAACTATCCAATTTTTGTTGAAAATCATAAAAAGACTGTCATATAAGCTATACAAAACTAATTTCCTGAATTCATTGACCTTTCACTTGGTATCATAACACAGCATAATCACTAGACATTCAAATTGGCAGTGTATCTCAATACAGACGGGTACCAGTGAAATCTCAAGGGTTTGTTGTCTATAGAAGACCACAGCACTGTAGCTAAAAGGGTAAATGTGTTTCATGTTTAGGGATGACCTTTAAGTCCCACAGCTGTCTATCATACATCTTGTTAATCAGCCCTGTTGTTGGGTTGTTCTGCTTATTTTATCCTTCTTTTTTTGAGGAAGTTGTTTAGTTTTCAGTCAGGTATGACACTACTGTCATAGGTGCAATACAGGTCTGTGTGCTTTATTTTATCTTAACCTAGGCTCACAGTCATCTGTTTGCCTGAGGAAAATGTTAATGCACTGAAAAATAATTAAAATATACTCTTAAAAACTTTATCTTGCAAACAAAATGTAAAATATAAGGAGAGTTTCATAGTGCTTATTCTTTGACACATGTATTTGATTAATAGTAGGATTCATCTGACAGGATTTTAAATTCCTTAAGGTTAACATCTAACCTAACTATTTATAGTCTGAAAAGTCGACAGAGAAGAACTGCCACTCTCAATTTATTCCAGATATTTTAGTACCTAATCAAAGATAAGGCAAGAGAATGTCTACATAGAGGTGTCTCTCCCTTTTTGAACTGAGGACAGAGAGCAGCAACCTCTCTTTGATGGCAGGGAGAAGAACCCGGGGACAAGCTTTTAGAAGAGGTCACTTTAGAGCCAAGAATACCAGGTTTACAAGATTTTCATAGTTCAGCATTAATTGTTTCCCATTAAAAGAGAGGAGAATATTTAACAAAAAAGAAAATTAAAACAAAACAAAACAAATGATTGACTTAACCAGTATTTGAGTGTATCAGGTCAGATTCCATAGCTATTGACTGAAAAAACTTTGGAAGAAGCCTGAGGAGGTTTGTTTGATGAAAGACTGGAAAATTTGATTCATTGGTGTCTGACATTGGTGTCTGAAATGGGTTTGGGGTTGCTTTCCAATCCTTAGCAGAAAAGTACCCACACCACTGAAAACCCTTGACACCAACAAGAAAGATGTTAAGGACTGAATGCACAAAACAGTTGGACAAACGTATTTACTCTATAAATCACCTCCTCTGGACATTCACAGCTGTATTTTCGTTCCAGTTGAATTTCTACTGTTATACCTGTTTTTTAGAGAATGAATTCTGGTATTTCATACCGATTAGCTGAAGATTCCAAGAGATCTGTGATGTACCAAAGTAACATCCCACATGAGCTGGCAATACATGGCACTTAGTAGCCAGAACAGCAACACCAGAACGTTCCTCTTTGTAAAGGAACACAGATTAAGTGACAAAATTTGAGTTGCTTTTCATTCTAATTGGGGAAGCACTACAGTTTTGTGTACACAAATTACTGTGTTCTAATAATCTACTTTTTTTTTTTCCCCCCTTCTGACATATAAACTTTTCTAAAATAAGCAGTAATTTTCAGGGTTTATAACATTCATTATTCCCTCTGCTTATCTTGTGTAGCAGGCTTGTGCTTTTTAAATGGACATTTTTCTTCTTGTGTTGCTGTTTACTTCTCACACAGTACTTTTACAGAGAAAATGTCACGTTGTGAAGTCTCCAGGTAACCTCCACACTATGTTTTTTTACCACAACTTTATTTCACAAAAGAGCTTTTTAACAGCAAACCCAGTTCAAAGCACTGCAGAGTTTGGAAACAAAACAGAAGTTCCACAGTAAAGAAAAATCAATGATCTTTCAAATAAATCAAGATTAAATCAAATCAAGACAGCTTTAACAGAGGATTTTAAAGCCAGTGATTTGGCTTACCTGATAGCCAACCACAGGTAAAGCAGATCTGATTAATATAAAGTCAGTAGTAAATGGCTGTACCCTCTCCAACCTGATGTTATAAATGAAGAAAAAGACACTGAGTTCCTGCTACTTTTATTCACCATTGGCAGCCACTTGTTTCACAGGGTGATTTCTGTGAGACTAGACTTAAAATAAGATGCAATTTTACATAAGATGGCAGAAATCAGCTTTCGTCATCAGTCAGATTTAACTATAAAGTACTGAAAGTGAATGAACATATTCAGCATCCCAATTAAATATTAGAATTGCTAAACTGAAATTCAGTAAGCTGTTTCAAAATATGCAGGCCTTAACTACTTCCTTTTGCACAAAACAGATAGTAGATAATTCTTTAGAATAGTATGTCTCATTAAACGCTATATTTATTCATCACTCCTAGAGGGGGGAAAGGTTTATAGCACATAGTCAGCAGGAGGAGGAAAAATATTTGACTTGAACTTGTACATTAGTTCTTACACTGTAAGTGATCCTGGCATTTATAAACTGATTCTTGTTCTGGGCTCTCTAAATCTCAGCTAAAATGCCAAGTTAGCCATTAGCCATCCATTTCCCTTTCATCCAAGTGCTCTGCCCAGCGCAGAACTTGACACATTAGACAGTGTGGTGACATTCTGCATACGTGCACAGTCTCAGCTTGTTGTTTTAGTTACCAGCTAAGCATGGCTAGTTTTGCACAAAATGGCACATCTGATTTATCAATGCAGCCATAAGTTATAAAGAAATAGTCATAGCTAAAAGACATGAAGTTTCTTTTTAAGGTACCTCCAACATTGTTAGCAGATAGCTAGTTGATAGCAATGAAATATTAAGTTCCAGCTCTCTGATTATAGTTCATAGTTTACAATCTGTCTTGGGTAGCCTAATGTTTTAAATGATCATGATCAGGGTTTACCTCACAAGGGGGAAAAGAAGAGATAAGACACATTTCGCTAACAAAATACTACTCGAATGTTAATGTTCTCAGTGAATTCAATAGCCTCCCTAAAAGCTGACAAACAATGAAAAATAACTGGATATCTTTAGCCATACAAAAATTTAACACAGAAAGTGGGATTAATCGCACTTAGCTTTATTAACATAAAATTTAGGCATCTAACTTTGAACTCAACATACACTACATGTTCAGTATTCTTCTACCACAAGAAAGAAAGAGGAGTTAAGATTTAGATATCTGATTTTCACATATCAGAATTCAGGTAAGAAGGTTCCTGTCCCTCATTGTGCAACATGTTCATTGCCCAATTAAAAAGAATAAATATTTTCATCTTCTACTGAGATCAATACATTTTGGAGGCATTTACCTCCATCTCACTGGAAGGTCACATCTCAAAGTGCTGCTTTAGATTCTCCTTTCTTCTTCTTTTTTTTTTTTTTTTTTTTTTTCCAGCAAGGCATTGATTTCTATAAAATAAATGGTGAAGTTCATTTTCGACTCATCCATATTCATTCATCTGAATGATTACTCCTTTTCAACAATTTCATCTGGTTAGCACCTTAAAAACAACAGGACAACATGAATGTCTTTACTGAGTATCAGGCAGGATAGTTCTTCTTGCTTTTGCTGTTCATTTAATATTTTGAATCCTCACAAATCACTGTATGTACTTACTGACTCTTACAGTGCCTTTATGCTTTGTGATTAGAGGTAACTTCAGGAGAACAAAAATCCTAAACTTCTCACAGAAAATACTGTTAAATGCCAGTATTTTTCCCAAAGCTTCTTCTCACTGGTGGCTTTTTTCAATTCAATTTTCCAATGCAGATCATCTTCACAACAGCTGCACTAATAGCCAATACTCCATGCCAGGTCTTATTTTCTGTTCCATAGAACACATTAAATCACTTTTACTCACTAGTTTGCCAATTACGTTTTTCCACTGGATGAGTTTTCTTCATCAATTAAAATTATTGGTGATCATCTAAAGTCATTTCCCTAGTTCATTGCCACTGTTTCTGTGCCACTATTAAAGCTGGCACATTATGCCTTTGCCAGCTGCCTTTAATCTGTCTATTGGTCTAAACAGACCAATGCCGATATTTAAGTTACAGAGTTGGGTCTCAGTCATGAGCTAGGTAACAATTTGAGATCCACTGAAAATTTACTATTCAGTTACCTTTATTTGTTCTGCTTGCTGGGTCCTTGTTTTTTCTACACCTTAGATCCTGTCCAGCTTCTGTCATGTTAACTAGATTGATGTCTTATCCCTTCTTGATTTTCACTGGCATGTGTGCTGTTTAATACAAGGACAAATCTAAAACTTCTTGCACATAAGTCTTATCTAGCAATATCATGACATGTAAAACAGCTTTACAAGCAAATATAAACAACAATAAAAAAACATTACTTACCCTCATTTTTCTTTTTAATGAAGCCAGTCATCAAAAAAAAAATATGGAGGCATGATCATAATGTCAGCTGAGTACAACTGAAATATATGTGACCAATCATAGAGTAGTCTCTATTAACAAATCACAGAATGTGAATACATGGAAAGTTCTGCTCCAGCCCCTTGCTCGTGTACGATAATATGTTGTGATGGGGGTTTTTTTGGTTTTGATTTTTTTCCTGAGGCACTTTCAATGTTCTTCCTATTTTAGGTTCTTTTTTTTTTTTTTCCTAAACCTTTTTTAAAGATGGCTGTATTCTCTTACTGCTTCAGGAATCTGCAAAATCTTATTCAGTACCTGAACTGAAAGGAAACATGGGAGAAGGAAAGTATTAAGTTATTTAGCACTGAAAAAGCAATCACGCAATTTTGTTCATTACCTGCTGCTTCTGAAATTCATGATAAAACTACAAGAGTAAAAATTAAATGAGAGTTAAAAACTAACTTGATCCAAACTTCTTTAAATGAGTAAACAGTGACCACATCAACACTACAGAGCAGGTGTGCTCAACACTCTCTCTACAGTATATGATCTGGAGTCCAAAGGCATGACAGAAAGACACCTGGGAAACCATTGTGTGCACAGCAGTACACTAAGGTTTCCTTTGGAAGGAGACCTGGGCACACAGCAAAAGAACTACAATGTGTTCCAGTCTAGATGATTCAAAAAAAGGTACACAACAGAGCATATTTGCTCAGCAAAACAGACAGCAATTCTGAATCAAGAATGAACAACTTTACCCAAGCACTCTCCAAAAGTTACAGGCATCTTTCTCTTACCTTGCCTGGGCTTCCAGTCTTCTTTCCAAAAGAGAAGATAGTTGGGTCTGCCATTGACCAAGACACATTTTTCTATTATATTACTAGTTTCTAGTCATGAAAATATTGGGGATGGGGGGTGGTCTTTGGCTTCAGTGCAATTTATCATTTCTTTATTCCAGAGTTGAAACTGCTCATACTGCTTGCAAAGTGTTTATGAGTGAGATGAAAGTAATTTAATTGACATTAACCTACAAATATTAATGGTGCCAACTTTTATTTTCTTTAAGGAAGCATTACTTTTAATGTACACTAGAAGTTGCTGATACTAGCACTGATCAATAATCCGATGTATATAAAAACAGTCATTTATGAAAAACTTTATAATAAAAATCTTTAATGAGATAGTTTACCTTCTCACAAAAATGCTGAAGTTTCTTTTTCCTCCTTTCTCTTTTTTTTTCTTTTTTTTTTTTTTACATTTTATGGCATTCAATGGCATAGGAAAAATACAGTAAAAATCAAGACATTTTCCTCCTTTTCCAACGATGCTATTACTTTTTTCTTTTCCTTCTTCAGTATTACAAGTCTTGGAAAGGTACAAAAGCAAAAGAAAAGCATACAAAACAACCTCAACAATGAAAACTTTTCTACCAGGCATATTGTTAGTGGCAGAACCAAGAATTTGGAATATTTTTTTAAAAATCAATATATTTTAATCCTCTAACTAGAATCCCATTATTTTTAATTCATTTGGCTTAGTTATTTTTTCCAGGACTGTAGTCCCAAACTTTTATTACAGCCAAGAGATGGAAAGGCTAAACTTTCTACGTGTTTATAGGTCTACTAATAGTAGTTCACTGTCATATTCTCAGATCTGGAAACTGATTTACGTAGCAGTTTCAATGAAAAATCCTCTAACACAATGTCACAGATCTTCTCCAGTAAGACAGTTTTCTTTATCAGTGCCAAAACAATTTGGCTACTTATGATCGTATTATTTCTGATTTTTTTTATTCAGAATTTTATTGATTTCTGTTTCAGCAAGAGAATATTCACCCTGAAATATATTGTATTTAATAATAAGATTTAGAACAATACATCTACTAAAGTAAAATAATGTAATCGTCTAGGTCAGTTGAAACTTCTTAAAAGAAACCATGTTGTCAGTTTTTATGAATACAACCATAAATTTGAAGTTTGGCTGTGGTGGCTAAGCAACATTAATTTAGAGCAGAACAATTTTCTACCATGTTTCTAAGTAGCGAAATAAATGTCCTTATTTTTCACTGTAGCTGAACACCAACAATGTAACATGATGTCATTAGAACTCTTGAATGTGAGCTCTCAGACCGTTGCACAGACATTGGACCCCCATGCAAAAAGAGTATATAAATATTAAGCCACTCAACAATATAATGCCAAAAAAGTTACATTCCTGTTAAGTAATGAAATATCAAATATTGAATTATGTACTTCCTTTCCATTTATATTGAATGAGATCTGGAATTCACAGCAGCCACTCTGCCCTGATAGATCCCTAGCGAGACAATGGGAAGTGCCCAAGAAATTTGTCAGACTCCTCTCACATCAACTTCCACAGCTCACCTAATGATGCATTTTTTTATTCCTCTCAGACAGGAATTAAAAATCTAAAATGCCTTCAGGAGCTCGGGCACTTAAGTGATATTTTTTAGACATGGGCAAATGGATCACTGTTGCTCTTAAACACAGTTCAGCATATACCCTTATATCTTAAATCCTATTTCTTCCTTCAATTCCCTCATTTTTAGGTTAAATGTAATGCAAACAATGTAAATGAAAGGAATAAGGTCTCCATCATTGCTCACTTCGATTTTTCAATATGTAAATAGGATGAATCTTTCCCAGATGACAAAAAACAGCCCAAGATTTTCAATAATTGTAAAGAAGTAGAAAAGAGAACCAGAACATTTTCACACAATGACAAAGCTATTGCATATATCTGAGGTATTCTAAGAATACTGAGAACGTATTAGGTTGTCTTGGCATGTCACACATTCCCAAAATTTAAGCATCAGCAGCTGTCTGTTTCACTTTCCTGTAAAAATACTACATTTCACTACAAACTGGCTTAGAGATGATTCCTTGGAATATGTTGTGTATCTAATCTGGGAAAGAAGAATCTGGTCCTAATGTCACAGATCAATTCAAAACCTGCATATACTTTTTAATGGCTCCCAAACTAAGACAAGTATTAACCTGTATCAACTGACAAGCTTTATAAACTCAAAAATTCTACTGCAATAGTAAGTTGTTTAATAGGGGTGTAGTAATTTCTTTCAGCAATGTAACAGTAGAATCTTTAATGATCGCAGGCACAAATATTATACTATCTGTTGCTACAATTTAAGATGCTTGATTATCTTCTTTCTTATAGTACACATTGAAGTAGAACGCTAATCTGGATGCCGATAGCTTCAGTGTGAGAAAGGAACTTGTTGTATTCATAAATCTGTTCTTGTAGCTATAGAGCAAGAAATAATGATAAGACAAGGTGGTTGCTAAGGGGCTTGGGTCAGTGCAAAGAAGAAACCCTCTAGTTACAGAATAATTATTTAAAAATACTAAAGGATATGTTTTGATAATATTCAATTTACACAAATAGACACCAATTGTCTATTTGTTTTCTGTAATTGACCAAGTGAATTATCTACTATCTAATATGCAAGCTCCGGGGCCTATTCTGGGAATACAAGAAAACAAAACAACAAATCTTCATATTTTATATTCTCTCTCGACAATGTATTATGATTTGTAATTACTTTTCAGTTTGGTTATGTAATTTCTTAACTGTAAAAATATCTATCCTTCTGTTTCATCACAGGAATTCTTGACGTGTAAAGCTAGCTACTTCTGACAGCTGTATTTCCAAAAGATATGAATGATGCTCATGTTTTGATTAATCTAAGTGTGCCCTTGTAGCGGATTGGCCATGGTGAGCAGTCAAGCAGTCACATAGCCACTCACTATCTTCCTCTCTGGCCACCACACCTGCAAGGTGGGGGAGAAAATATAAAGAGCAAGATCAAGAGAATTCAGAGATCAAAATAAAGACAGGGAACCCATTCTCCAGTTACTTTCATACTGAAAAATGGACTTGACTTGGGAAATGTAACTTAATTTTAGAAATCTAATTACTGATTTGGATATTGAGAAACAAAGACAAACATTTAAACACTTAGGGAAAACATTTTTCCTCCCCCTTTCCTAGGCTCAGCTTCACTCCAAACACCATCATCTTATTTTAAAACCAGATGCAATTATCATCAGTAAAAAGTCAGAAATCCATGACATAACTATTCTATAACACTTTGCATCCATCTGTCCTAGACAGTTTAATAAATGTCAGTATGAGAAATCCTTTTCCATAAACAACACTATGGAGGCACAACAAAAGGAAACAAGCAACAGTATTTGCCAGGATAAACTGAGAGGTCCAAGTCTCATCCCAGAAAACAAACATCATGGATGTCACCAAACCAATTTAGTCATATAATGTCTCGTAACAGTGTATAAAAAAAAAGGAATAGGTTTTTTTCTGGAGCAGCTATTCTGAATAATTTGAATGCCTGTCACACTGTGAGGTGAATTGTGCCCTAGACTCCACTGACTATATCAACCAGACCTGCATGGAAAGCTTGAATAGACACAGACACTGTACTCAGTGGGACAAATCCCACTTAAAGACTTGAAACTCATGTTTTAGCTACACTTCTCTTCACTGAAAAAATAATTGAAACTCATTGTAAGAAGTGTTTTATTTTCTTGAAAGATTTATATTGCTCTTATCTCCCAGGGTTTTTTGTTGGATTTTGTATTGTTTGTTTGTTTGGGGGTTGTTTGTTTGTTGTGGCTTTTTGTTTGTGTTTTTTGTTGGGTTTTTTTTTCCCCCTGGGTTTTTGTTTGGTTTAGTTGGTTTTGGTTTGGTTTGGTTTGGTTTGGTTGTTGTTGTTGTTTGTTTGGTTTGTTTTTTTCATTTTTACCAGGAAATTAATATCCTAAGAAGAAAGTGTAGCAAGGCAAATTTTGGTCTTTTGGTAATGAGTTGGTATATTTTTCTCTGGAAGCACTTATAAAAATTGTTTTAACTTTCATTACATTTGCTAGATGATTACAACAACAAATTAATTTTATTATAACTGCTGTTTACTCTCCTTTCTATGTGCTTCATCCTCCTTGTGGATTTCAATATATCCAAATATCAGCCTATAATTTCTCTCTGTGCCATGAAACTAGTATCTTGTGATGGAATGCAAATTTAATTGAACTTACTTCAAAGTGGAGGTTGAATTGTCATTCCTAGAAAAGTTCCAATAAATCTTGTCTAAATCCTATGTAGTTTCTTAAATAAGTCTTTGCAAGCTCAGAAACCTCTTCATTAATTTGTTGTGATAGGTTTAGAGAGATACAAGGAGAACTCTGTATCAAACAGGTGTTCAAACATCAGTTGTCATGCGAGAGGTAAGAAAAGCTCTCAACTAAACTATTATGCTACTAAGTTCAGTGTTGCCAAGAATATGAGCGTTATAAAGGGTCAATATGCATCTGGTACTCAGGTAAGTGGTGAAAGAAAAAGTTTCAATTCCAGAACTAGTTACTATATCTGGTTTTGTAACTCAGCATCTGCAATCCACATTAAAAAAAAAAAAAATTAAAAAAAGTGGATGCTCCTAGTGTATGTTGACAGAAGCATGATTTCTTTACTGAAATTCCCATTTTTAACAGTGAGAACCAAAAACTCTCTAGAAAGGATTTGCATGATTCTGTCCCATAATGGTTTAGGTCCCCTGTCCTGGTACTGGGACTGATTTTCTGGCTTTATCATCAAAATATAGCTGACTGACAATACCAACTATTCATGAGGCTTTGAAAGGTCAACAAGATGCATCTAGAATATACATTTGCAATTGAACTTCTGTTTGTAAGGTGAATTAAAATAATGCAACTGTAAATAAGGGGGTGCAACAGAGTATAAATGAGAAAGAAACTCTGAAAGACTTTTGAGAAGTTTATTTAGTAGGATGGGAAGATGGCTTGTATCTAAGGCATTTATATAAGGATTCATTTCCAAATTTTTCAGACTAAAGCCTCTAAAACATGGTGTTTATCTTTCCAACTTTTCTGCTGCAACTACAATGAAAGGTTTGTCCTTTGCTGCACCTATAATTACAATTTTTTTCACATTCAGTGTTATTCCCTAAAATAGAGAAAACTGTAAGAATTAGAGATTTCATTGCCAACAATAAGAAAGAAATTCTCAGAATATTTAAACTTCATAAATGAAAGGCTGCCATGCTGAAGTTGAAGGTTTCCAGCTTAAAGAACCGTACTTTGCACAGCATTCAGGGGAGAGGATGATCCGAGAGAGACAGTGGTACCTTATAGACAGTTCCAGGATAAACAGCTGTTTCTGTACTTACAGTAGGTTAGCAAGCAACGAAACTAATATATTTGTGGGTTGTTCAGGTTTCTCCCCAAAGAAACACAATTGTGGTGTTTTAACCTTGGCTGGATGCCAGGTGCCCCCCAAACCATTCTATCACTCCTTCCCCTCATCTGGTCACGGGGGAGAAAATTCGACAAAAACCTTATAGGTGGAGATAAGGTCAGGGAGATCACCTCACAATTACCATCACAGGCAAAACAGACTCAACTCAGGACAACTCATTTAATTCATTGCAAATTGAAAGTCAGAGTAGGCTAATGATATTTAAAACTAAATATTAAAACACCTGCCCCACCCCTCTCCCTTCTTCCTGGACTCAACTCCACTCTCAATTTCTCTACCTCCTCCCCTCAAGCAATTCAGGGCAACTGGGAATGGAAGTTGGGGTCAGTTCATTATTCCTCCAGTGTGGGGGGCCTCCCATAGGAGATAGTTCCCCACAAACTTCTCCAACATGGGTCCTTCCCACAGCCTACAGTTCTTCACAAGACACTTAAGTATGGGTCTTTTTCATGGGGTGCAGTCATTCAAGAACAGACTGCTCCAGCACGGGTCCCCCATAGGGTCACAAATCTTGTCTGAAAACCTGCTCCAGAGTGGTCTCCTCTCCACAGGTCACAGACTCCTCCAGTTAGCATGCTCCACCTGCTCCAGCGTGGGGTCCTTCACAGGCTGCAGGTGGATATCTGTTCCACTATGGATGCCCATGGAATGCAGAGGCACTACCTGCTGGACCATGATCTGCACCACAGGCTGCAGGGGAATCTCTGCTTTGTTGCCTGGAACCTCTTCCCTCTCCTTCTTCACTGACCTTGATGTCTGCGAAGTTGTTTCTCTCACATATTCTCACTCTGTTGCTGTTGTGCAGCAGCTTTTTCCTCTTCTTAAATATGTTGTCACAGAGGCACTACCACTGTCACTGATGGACTTGGCCTTGGCCAGCAGCGGGACCTTCTTGGAGCCTGCTGGCATTGGCTCTGTCAGACATGGGGCAAGCTTCTAGCAGCTTCTCACAGAATCCACCTCTGTAGTCCACCTCACTGCCAAATCCTTGCAATCCAAACCAAATACATTCCATCCCTTGCCTCTGTGGATCATATATTTAAGAATTATCGTTGAAATACACATCCATTACACAATGTTCAAAATCGTCACAAACTTTATTTACAGCAACAAAAAGATTTCCTCACATCAAGATCAAAATAACATGGTCACAACACTGACAAAAGTGAACAGTTTGCAAGCAAATCTAAGTATTTTCCCAAGGGCTTTAGTGAAAAAAATAATCACCACAGCCATTTCACTCATTGCTCTCTAACAATGCTCAGTTCACACTTTGCCCATTACCTCTCCTGATTACTATCCTTATCTCAAACTCCTCATGCCCTATGTTGGGTGTCAAGAAAGTACTGTGGTGAGTTGCCCTTGGCTGGATGCCAGGTGCCCACCAAGTTGCTCTATCACTCTCCTCCGCAGCAGGGTGGGGTGGAGAAAATAAAATGGAAAAGTATTTGAGGGTCAAAATAAAGTCAGTTTAATAAAGAAAAAGTAAAAGCCATATGTGGAAACAAAGAAAAACACAAGACATTCTCCATTTCCCATCAGCAGGTGATGTCCAACCACTTCTTGGAAAGCAGGGTCTCAGTACATGCAGCACTTGCTCCGAAAGACAGCTCATGTGATAAAAAATGCTACGCCCCCCCTTAGCTTTTATCATATGTCATGGAATAATCCTTCGACCTGTTCAGGTCAGCTCTTCTGGCTGTGTCCCTTCCCAAGATCTTGTGCATTCCCAGCCTACTGGCCTTTGGGAGTGAGGGGGTCAGGGATGTTGGAGAGGCAGCCTTGATGCTGCGTAAGCTCTTCTCAGCAGTAGCCGAAGAACTGGTGTGTTATCAACACCTTTCTAGGTAGAAATACAAAGTACAGCACTATGAGGGCTGCTGTGTGGAAAATTAACTTCATCTCAGGCCCAGTACAAGAGTAGAGTTGAGTTAGAAGCAGATGCCCGAGAAAGACTAAGCAACAGAAAGAGGGAAGTTAAAAACAAGCCAGAAAAGTGCATTAGCATCGCCATCACATAAAGGTAAGTCTAACATTTTCTAGGCTTCTGAATTACAGTTCCGCAAAAGTACAACTTTCATGCTGACTAGCACAGAATCTTGAGTGTCAAGGGAAGGTGAACAGGACTTCCAATACCTCCTACGAAAACTGAATAGCAAGCTGTTTATCTTCAGTTCATCTGTGATATAAGTCAGCCCTGACAGGATATGAATCTGTGATCAAAGCAGGCACATAAACCAAAGTTAGATATATATTATATTATTATATGTGTTTATTCTATTACATAGTATAGTTATTATCTGAGTTTTATTTATTTCTATTATGTTATATTGTATTATATGATTTTATGTATCTAGGATATTCAGGATACCTATTATACTTGTCATATTTGTTATATATATTATTGTCCTAGTTTTGTTAAAAACAAGACCAGTTCTCTTTTAGTGATTTTTCCTTTCAGCTAAGTTCTTCTAGGTGACTGTACTTTTCTGACTTTGCCTGCATATTTTTCCTCAGATGCTGTACTCGGTGCTGATAAGAACACCAACGGAATGCTGAAGAAGCTCACGTTTAGATTTATTACTATGGTAGCCAAGAAAGACTGATAAGTTTTCCCATGTTCCATTGTGAGAGGGGCATGTTTGAGGAGGGGTGGACGGAACAGGTGACTTAAACTGACCAACCTGAATATTCCATCCCATAATCATCATACCACCTATATAACAGGGTGATCACGAGGCTCAAGCTCTCTTTGACCATGGCTGGCATCTAGAGAGGACCCTGTTTGTCTGCCTGTGATCTACAGGCCTCAGGCCCTGCAACCAGGTTCCGGTTTGCTGTGAAGACCTGCCCATGACTTCCTGGGGCCTGAGCTGCACCTGTTGGAGCCACGCCAGCTCTGCCCACCCAGCTCCGCTGCTGCTGGAGTGACGCCAACTCCACATCGAGCACTCAAGATTGGTTTCGTATATTTTGTATATATTCTCCATTTATTAGTAGCATTAGTAAACCCTTTAAACCTTCCAACTTGAAGTCTAAGTCTCTCTTCCTTCCCTATTATCTTCTTATCTTCTTTCCGATCTAAAGGAAAGGGGTGGAGGGAGGTAAGAGGGTAACAGGTAGCGTCTACCACGGTTTATTGCCGCCTTACTTTAAACCTTGACAATTATATTATTTGACATCATATGTGTTTGGATATGTAGATCTTTCACATCATATGCAGACTGATATACAGGGAAGGGTTTGCTCTTGCCTGTTGCAATTTATTCTTGAAATCTCAAATATTTATATTCTTTCAAGGCTTCAACAACCAAACACTAACATAGCCACATCTAATTTTTGTTAGCTTCTCATTAAATGTCTACAATTAAATGCAACTCAAGTCAAATGTGTTTCAGGGAGCACAGATATGGACCACTTTAATGGAATCCAGATTTCATATATTGATGTATTTCTCACCAGTACACTAAATACTGACACGACTTTACACTGACATAAATAACTAAACTTTTATTGGGTATATACACTGCTGACAGTTACATATAGCTACAAAACAGAAGTTTTCTGCTGAGTCTAAACTGCAGTGAATGTATGGGCTATATCCCATGGACCGGTTACCTTTACTTTTCTGATGATCAGCTCCCTTCTTGTCAGACTCTTTGGCTTTCTTTCCAGTAATTCCAGTTCATTGCTAACTTTTTGTGTATTTATAAAAGCAAAATTTAAAATTATCGTTTAATCAAATTAATTATTTATTAATTTTACCTAAGGTAAAACTACTTTGAATGCTGCAATATACTGCTGTCTCATTAGATAATGCAGGTCATTTTTGTTTTAATTCAATAAACTTCTGAAACTTTGTTTTGAATCCTTGGAAGTTTTTTGCAAGTCCACAATTACCTTTGTCTTCTGCTGATTTCTATCCAGCATAGTGGATTGTTAGGTATTTTTCTTGAGTTCTACTCTTTTCTAGATTGCCTTCAACTGTTGTATAAATTTCTAGACATATGGTAACTAAAATAAGACAAAATACCAAGTTGAGAACTTGCCAGTCCTGAGCATATTAGTCAGTTATTTCATATATCTTACAGATTATGGTATTCATAGATCACAATATGATATTAGGAGATTTTTTCTTTTTTGCAATGGCATTATTTTTTCTATGTATGTTCAGCTTGTGATCAACAATCCATGTTTTCCAGGACTAGCTGCTTCACCACTTTCCCAGGCACTAAGGAGTTGCTGACAAGCCCGTAGTTTCCTGGAATAACAACAACAGATTTCTGAAAAAGAACAGAATTAAGGGCCAGTATGCAATTCTGCTTCCCCAAACTACTCTTCCATATTCAAACAGCTGGTAACTCACAAACTTCCTGAGTAAGAGATGATATTGCAGTATCCAATATCACACAACAGAATTTTCTGCCATGGATTTTTGTTTCACTTTTTGAACCTGCATAACAATCACAGACCTTCTAGTACATTCCTGGATTTTGACAATGAACCATTAGAATTCGTTCACTGATAGCATTTGGTCAATAACCTTCACACACCTAAAATGTTTCATCTACAATTTAGACAGAAGACATTGCTTACAAGACATTTTCCTCCTTGCTTCTGAGAATACTGGAAGAAAAATAATAACACCGTATCTGAATTCCTGCCCACAAGGAATATCGACTTGTTGAAGAAAACGAGACTGAGATACCTTGTTTGTACTGTGTCCGTGTTGACTGTTACTCATCTGCTTTTTCTTCTAAGTCATAGAATAATAGAATCGTTTCACTTGGAAGAGACCCTCAGGATCATCAAGTCCAACCATAACTTAACCTAACTCTAGCACTAAACCATTTCCCTAAGAACCTCATCTAAACACCTTTTAAACACCTCAAGGGATGGTAACTCCACCACTTCCCTGGGCAGCCTGTTCCAATGCCTGACAACCCTTTCCATGAAGGATTTTTTTCCTAATATCCAATCTAAACCTCCCCTGGCACAACTTGAGGCCATTTGCTCTTGTGCTATCACTTGCTACTTGGGAGAAAAGACCAACACCCTCCATGTGACAAACTCCTTTCAGGCAGTTGTAGACAGTGATAAGGTCTCCCCTCAGCGTCCTTTTCTCCAGGCTAAACAGTCCCAGCTGCCTCAGCTGCTCCTCATAAGGCTTGCACTCCAGGCCCATCACCAGCTTCATCACCATCGTCTGCACTCTCTCTAGTACCTCGATGTCCTTCTTATGATGACGGGCCCAAAACTGAACACAGATTTCAAGGTGTGGCCTCACCAATGCCAAGTACAGTGGCGCGATCACTTCTCTAGTTCTGCTGGCCACACAATTTCTGATCCATGCCAGGATGCTGTTGGCCTTATTGGCCACCTGGGCATACTGCTGTCTCATATTCAGCCGGCTGTCAATCAACACCCCCAGATCCCTTTCTGCCAGGCAGCTTTCCAGCCACTTTGCCACAGCAGAGCTACCTGGGGTTGTTGTGACCCAAGTGCAGGACCTGGCATTTGGCCTTGTTGAACCTTGTACAGTTGGCCTCAGCCCAATGATCCAGCCAGTCCAGATCCCTCTGTATAGCCTTCCTACCCTCCAGCAGGTCAACACTCCCATGCAATTTGGTGTCATCTGCAAACTTACTAAGAGTGCACTAATCCCCTCATTCAGATCATTGATAAAGAGATTAAACAGAACTGGCCACAATACTGAGCCCTGGGGAACAACACTCGTGGCTGTCTGTGAACTGGATTTGGCTCCGTCCACCACAACTCTTTGTGCCCAGCCATCCAACCAGTTCTTTATCTATCACAGAGTACATCCATCCAGGCCATGAGCTGCCAGCTTCTCCGGGAGAATGCTGTGGGATATCATGTCAGAGGCTTGGTTGAAGTCTAAGTACACAACATCCACAGCTCTTCCTTCATTTACTAGGCAGGTCACCTTGTCATAGAAGTAGATCGGGTTGGTCCTGACTGATCTCTAGGTAAATGCAGGGAGACATTAATACTGGAAAAGCAAGGTTTCTGTCAGTAACATATAAGAACAAGGATGCATTAATTCCAATATTTGTATCATATTTGTGATTTTTAAAATGTTAGAAAACAGTTAGACAACTAATAATCCTCACATGCTTGTACATAGCTCTTCAGGCGTCTGCTCTTCCCTTGTATATCTTTCACATGTTTGCCATTGTGTAAAGAAGAAAAGACACTAATATAACAATAAGGCTGGAATTCTAATTCAATAAAAGAACCGAATGCAGAACAGAGAGGCAATGATAAAAAAACCTTGGGAGAAATTAATTTTACTGGAACTCAGAAAAATTTTAAAAGCCTCAATAAACCCAAAACCCTTACCTTCCTGGGGGTAATTAATCAGATATTTTGAAATATCTGATAAGTTGATTTAATAACTGATTCCGACAGAAGAAAATTATAAGGGGGAGGAGAAGAACTTTGAATTTTACTGGAAATTGTGCATAATTTTCCATCTTTAAAGCCACGGGGATGTGTAGAGTGCTTCTGGGTTTGTAAACAGACAAAGAAGGAAAATAAAACAACTTCTGAACACATTGCTTAATTATTAAATTAATAGAGAAATATCGTCTATATCAGACTGAGTTTAGATGGTAAGCTAGCCACAAAGTGTATTTCATAAAATTAGGCAAAAGTAAGTACAAACTGTGATAGATTTCACCCCAAAACAGACACAAAACATTGCACAGCAGGAAATTAATAGTAATAGGGATCAATTATTTCAGAGACTAACAGTTGTGCATGGCTTATAAAATGTATAAATGACAGAGCAACTAGGTAACAGCATTTGGACAATGTGTGCTTTTGTAGGGAAGCAGAGTTGCAGCATATACACATGTGGTTCATTTACCAAAGGATTTGTGAATAACCTTGCAAATGACAACACACAGTCCACTGAAAAATTATAGCAGCTCTCCAGCTGTTTAATTTAGGATATGATAAATGCCAGGCTATTTGGAATTCTTTGCAACTAGAAGGGATGAGATTCAAAATCAAGCTGAATATCTGCCTGCTCTTTTTGCAGTTTCACAGTAGGGTTATCAGAGACTATTCAGTCTGGACTAATTGAAGAAAAGTTCAGTGCTGTTGGAAATAGGTATCCATGAAGTAATATTTCATTTCAGCCAGGAAGACAAATTGTTCTTTGTCTTATACTTGAAATTATCACAGTAACACCTCTACAGAAAGGAGGTAATATGTTAGAATATCTGGTTAAGGGTGATATGTCGTAAGTTATCTCTGTGAAGCTTAATGCATTCATACAATGAGAACTACATGAAAGACATTTGAGAATTTTGATGTCATTCCTTACCAACTGCTATGCAATGGCAAGATTGATAAACAAATGGAGGACATAGCAAAACTAAGTCATGGCTCATTGCAAATTAAAACATTTTTACGTTCTTGGGAATAGCAAACAGTTCTGCAGACCTTTCGTTTCATAATTTTATATCAATATCTGAGGACATTTTACGAAAACTTAGAATATACCGTCTGCCCATACCTTTGATCAGCTGACACCAAGAAGGACATAGACAATCTGAAAGCAGGGTATGTCTGAAGAAATTATATATGGAAAAGAAGTTTGGATTCATCATCTATTGGAAGCTCCTTTTGGAGATTGCACATCCTGGATATCTATTTCTAAACCAGAATTATGTGAAGCTTTTCACACCTTGAAAAGCAAACAAACAAGCAAACAAACAAACAAACTTTTTAAGGGTTTGAGGAATTCTCATTCCACCTTCATCAAAATCCTTGTTTAGGATTGCCAGTGTCTATTTTCACACAAATATAGGACTTAACCCGTCAAGAGCCAACAGTCTGAATATTTATTAACACCATGTAAAACAGAGTTTATGCTTAGTACTTTTTCATTATCAGCTGATAGCTTACAGATACTTTCACTTTCCATGGAGTTAGATAAGGCTATTTATGGGTACCAAGATGGAAAACTGAGTGATAATTTATGCTATTTTCAGATCTGTTTCAAAAATTCTGAAGTTCTTACCAAACTAATAGGCAATATCATAGGAATATGCCTCTGAAATGGCTGATTCCTAGCACTAAACAAGTACATGGTGTAGCACAAAATAATAGTGATCTATTATCTGCCTCCATTCTCCATGTTTTTGTGATCTTTTTACAAGGTAGTGTATGATAATTAAACTCTAACTCCTTGATCCTGACTGCAACAGGGCCAAGAACTGAAGCAAGAGTTTCTTTCAGAGCTAACAATTACGACATAAAGGAAGTGCAAGATTTCAGGTAAGTTCTTGTCTGCTCAATTAGGACAGCTCGTACTATGCTGCTGCAGCTGCTGGAAGAAGCCTTAACACGAAAGATCTGTTTCTTACTCTCAGAAATTAGATGGCTTTGTTGATGTAATGAAATAATAAAAACTGACTGCCAAGTGTAGCAGTAATCATGAATGCACATCTGGGTCTTACTCAAATCTCAATTATACCTGTGCAAATTAAAAATAACTTCATCGGGGTCATTGCATTCACAGCAGTTTAAAACCAATACAAGGTTAGAATAAGGACAATCATTCAAGAAAAAAAAATGAACTAGCAAAAGTATATCTTGCATAGCTTTTTTTCTACTCTTTTTGACTCATTTCCTAAATCCTACAGATATGTTTGTGTAATATTTATTAAAAGCTTAACCAAGATAATAATTAATACAATACAATACAATACAATGTAATTAATATAATATAATATAATATAATATAATATAATATAATATAATATAATAAATATAACATCACATATAACATAACATAGCATAGATGAAGCTCTTTTGTTTGAAACTCTCTAGTCCTAAATCAGCTAGAATACAGTGTTTGGCTGCTTCTTTAAAACAGATTTTAGCATTGTACAGCTCAAAATTATATAAATGGCAAACTCTAAATGAGGCTTGCAATCCTAGAATTATGGAATGGTTTCAGCTGGAAGGAACCTTAGAGATCATCTAGTATCAACCCCCCTGCCATGGGCAGGGAGACCGTGCACCAGACGGTCTCAAAGGTTTCTCAAAGCCCCACACAATCCAGCCTTAACATTTGCAGGGATGGGGCATCCACAACCTCTCTGGGCAGCCTGTCCCAGTGCCTCACCACTCTCATAGTGAATGATTTCTTCCTTATAACTAATGTAAACCTAACTCTCTCTCAGTTTAAAGCCATTCCCCTTTGCCCTACCCCTACATGCCCTTGTAAAAAAGTTCCTCTCCAGCTTTCTTGTAGACCCCCTTTAGGTACTGGAAGGCTCATATAAAGTCTCCCTGGAGCCTTCTCTTCTCCAAGCTGAACAACCTCAACTCTCTCATCCTGTCTTCAAAGAAGAGGTGCTCCAACCCTTTGATCATCCTCGTGTCCCTCCTCTGTACTCACTCAAAAAGGTCCATGTTCTACTTATGTTGAGGGCCCTCAGAGCTGAATGCAGTACTCAAAGTGAAGTACTCCAAATGAAGCCTCACAAGAGCGGAATATAGAGGGAGAATCAACTCCCTCAACCTGTTGGTCTTGGTTTTTTTTACGCAGCGCAGGATACAGTTGGCTTTCTGGGGTGGAAGCAGCCGTTGCCTGGTCTTGTTGAACATCTCGTTGACCAACATCCCAAGTTTTTCTCCTCAGGGCTGCTCTTAATCCATTTCCTGCCTAGCCTGTATTTGTGCTTGGGATTGACCTAACCCATGTGCAGGATCTTGTTAGAGGTCATTAGAGATCAGATATAGTCAAATACCCGAGCCAGCAATAAATATAATCATAGAATAATATAATAGGATAATTTCATTTCACTTGAAAAAGTATGTTTAGAGTACACTATGCTTTGACCTGTTACTGGAACATTATTCATTCAGCCCAAAAAACTGCCCTTAACAAATAGTGTATGTTGACAAGACTGCATCACTTTCCATATCAATGCAGCCATTATAGTCATATCAGCTTCTAAATTGGAAGAAATTATGCAGCGGTCTATATTTCAAAACATCCTTATTCTTTGGTAAACAGTTATTTTGTGTAATTATGACTATTTATATTGACTGAGCTCTCTCATAATTGAAAATTCTTCACTTTTAACAAATCTCTCTGCACACCTTCAGAGAGAACATCAACTATTTTTGTAGCAATCATGCCCAAAATTTTCCGGGTCTTTTCAAGGGATGTGTCATGCCTTAGTCTTTCAACATGTGTACACAGACAATACTAAAATGCAAAACATTTATCTCATCTGTTATCTTTCACTCATTTGCTTACCCTGAATCAGTCAAACAATTGATTAGTTCATTATTGAAGTGTAACAACAATGGCAGTTGCAGTACAGTTGAATCTGAATTGTAGTAAGATACTTTGCAAAGGCTACTTTTCATGCCTCGGGCTGGGGATTACAAATGTAGAGATTCTTCCTATGTATAATGCTTCATAAATGATTCAGCACATTGTTTAGCAGTTTAGAAACAGAGAAAGAGTCATATCTTTTAAAAGCATACAGTTAGTTGCTCATTCCAGGAAGACAAATTCTGTTTTACTAATATGAATTGAAGAGCAGAAATGTGGCTTTCATTCAAGCTTCACCAATTGATTGTTATCTTTTTCTGGAGTTAAACTGCTTGCTATAATTAATGTTGCCCCCAGGTAGTTGTAAGTTTTACAAATAGCATTTACTCGGCATGTCATCATAGGTCTCACTGGCCATGATAGCAACATGGGGTCACATTAATACAGATTAAATGATCTTGAAAAAATTATTCAGTATTAAATTTATGTCTCCAGCTATTTTATTTTACAAATGTGTCTGTTGTAGAAATAAGAAAAAAAAAAAGGAACCCCACCAAATGCAAACAATATTTGTAGTCTTCCAGCTGTCTTGGAATGTCGAAGTGTTATTCATACCTATTCTTGCTTTATTTTCTATGGATCAGGCTTCATTTTTCAAGTGCTGTAAATCCATAACAAGAGATTTTCAGTGCAGTATTTAAAGAGCCTGAGAGAGTACACCACATTTAAATGGCTGCTCACACTGCCAAAACACTTTTGCAACTGTCGTCTTGGTTTCAAGAGAATGCACTTCACTATTCTTTCCAGACCATCACACTTCATCCCAGCCATAGGGATATAAAATCAATAATACCAACATTTAATTTTCTCTTTTTACCATACCTGAAGCACAAAGATGGGATAAGGCATGTTGTTTTCATCACAGTTACCAGCAGAAAATTGAAGAGATAGTGGATATGTCTACGGAGTTTTTGCAGCCTCCTGGAGTAGTTGTAGAGGTTTGCTCAAGCCGAAGAGAAGAACACAGTACATACCTAATATATCTGATACATATTTAGACACAGCTGATAACTATGAGGACCTGTCACTATTGAAGGATATAATTTAAGCCATGCCTAAGTTTTAGTCCAGAGACAGGTAGTTGGCTCTCTCAGAACAGAGGAAGCCCAGGAGTAAATCAGCATGAATGTAGTTTGTGCATTCGATGGACCAATTCCCTGGAGCAAACCTGGGAAAGAAACTGATCATATGGAAGCACTCCTTTCTTAATCCTTTTCCTTCATGTTGTATCCACTACTTTGGAATTTAAGACAACATTTAAGATACCTGCTAAAAATTATGAGGTAATTGGTACACCAAGTCAGTGACTGAATTAGAATGAGAAATCTGGCAGGTCTTAAGGAACTTAAGTTATTTTGGCTAATTGGTGAGAAAATAAGTAATTCTTCTGAAGGGTGAAAGGCTGAAGAATCATCCTTCTCAAAGTACAAGATGTAGATAATATCTCTTGTTTTCTCTAACAGAAATAAACAGAACTGTGAATGTTTTTCTAGATCTGTATGTATATAACATAATATTAATATTTTTTCTCCTGCTGGAGAGTGAAAGATAAAATACTTATTACTGAAAGATTCAGACACAAAACATAGGACAAAATCACCTGCATAGCACAGACTATAGAACAAGTTAATACTGCATATTTCATTTCCAATCCTCAATACAACGTTTATATAACCTCATTTTTCACCCTAACAGTTTTATCACTGTTATGTGCTCAAGTGTTTTGCAAGAAGATCTTCATAATCTTAGTACTGCTAAACACCACTTCTTTTTAAATTAGCAGCTGCATTTCTTATTAAATAGTTATTTTTTTATGTAAGTGGTATTTTGCACTGTTGATAATCATTGTACACCAGCAAAAAATGGAACGCTAAAGCCACAGCAGTCATGTAGGCATCATTTCAGTAATGACTCATGCCATTGTTCTGGTGTTCTGACCTCACTGTGACTCCCTAGATCAAGTCTGGCGTTATGACACTGATATCTTTAACACTAACAGCCCTCTTGAGACCAATTGAGGCAGCTTGAGATGATCTCAGAATTCTCAGTGTCCAGGTCCTGAATAGCTTCTGATTCATGAGAAGGATACTTATGACAGTCAAGCACTCGCCTCCAAAGTGAGCTCTAAGTTTTGGAGGCGGTTAAAGAGTGAAAAAGGCAGGCAGAAGCCAGAAAAGCTTGAGCCTTCTTTGTATGACACCCTGGTTAATGTTAGTGAATGGGGCAGTAGAGCAGTCACTCACCAACTCGCAGTGCTCTGATTTTGTGTTCTTTCCATGAGGATAGGACAGCTTTTGCATCTGTGCTAGTTCAACTTTCAGAAATAAACAAAACAAAACAAAACAAAACAAAACAAAACAAAAAAAAAAANAAAAAAAAAAAAAGAAAGAACATAAAAACCCAAGAAAAAAACAGATGCCATTTAGGGCACACACAGGTTATTCATTGCATTGATGGAGAGACAGAAAGTGGGTTTTTCAACATTCCTTTTATACAGCTCGAGGCCTTGACCAAAATGAAAGCTGCAGTGTACTTACACTAATAATGAAGACATTAAACTGAATTATAGAAGTTAAAGCAGGATAATATCAAGAGGGGTTTTTCTTTCTTTTTTTTTTTTTTTTTTTTGCAAGCAGATAAAAAGATACAAAGTAAATAGCAGAAGGTTGAAAAAGATTTTGTCTCAGAGCCAGATATTCAGCAGTTTTACAAATTTTATGCTAAAAGAAATGAAAATGGGTCATGGGGGAGAATTCATCAGTAGTCTACTGTAGAATATTCTTAGCTCATGGTCTTTAAAAGTGCAAAGTACAGGCCTCTCCAATGGTTAGCTCTCTATATCTTTAAATTATTTTACACAATAATAAACTATAACTCAGTTTTAAGTGCTCCTGTGGGAATGGATGCGTGAAAGGATTATTATGGGTTTTGAAGACAATGACCTCTTGGCCACTCGTTTGAAAGTAATTTGGCTAAGTAATAGCAATAAACTGTTACAATCCAATGAATATTTAATAGTATAAATAAAATTACATGTGTATTGTTATTTTTGACTAGTGATCTATGTCTGGGTCTCCTTGATTCTTGGAAAAAAAAAGAAGTTATATATCCATATTACCACTTATATGCAAGTATATTTTAAAATATAGATATAACGAAAGACTGCTTTAGAAGGCATATGAAGGCAAAGAGAGGGTGATATACTAAAGAGAAATTTATATCTTAGTTCCTCTAAACACCAATGTTTCATAAGCGAATGCTGTGAATGTTCTGCAACTGAGTAGTTCAGTTGCAGTCATGAACTCTTGCCTCTCCTCAAATTACTTGAGATAGTTAACAGATACATACTAGAGAGAAGTCTTATGGCAGAAGGAGAGCAACAAATGAGATGGCTCCTTATAATCTCTTCAATATCTACTCAGCCAACTGAGAACAAACGCAGTGAATATGCTTATCATATAGGCCATAATTAATTGAAGGTCCAGTCTTTAAGAGGTTGTCTCTTGAAGATCAAAGAAAATCAGTGTCCTTTTTAAACCATATCATTGCTTAGATGAGAATGACTAAGCAAACATTTAATCCATTGATTTATGTTTTTAATTGTGACAATTAACAGAGACCTTCAAAGAACTGCAGTAATTATTGACCTGTCTCCTCTCACTACGAAATTTCAGTATCATTGACGGAGGTGATGAGCAAAATCACATGTCCACAAGGCTTAAAAAGGTACTTCTGGGATCTGGATGGTGCTCCAAAAGATGTTTATTTAACAAAACAAAGCCAATGCACGTGATTCTCAGAAAACTGAGTAGATCAGTGTTTTCCAGATGCTTCAAATCAGTTGAGTCCCGAGATCTCTCCATGGTACTACTTTAATATTTTGTTTGCATAAACAGAAGAGGCTTGGGATCTGTTCATACTGATCACAAACAGAAAGAAAAGATTAGTGGTCAAATACTTGAGCAAATTAGCAAAATTACAATCTTTGCAGCAAATTTTGAGAGAGCAGACTAGTGGGATTTCAAGTGCTAAAGCATACTAACAGTGAAATGTTGAACAGCAATGAACAAAATATTATCTTGCACTGGGGTTCACCTCACATGCTGCTATACAGTCATATTACCTCTTCTGTTTAAATCTGTAACACAAAAAGAATGCTCATAATTGTGCAACAGTTTCAACTTAGCTACTGCCATCATGTGCAATTTTAAAGTGGACATAAACACCAACAAGAGTCAGATACACTTCTTCCTGAATCATTAAGTTCTCAAAAATATGAAAATTGCTGATTTTGAAGAAGATAAATTAAATAAATGTATATTTCTATCGTATGTACAATCATCTACTACAGAAAAAAAATGCTTATAAAATTAGTTTTGTTTTGAAAAGGCAATTTTATGACAATAAAAAAGTGTTTTTCTGAATTCTGTTATTCTCTATTATGATAAAGTATTTTCATATATTAATATTTCCTAAGTTTTTCAAATGAGGGAAATTTTAGCTATTTCTTTGATACACAAACCCGTGAATCCTGTTTAGCGATTTCTTTTTAGACAGTATACCCTTAAATACTTCCACTGAAGGTCTTTTCTGACAAGAATTTCAAGCTGAGAGGTCTTAGAAAGTGATTTTTGTTGTTGTTTTTAATCAAACACAAAAGTCATCTATATTGTTTTCACTTTTTATGTATAAAGCAGAAAAATATTTTCTGTAGGGGCTGATATTTGAAATATATAGATAGTTCCTGGAACTAAAATAGTCGTGACAGGGCATTTAAAAAACAAAATACCTGAATTCTTTCCTTCTGCTTTTCATTGATTTTCCAATTTATTTTACAAATAAAAGCAAAGAAACAGCAGTGCTTTAATACATTTCCTTTAAAAATATCGAATAATTACTTTTTTCTTTTTTTTAATTTGACAGACAGTAATGAAAGCAACGTCGACAGATATTGCCACTATAACATGTTTTCTATAGTCATCTCAAGTGAGTACTGGGGCTAATTATTCACATTAATATAGTTCCAACACAAGAAGCTCAGCATGTGGTAGGATATTCTAAATGACACTCGACTCAGAAGTCAAAGGTCTGAGACATACAGCAGGAAGCAGATATCTAAAATCCCTCTTCGAGGAGCACGCAGGACATGCAAAGTATTTTTAAAAAATTGTTTTGTTTCCACAGGTAATTTGGCTCCACCAAATTTATCCAGGAATTTCCATGATAATAAAGCTTTTGCTTACCACTCTAACTTTGGCTATAGTGATAAACACAGACAAGTCTCAGTATTTCTTCTTTTTTTTGCCAGTCAGGAGAAAACAGCTTATCACTCACAACCTACGTACAACTTTTTACTTTCACACAGCTGTTTAAGCACTGACCTACACACACTTTTCTAAGCTTTCTCCCACATCCCAGATCTCCTTTTTTCACATGAAAATATGCTTTAGAGTCATGAGCTTTTAAAATCCAAGACTGTTCAACTCCCAAATATCTTGAAAAATAAACCTTTGTACACTTCCTAATTACATTTATTTAGCCCCAAAATGGTGAATTATGTTATTCAGAAGTCACTAAAAGCTAAGTCTGTCAGCAGACTGCTTCGTATACGATATGAGCTTTGATTGTCAGTACTCAGCACAAGCCTCTGGGGAACAGAAAATGTGGTCCAGCTGACGTATGTTGGATCATTTATGTTCTCTCAGAACACACTTTGTAGACATACTCTCGCAAACTCTTTTTAGACAGCTCTGCGACTCCAACATGAGAGGGATATCAATCTGTTGGAGCAAGTTCAAAGGATGGCCACAAAGAATATCAGAGGGCTGGAGCACCTCTCCTATGAAGACAGGATTAGAGAGTTGAGGTTGTTCAACCAGGAGAAGAGAAGGCTCCACGGAGACCTTATAGCAGCCTCCCAGTACCTTGAAGGGGGTCTACAAGAAAGCTGAAAGCTGGAGAGGGATTTTCTACAAGGGCATGTAGTGACAGGACAAGGGATAATAGCTTTAAACTGAAAGAGGGCAGATTTAGCCTAGACTATAAGGAGGAAATTCTGCACCATGAGGGTGGTGAGGCACTGGAACAGGCTGCCCAGAGAAGTTGTGAATGTCCCATCCTCGGAAGTGTTCAAGGTGGGTTGGATGGGGCTTTGAGCAACCTGGTCTAGTGGAAGGTGAACCTGCCCATGGCAGGTGGTTGATACTAGATGGTCTTTAAGGTCCCTTCAAACCCAGACCGTTCTATGATTCTGTTTAACTAGTGATCCATAACACTAACTTTTAAAATATATTTTCTTTTACAAAACATGTAGTCCATCTGTGACCTAAAATTAGCTGGGAATGTTAAATCAGTTTCTCAAGACACTGTCACATGTGTCTGAGGACTTTCCCTAATAAAATAAACAAACAAAAGACATACAAAAGTCCCCAACTGCTGTTACGTAGTAGTTCCATTAGTTGACTAGGACTTTTGTCAAAAAGGACAAACAACTGAAAGATCTCCAGATGTCCTTTTCCTGTTGGGTGATGTTTTCTAGAGCTGAGATCATTCTCCTCTAGACTCTCTCCAGTTGATCCCCATCTTTTTCTACTGAGTTCCTCTTTACTGTCTTCTTCCTTTCTGCAAATTGGAGAGAAACATCTGTTTCAATGTGTTCCATATGAAGCATTTTAGATTTCTTACTTTGGGACGAAATGAAATTTGCTTGAAAAATATTTTCTACACTCTTCAAATCAAATGTTGATGGTGTGTTGAGGCTATATAAAGTTAGCTGAGATAAATTCCACCTGATGTTCCAGCTGAAGTCATACTACTGTTATAGAAGACTAATGGATGACATTGCAAGTCATACATACCAGTCTTATGTTTACTTAGCTCCCTACAAGATCTTGAGTAGCAAGACATTGCTGACTTCAGTGCAACATGAGATACATCAGAAGAACTTTCTTTCAGAAACTTCTATTTTTTTGTTTGGGCTCTATTTGTATAGGTGATGATTTCTGCCTAGGAGAACACCTTGACCTGTTCCTAATAAATGTGTTCTATTTATTCAGGCAATAAGACATGTAAAGGTGATCCAAAAAAATGGTGAAAAATATGTAACCATTTGTCTGAAAACTGAGTTTAAAAAAAGATTTTAAAATAATATTTGAAGTGGAACCTAAGTGGATTTTTATACGCCTGTTACCAAAAATCATGAAAAATCATGAAAGCACTGGACAAGGTGTTTTCTAGATGTTTCATAAAGTTTAGGTGGTCGTTGATTTTTCAAAAATATCTAAACACTGCTCTAGAAATTGGATCTGGAGTTCTAGAATCTACCCAATCTGTACATTTAGGGTGGAAATCTATACATATCTAGTGGAAGATGTTTGCCTTTTCAGGAATGAATACCAGATATTGTCAGTAAGCAGCTTACAGTGAGTTTTAGCTATGAATCCCCCTCTAGAATTAAAGTAAAGCTTTTCATACCTAACACTAAGAACAGATTTGTCTTCTTTATTTAAATACAATAGAACATAGTTGTTGAAATAATCCATGACATTTAGAACCACCTATGATGAAACGTTGTTTTCTAACATTCATGTGTTATTATGCAGAAGTTAAGGTATGACTGCGATGTAGTCAGACCATAAAGTCAGGTGCATTGTAAAAAATTCCCAAGCAGCTATCCCAGCACCATGGAGCCTGCAAAAATACATTTCTATTTTACAGCAGGCACATATCCTTAGTTTTCTGCTTATCACAACAGTTCTAAAGGACTAAGGTTCAGTAAGATTTTGAACAATGATGTAATACTACACAATACTATAAAAAATTTAAATTAAATATTTTTTAAATAGATTATTTTAATTCTTTGTTAAAATTTTAATCTCAGCTTTATTAGACAATTTTGCACAGTTGCACTCTGATGTTACTGATATAGCCATAGAATTCCAGCATTTATTTTTAACATGAAGTATCTTCTCTGCTATGGTAGGCATGCTGTGGATCAAAACAGTTCTACCGTCATCTTCTCTTACACCTTCATTTCTTTCCAGGTATATTTTCAATAAAAAGAGCTTAAATTTTTTTTGGTTTAGCTTTAGCCCAGAAGCTATGGCTTTCTTCAGGACTGCCTGGAGTCTCTGGCCACTCTCTTTTACTGTCACTTCTCAGACCAAAACATAATCTGTGCAGAAATTACCCGTCTCTGTGCAATAAAATAAATCATTTGCATTTCCAAGTGATACGCAACAAGTGCTGAATATCATACAGCAACAAGAGAAAGCAGTACTTTACAAAAAAATACACATCATGCATAAGCATGAGCTCTAATTTTCTAAGGTCATATGCCAAGACCTGGATGCTGAATCAAATTTAAAAATACCTAGCATCAGCCATCTCTTAAAAAATGTTTCTCTTTGTATCCAAATGAAAAAGTTCATTTTCTAGGTATTTGCTTCTTCGAGCCTGTCTATAACCTAATTAACTTGTTATGTTGTTCATTTCTTCATGAATTCGCATTTTTTCCTATGGGTAAATAACAAAAAAATATTAAATATTATGAAGTATTTATACTTTATCTCTTCAAACTCTGTATCAAAACAAAACATCCTTTTTAAACTCTACTTCAATGTGTGCTGAATTTTCCAGAATCTTAATCATAGAATCATAAAATTATTTTGGTCGGGAGACACCCTCAGGATCATAGAGTCCAACACTGTAGTTCCCTGGATCCTCCTTTGTGCCTTTCTTGTAGATAGGTGTCATGTTAGCCAACTTCCAGTCAACTGGGACCTCCCCAGTTAGCCAGGATTGCTGGTAGATAATGGAAAGTGGCTTAGTGATCACTTCCACCACCTCACTCAGCACCCTTGGATGTATTCCACCTGGCCCCATAGACCTGTGAGTGTCCAAGTGATGTAGCAGGTCACTAACCATTTACCCTTGGATTAGTGGGGCTTGATTCTACTCCACATCTCTGTCTTCTGGCTCAGGGGGGCTGGGTACCTGGAGCACAACTGGTCTGACTATTAAAGTCTGAGGCAAAGAAGTCATTAAGTACCTCAGCCTTTTCCTCATCTTCTGTCACTATGTTTCTCCCTGCATCCATCAGGGGATGGAGATTCTCCTTAGCCCACCTCTTGTTGCTGAGATATGTATAAAAACATTTATTGCATATTTTAAAGCACTAGCTAGGCTCAGCTCTAGTTGGCCTTTGGCCCTTCTAATTTTCTTCCTGCTTAACTTCATGGGATTTTTGTATTCCTCTTGAGTAGCCTGCCCCTCCTTCCAAAGGTTATAAATTCTCATTTTATTCCTAAGTTCCAGCCACAGTTGTCTATTCAGCCAGGTCGGCCTTCTTCTCCACTGGCTCGCCTTCCGGCACATGGTGACAGGCTGCTCCAGCGCCTCTAAAATTATCTTCTTGAAGAGAGACCAACCTTCCTGGATTCCTTTGTCCTTCAGGACTGCCTCTCAAGGGACTCTGCCAACCAGCCTTCTGAACAGGTCAAAGTCTGCCCTTCGGAAGTCCAAAGTAGCAGATCTGCTGACCACTCTTCTAACTTCTCTAAGCATAGAAGACTCAATCATTTCATGATCACTATGCCTTGGCCATAGTGTCCAGCTGACATGCTGCCCACAAGTCCTTTTCTATTTACAAACAACAGATCCAGTGGGGTGCCTTCCCTAGTAGGCTCACTAACCAGCTGTGTCAGGAAGTTGTCTTCCATACACTCCAGGAGCCTCCTAGACTGCTTCCTTTCTGCTATATTGTATTTCCAGTAGACAACTGGTAGGTTGAAGTCCCCCATAAGAACAAGGGCTAGCAATCAGGACACTTCTCCCAGCTGCCTGCAAAATATTTCATCTGCCTCTTCATCCTGATTGGGTGGTCTATAGCAGACCCCCACCAGGATATTTGCCTTGTTGCCCTTACCCTTGATTCTCACCCATAGACGCTCACCCTTATCATCACCCTCATCAAGCTCCAGACAATCAAAACACTGACATACATGGCTACCCCACCTTCTCTCCTTCCTCACATATTACTTCTGAAGAGTTTATAACCGTCCACTGCAGCACTCCAGTTATGAGAGTCATCCCACCATGTTTCTGTGATGGCAACTATATCATAGTTTTTCTGCCTCACAATGGCTTCCAGCTCCTCCTGTTTATTCCCCATGCTGTGTGCATTTATAAAGATGAACTTCAACTGGGCTATTGATCCTGCCACCTTTTTCTGGTGAAAAGCCCTAATTCCCTTGTTGCCATCCTCAAGTGCTTCCACGGTTTCTAACACATCAATAACCCTTGTGTTTCTCCTACCACATGGCTCTCCATCCCCTACCTCCACTGGGATGGTAGACCCAAGGGCCTTGTAGCCACTCCCCTCAAATGCTGGCATGTTGTCCTTGGGTATGCCTCTGCCACACCTGGTTTCCTCCCCCTCCCCCTTCAAATCTAGTTTAAAGCCTTCTCAATGAGCACTGCTAACTCCTACCCCAGGTTCCTTTTCCCGTTTTGAGACAGGTGTGTTGTATTTGTTGCTAGCAGGCCAGGTGCCATGTAAGCCAACCCATGATCAAAAAACCCTGTATTCTGCCAGTGACACCAGTCCAACAGCCAGGTATTGATCTGGTGGATCTTCCTGCATATTTTATCATCGTACCCTGCAACTATGGGGACAAAGGAAAACACTGGTTGTGCTCCTGATCCCCTTGACCAGTCATCCTAAGGCCCCAAAGTCTCTCTTAATTGCCTTGAGTTTCCCCTTTTCAGTTTCATCACTGCTTGCCTGAAGAATTATTAGGAGGTCTGAGGGCCTAACAAAGGCAGGAAGTGTTCTTTTTACGTCTTTAACCGTGGCCCCAGGGAGGCAGCAGACTTCCCTAACAAGTGTGTCTGGCCTGCATATAGGGCCTTCTGTTCCCGTTAGCAGGAAGTCTCCTACGACTACAACCCACCTCTTTATCTTTGTGGCAGCTATTTTGATGGGGGGTGCAGGGTGACTTCTCCTTTGCGGCACCTCCAACTTAGTTGAACCACATCCCTCAATGTTGCTGTTTGGCTCCACTTGCAAGGCCTCATACCTGTTTTGCAAGGGAATCTGGGAAGGTGGGGTGCTCACAGCAGGAGGCCAGAGCTTGATCCCAGATCAATCTGTACTATCTGCATATACCGTAGGGGGTTTTTTTGTTGTGTTTTTTGTTTTGGCTTGTTTTTTTATGTTGAAGGCAAGTGAGTGACTGTGTATAACTTATTTATTTGTGACATAGTTGCTGGTAGAAATTTAAAAATGCAGCTTCCATATATTTGTACATATATTTATTTGACATATTTCTGTTTGTGAACAAAATAATCACTTTAAGACACAAACAATCACCCTGGCTCCTTTTTTTTTTTTTCCCTATTCATCTCTTTAACAGCACTAATGTCTGTATTTCTGGCACTGCAATGTCTTTTGTATCAATTTAAATTAGTACAGTTTTGAATGCTTTTCAGCCATTACTTCATTGCTACAACATCTTATGGATAATTCTTCCGAACAAATGATACTTTATCCATTTTGTCAATAATGCACTTTCTCTTCTGATATTTACAATTTGTTATACTCATGATCAGCTCTTCTGTCTTTTCCCAAGTATTAAATATCGGCTCGGTCATCTGTTGTGCAGAGTTTTGTATGGACTCCAGCTTTGAATTTCCCATATCTTTGTTTCAATATCATTCAGTGTAGTATATTCTCCAACAGTTAAAGAATCCTGTCCATTCTCCACTACATTCAGTCTTGTTTTGGTAATTTCCTTTGCTTAGCTAATTATTTTTATTTTGCTATCTACAGCTTGTTTTCATCCAGGTTATTTAATGTTTGTTTGTTTGTTGTTTTCTTTAATTACTGTTATTTTTCTTTTCATTTCTATTTTATAATAGCAAATTCCAGTTCCCCAAATTTCAAGACGAGATCTCATCCATAGATGCATTAAAAATTTCTCTCCTTTTATTTTAATAAACTCTATTAAAAGCATCTTTCCATCTGTTTTATATGAAGTGCTGTACTTCTCATTTCTGTAATAGTTATATAGTTAGCCTCCTCTGCTTGAATTAACTGAGCAGTATTAAAATCAGGTAATGCTTCAGAAATAGCTGCTTTAGAAATAAGACTGACTCTAAATGTCTACTTTTCTGCTGTCACCCATTTATTACACATTTCAAGTGAAGTTTAAATCTTTCATATTTCCAAATACCTTTAAGTCTAATTAAATTTTTCATTACTCCAGTCTTCTTTTGCATTGCTCAATAACCACTGAAAAGCGAAGTGTCTAAGAATGGTGGGGTCACACCAGATTTCTAAATGATCAACATTGTAAAGCATGAGCCATTGCATCTTATAATATTCAGTGACAGCTAATTCAAGAAACAAAGTTCTTCCATGGCATCCTAGTTTAGGCATACATTTTATCAAATACCTCACCAAAATTTTAGATATTTTGCCTCACGGAGGCAATTAAGTTTATCTAACATAAAGTCCTCTGTTAGGTCAAAGGAGAGACTCCTTTAAAGAAAAGCAGAAAGACATACAGTTTATCCAGATAAAGTGCCTGCCTTTTTTCATTGAATGTATAAGGAATCTTTAAATTAGTTCTTTCAAAAAGAAACTCAGTTATGTCAAGTATCTAGCTCTTTCTACTAGAGGGAAATCACAGGAAATTACTGTCTCAAGCTTCTTATAATTCAGTCCATCTAAATCTCTTCACTAAAAGAGCGGAGAAAAGCTCCTTTTGCTTAGTAATCTACTAGTTGGAGCATTCAATCAAAGAGATTGTTGTGAGGACAGTTAGTCATTTCCATAAAGGCAAAGGTGGGTTGCAAACACAATTGCATGGAATATTGCTCTTCTTTTCTCTAGTTAACTTCAGGCCACTGCAAGCACCAGAAGACCAACCAGAGGAGAGAGCCTGATTAATTGCAGATACAGCCAAGTATGAAGAAGACTGATGGTTTCAAACTCCCGCTCAGAAACCCTTTTATTTATTTTTTAAGGCCCGTCTAACTGCAGTTTGAAATTAAATTTTACAACTGGAGAAAAATTGCCCATCTCAGCAGAAAACACATCTCAAGCATGTGTTGACAAACAAAATTAAGTATATAACGCATTTTCAGAATAATGAAAACTAGATACTCAACTAGATGTCTAATGAATTAAACGACTTGCTATATTAAGCAGTCCTCTAAGATAGGTGGACTAGGTTTCTCCTTGTATTTTAAATGGCTTTTAGGGACATTGGATTCTATGTCTACCACTATCTGCAGGTAAATACTCCACTTTAATTTCTTTTCTTTTCTTGGCCTTGCAAATTTCCTATAATGATAAGTTCCATAAAGCTAATAAGAAAGTATTTCTTTCATCATTTTTGAATATGCTACCTTTAATTTCGTTACATGTCTTCACTGTTCCTGTGTTCTGAGATAGACATCATATTTTGTAACTTTGATATTCATTAACTTAATCTCTCTTTAAATGAGAACTTTTCCATGATTATGATAATTCTTATAATGCTGCAGTACATTTAATGAATATTGTACTCTCCAGTCTCCGTTAATATGACATACGTTATGAGAGTCACAGCACAGCTTTGATACAGGAGTAGTTTACTATTATTCCTCTGCACACTGTATACAAGTCTATAGCACTAGAATTAACATATGCAATTTCTTAATTTCTTAATCTAAAGCTGTATTTTTTTAAATGAAGATTATATGTCTACATAAACATATATGGTTAGCTAAGTGCCACGTAGTAATTTGTGTCCACAATCCTTAAGAACGATACACTTTAAAGATTTTTTTTTTTTTTTTAATAAACTAGTTTAAAAGCCTGAAAGCAAAAGTCACAGATGCATTTAACTATTAAGCATCATGGGCAATCAGGGTAGAGTGATTTTTTGGCACTTTTGTTTACCAGATTGATCAAAATCCATGTCTGAAGAGTGCCACCCATTTTTGAGTAATCCTAACTCAATCCTAACTGGAATGAGTCTTGCTGGAACCCTGCTTAGAGTGACTCAAACAGAGTACATGATAATGTCACATAAAAACATTTAACTGGGATAGTGGATTCTGCCATTATTTAAAAACTGGGAGAAGTGTCACAAATCTCCTTTGTTCTGATCTGTCTTGTTCTTATTTTCTCAGAACCAATGGAGGTAGATTTCTCCTGAGCAATTTTAATTGGCCCATATTTAGTTTGAAAATACATCTAAGACTTGCAGGAACATTGCCTTAAAAAACTTGTCCTTCATTCCAGACACCTGTTTACCAAGTGTCAATAAATTTATATAGAAAATATCTAGTGAAGATAAAATCATACAGTTCCTCACTCAAATATTAATATAGAAACTAGTAAGAATTAATAATCTTTTTCTGACAACTAAGCAATCAACCAACCAACTTAAACTTTCTCTTCACTTAGAAAGACCTGGGTGGAAGTAGCAAATGGTGCAGGGGCTAGCTGTATTGTCTCACTTTTATTCAGTAGTGTGACATCTGCTACATTTGACTGTCTGCAAGTCATAACACTTTCTACCACTTCTGCATAATGTTTTTGGAACAATATGAAGCATCATTAGTGTATTTCAGTTTCCAACATTATTGTCTCATGTTGCTTTATTACCATAATAAACTTGTGAATCATAGTAACTAACACAGTAGGGCTCCCATAGTGAATTCATTTTCATAAACTCTTTTGTTATCCTAAATGTGATCCAGAAAACTGTAAAGTCAGCAGTTTTGTACAGCTTATTAATAAAGGCATTACAGGGATGCATTAAAACCTCAACAGCTGTATTATAATGAAACATTCTACTTATAATTACAATTATGCTAACACTTAATAATAATTGGACCTCTGTGTCTGTAGCTCATTTGCTCAACAGGAGATTGGGTCTTGTCAGAAGTAGCCATTCCCTCAGCAGGTGACCTGGTTGCAAACATAACAGAGTTTAAAGAGGGCGTGAAGTTAGTAATGGCATGAAAAGGGCAGATCTGCAGGTGGGGTTACCATCTGCGAGGAGGAAAATGTGAAATAATGAGATATATGGGCTTCTCTCTTTGTGGAGATCAGCTATCCAAGGGTGAAAAGAGGAGAAACAAAGATAATGGATGCGAGAGGGAACAAGGTAGGCAGGTGAAGAAATACCCTGATGTGCAATGCACAGCTTGCTACCATTAACAATATGTAGGACTACAATGTCAAAAGTAAACAACTAGTTATGTATGTCTGTATAATGCTACCAACTTTTCTTCTGAAGCAGAAAATGAAATTGAGAAGACTGGGAGTTTGTTGTTGAACCCCAACTTTCTCTTTGAGGGTGGCAGCAGGGATCTTGGAGATAGACTATTGTGCGTTATAGCTTCTTGGTCTCCGACAAAAAAGACACTGATATACTTTTATCTTAATCAAGAAACAGCAGCAGGAGTCAGTCTGCAGAGCTATTCTTATACTCTGGACATGTAGCTGTGTAGTCTGGAAACTCTTATGTCCCTATGGTAGTAGCAGGTTCTTCACAAGCAGCCAGCACTTCTCCAGTATGAAAAGGAGTGGTTTTCATCCAAGGATTTAAAAGAATAGAGACAACTGAAGTTTTTATGCCTCATCATTACCACCCCTACCAAATTACCAGAAGCAGAGGTGGTGCATCATGAGATGAAGTCACAGTTCCTGTTGCTGTACCAGCCATTATGTATATCAAGGGAGCAACTGCTTTTGGACTCACGGTGGAAAGATTAAGAAGATTCCTGTTTCCAATAGGAGAATCTTTACACGGGATTATTCTTTCCACAGTATTAGAAATAGGCTTATTGTGTCTCTATTGTGAGGCTTATTGTGTTCTTATTGTATAGAAACAGACACATCGTGAACTCTTTCAGCCAATATGTGGAAATAGTGACTTCACAAGCATATCCTCTTGCACTGTATTCTAAAATGACTGACCATTCAAGGAAGGTCTTTCATATCTTGTGGAAGATTGACTGAGAGTCACTGGAGCATTATCAACTACTGGTCTCTGGTTAACGGGGAAAAAAATGTTCCTTCCATGGTCATTCTCCAAGGTATGGCAAGTGTGGACTGATGGATTCATACCTTCTCATTGTGAGGAACCTATCTCAAAGCAGAATATATCTTTTGCTGAATCTTTCTTTACTGTTAACGACTTACTGTCAAGAGAGAGAAGATAGATTCCAGTTCAGCCTGAAACACTTGTGAATCTCTGATTCATGAAAGGAGGGAAAGCTGACAGTTTGCATATCATTCTCAGTTGCTTTAATAAAAAAGTACAAATAATTAAGAAGGCATTTTATGCTCCTAAATTAAAGTTTCTTCCTAACATTTTTCATTGGAAAAATATAAGAGCGTGTAACCAGAGTGTTTGTGGGTTGGGAAAGATCTAAAATAGCATGAGGAAGAAATGAAATGAAGGAGCTCAGAAGGTTGGAAGCGCTTACTTTGAAGCATGCAGAGGCTGGATCACTAGAACAATATCAAGCATACAACTTGAGTTCATGATTGTGCACCAGAGACGTAGAAACAAGAGTAGTCATCCGCTTTGGCTTATCTATCTTTCCTCAGATAGGAAGAAAGCTGCTTTGGAGGTATTTATCCATCTTCTTGGTGAGGTTTACACAACTAGCTTAAACTAATGTTTACCTCTCTAGGAGAATGTGAAATGAATCCCACTCCAGGAAAATTATTGACAGATAGTATAAAAATTAATCTACAGAAGAAGAAAAATGCATGAAAGTTGTCCTTCAGATACTGAAAGGAGAGAAATGGGACCATACAGATGCAATATTGATTCTTATGTCAACCTTTCAGTGAGATGCTTAATTAAAGAATCTGTATGTTCTAATGCCAGTTGGCCCCAAATAAGTGCCATAGTGCCTCAGGTGCATACATTTCTAGTGGAATATTCAGAGCTAGGGATATCTAGTGTCTTTATTTAGTGAAGAGACTTAGGCACCTTTAAAAGACAAATCTGTACTCCTACGTGGTGTTCACACCTAGAACTAGAGTTGTGAAGATACAGTTGATGATCCCTCAGAATTACTCTTAGATGCTGTTCAGTTAAGCCCACAGTATGCCTTTCTTAGGATATATGAATATCAAGTTTCAAAAAAGCATGCTGGTGATGTTTCTTTGATGGAACTTTTGAGTCCATAAAAAATTACTGTCAAGTATTTTAATTTTTGTAAGAGGTGGATGTAGCATAAGTGTCATACACCCATGTTGCTTTCAGCAGAAAATATTTCTAAGGACAGATTCTATGTGACAATCAGTATAGTGCTAAAGAGTTGAGTAAATCAGTATGCTTTAGATAGAATGAGTGTGCATTGTACTCTTGTTTGCTTATAGGGAAATAACCTAGAAAAAACCTTTTTCAACTGTTCTCTGGAAAGAGATATCTAGACTTCCCAAACACAAATGGAATGAGAGCATAAGGTACCTCTTATGGAGAAGTGATTAATTAGGTTTTTTTCAAAGATAAAAGTTTTCAAAATGTGGTGCCTCTATAAAAGGTGAATATAATTTGGTTTTTATTTCTTATCAATTTGATCTTCATTTAATTACTTACATTCTTAACCCATCAGAGACATTTGTATAAAAAAAATAACTAGCAGACTGATTTGAGGTATTCCTCTACCATATAGTATCTGTCTTCACAAACTCTCCCACCTACTTTGTGAAGTGTGTCATATCATAATTTACTGTTTCACCTGGTTTAAGAAGACAGTTAAAACAAACAGACAAACAACAAAAAAAACCCCAAAAACAAAAAACAAAACCCTCCATACTGTATTAGAATAAGATACGATTTTCAAAATACATCAGAAAGCACAATAACAAATACACATTAGTAGAGCATACAAATTAGTATATTTTTAATTTTATCAGTCAAATTATTTTTGTAACCTGTAGGATAACTTACACATGACATTGTAGAATTATAGAGTATCTGCAGTTGGAAGGCACCCATAAGGATCATCAAGTCCAACTCCCTGCTTCTCACAGGACTACTTAAAACTAAACCATATGACTAAGAGTGCCATCCAGATGCTTCTCGAACTCTGACAGGTTTGGTGCCTCCTCCTTGGAGGAGGCTGTTTCAGTGACCAGTCACCCTATCAGTGAAGACCCCTTTCCTAATGTACAACGTGAACTTCCCCTGATACAGCTTCTTTTCATTTTCTCGTGTCCTGTCAGTGATCACCACAGAGAGGAGATCAGCACCTCTCCCTCCTCTGCCATCTTTGAGGAAGTTGTAGACTGTGATGAGGTCACCCCTCAGCCTTCTCTTCTCCACCTGAAGAAGCCAAGTGACCTCAGCCGCTTCTCATAAATATTGCTCTCGAGGTCTTTCACCCGCTTGGTCACCCTCCTCTGGACACACACTAATAGTTTGATGTCCTTACATTGAGGTTTCCAAAACTGCATACATCACTCGAGGCATAGCTGCACCAGCACAGTGTAGAGTGGGACAATCACCTCCCTCGACCGGCTGGCAATGCTGTGCTTGGTGGACCCAAGGGCACACTGTTGACTTGTATTCAACTTAGCACTAACCCAGTCCCCCAGATCTCTTTCTGTGGGGCTGTACTCCCCAGCATTACCCTGTCCCAGGTGGAGAATCTGGCGCTTGTTCTTGTTAAACTTCATATAGCTGGTGATTGCCCAATTCTCTCTGTAAGGCCTCACTACCCCCAAGGGAGTCCACAGCACCTGCTAATTTAGTATCATCAGCAAACTTACTCGATATACATTCGATTCCTGCATGCAGATTACTTTTAAAACATTTAAGAGTATTGACCCTAACACTGAACCCTGGGGAATCCCATTGGTGGCTGCCCACCAGCCTGGTGTAACCACATTTACCATAACATTTTGAGCTCAACCTGTCAGCCAGTTGCTCACCCAATGTATCACGGATTTGCATAGCTGTCTGCTGGGCATTTTGTCCTGAAGGACATTGTGAGAGACAGTAGATGTGAGAGACATTGATACATGCAACATTGAAATATACTATTGGAATATATGTTCTAAATTTTCATCATCTTGGGAATTTTCATTGAGAATTAGTGAATTATGGGAATAGATTTGAGTAGGATTACACGAGATCTTACTTGCTATGATTAAATTTAGTCTACAGAGGAAACAATGCTGTCATACAAATGCCTTCCATTGGATTGTAATAACTTGTCTTTGGGTTTGAATGATTAAGCCTGATTTACCAAAGCAGCAAGCGAATTGTCTTATTTTGATTTTCAGGTATTAGGGAAAAGTACCTGCAGATTTGTACTATACTATATGGGTTTATTTATGGATTTATGGATATTACAATATTTAAATATATCTTTAAGTTTTTTAGATTTAGACTGGCTTGCTTTATATAAGGGCTTCTCTGAACTGTGCCAGTGTTCAGCTTTAGTTGTTCACTCAGATTTTGCATTCAACAAAACTTTTTCTTACTAGCTAGACTGCTTCAGTTAGGGTATTGTAATTCCATAGCAGAATTTGCAATATTACTACATTGTTGTTAAAACATTATTACTGATTATACAATTTAAGGTCAGTATATGGCCCTTGTGTTTTAAATCTTCAAAATACACTGCCAAGCATTTCACCATTAGGATTCATATTTCTGCAGTAGGGTCAACTTTTCTCTATTACTTGAGTCCATAAAAACTCAATATATTTTTACCCAGAATTGGTAATGGGTCTTTTGCCATCGCTTGAAGAAATAGAAAATTGTTATCCCAATAAATAGATGCTAGAATATTTTATAGCTGAAAACATCCGTCACTAAATCCTAGAAGGTTTTCTTTACAATTTAATCTTCTATTCATGACAGATAAATATATTTTAAAAAAAATAAAGTAATACAAGGAAACCAGTTTGTACATTCCACAGCTCAACTTTATTATCGAAAATTAAAACGTTCTAGGGAAATCATCTGCCGTATTCTACTGAATTTCAGGTTTAATCATCCCATTACTTAAAGCTCTTTGCAAGAACTGGTGTGTCCTCTGTCCCCACATTGCATAGAAACTTCACCTAGAGTCATCCAAACAACTTCTGTTTAACTTTTGGAATAATATATTACTCAGTACACACAAAGACGTGAATCTGTGGCAGGGTAAAACAGTAGTATTTTAAATGTCTAAGTCACTAAATATGTTATAAAAATGTCTTCTAGCTCTTGATTTTTCTTTTACTTTTTCTACAAATTAATTCTTAAAGAATATCTGTGTTCTTTCAATGTCACTAGAGATACTGCTGTATTTTCTTCTTAGCAACTGCTGGAGAGGTGGCACTCATTTGTTTCCTCCTTTCAAAGTTTGGAAGGAAAGTTGAGTAATTGACATGAGCTAATTTTTTCTATTAATATACATATTTTCAATTCAAACAGCATATTACAGCTACATTGCTGGAATACATACTCCGTTAGTAGAAATTTTAAAATTAGTTTCTTGTACTGTACAGAAACTGTCACCATACAAGACAAAGGAATTAGGAAAAACTGTAAAGCAGTATGTAAAGAGATACCACTTTCTTCCATATATCTTATAAATGCAAACAAGATATTACTCATAGAACTAAATTTTGGTCACCACCAATGGTGGTGTGGCTCAGATGAAAGACGAAGTAAAAGCAATCAACACTCTTTGTGAAATAGTTTCTAGTCAGGAATATTTTATTACAGTTTGGAGAAATTATAGTGTTTACAAATTACAGGCTTTCAATAATAATATCTTTCCTATATTAATTTCTATCACAATTTTAGTGAATTTAAATTGAAGATTCATTTGCAATATAAGAAAGTCAAATTTTACAATATAGTTTATCACTGTAACGATTCTTAGCTTTCTCATAATTTCTAAATAGTAAAATACATTATGTTATTATTAGCAATAATATATCAGTATATCAGCATTCTTTTAAGAACACTTATATTATGTAATGTTCACTTTCATTAATTCTCTCTTAAAATAGTGTCTTATACAGGGAACATGGCTCTCTAAAGAAATATTATTTGATTGGTTAGGAGTTCTTTGTAACATATTTCTAACTTTCCAATATATAAACTGTAACATATACAAAAGACTTCAACTAAATATATTTAACCATGCAATATTGCAATGATTTCACTTATATACATTTTGCAAAATATTCTGGAGAATATTATAGAAAGTTGAAGTACGAGAAACATATTAAGAACATCCCAGAATGTACACAAAAATATTGAGATTTCATAATTATAGACCTTATCTCTTTAGATATTCAAGATTTTCTACACATTGACTGAAAACAGAAACACCAAAACTTGATAGTTCTTTCGATGATTTTCAAGCTTCACAGGTTTCTCTTAAAATTCAGTAGAAGCATAGGTAAACTCATAATAGCATTACATGATATGAATATATTGCAATTATTATATTAACAGCCACTCTTGATTCAAAATTGAGGTTTTCCACTTCAGTGAGAGTATGAATCCTAATAAAATATGCATACTTAAGCATGTAAGACCTAAAGAGCAATTTAACTTTACTACAACGGAGTTACTTAGTCTCTTACTTTTCTGTGTTATGTAGATGTTCAAGAGACTTCAGAAATCAATCTTTAAGTAGATTTACTGTTGTAACAGATGATCAGGTTAATAGCAATTTTGTTTGGAATATGCTTATTAAAGTTGCTTGTCTGACTCACAGTACACTGTTCTCACAGCTTCTGATTTTTAATATTTTATAGTAAAAAAAGAAACTTGTATCAAAAAGTAAATACATGTAGTTTGTTATTTATAGCAATTTCGTATTAATTCTTCAACTTAATCAATGAATATTAAAACTGGAAGTGGCAAAACAAGTTCACACTTCTTTCTCCTTCCAAAACACAAACAGTAAATCATAACCACGCATAATTTCTGCTGTTATATATTGTAAAGGTTATGTTTATACTATGAGCTGTGAATTAGATTAATGAGTTTTCTCAGCACCATAAACCTCCACCAAAACAGGAGTTAAATTGCAATAAATCACTATTTATGTTCATGTATTTATGGGACAGCAAAGATTTAGAGTTCCTCTATAGGGAAAACTACCCCAACAGAAGAAGAAAAAAATTACAGCTTCTGTATTGTAAGGTGGATGAACAGGGGCAAAAGCATGAACATTGTTTTCGCTTCACTATAGTAATTCCAGTAATTTATTAAAAGCAGTTGCTGAAGCAAATATTTTTGCCAATGCTTCAGCCAAAATGACAATACATCAACCCAATGTTTTCTCCTGTTGTGCTTCTGAAGATCAAAACTATTAAATTATACATATTTTTAAATTATTCTTCAAACAAATATATGGGGTTTTATAAAAAAACTATTAGTACTTATATAAGTGAGCCGTATTCTTTATATACTGCATACATTAAAAAGTCCTTACATGAGCTTGAACAGTATTATTTACTTCTGGAAATTTACATTGGTGGTTTTAGATCACTGTGGCCATGATTTCTAAATGTATTTCTCGTAGAAAAGTCCTGTATTTTCTGCATTTTCTTTTATCAATCAGCCATAAATTTTTCTATTATCTGTCCAAAAGAACAATCTTATTAAACCCTTTTTAATTTTTAAAGAGGCTTTTTGTCCTGTTTGTTTTGGTTTTTTTTAACATCTGGTCTTAAGAAAATAAAACCTCATATATTTTCATGGGAATCTTATGCAAATGCACCTACTTTCTAATGTCTAAAGTAATATTTTCTGTTTATGGAGAAACACCTGAAATTACAACAAGAATGTTTTGTGGAGCTACTAGTTATTTCTTCCAACAGCTTCAAACACAGGAGCAGCACGGTGTTCACTCCCCTGCCCAGGTGTAAATGCTAGTGCCAGCAATCAAAGGTAGATAACAGCCACCACTTTAACATGAACACTTGCAGAAAAGTTTTCAAAACAGCAAAGAAGAGGGACATTCTTATCACATCATGTAATGTTAAACTGTAGATTTTTATAGAATGTAGCAGATGGCAAAAACTTATATGAAATACAAAAGTCATCAGATAAGTTCAAAAAAGAAAAGATGTATGAATAGGAAGCTTTGTTAATGGAAGTGATATTTTGTGCTTCCTACACTACAGCTTCGTGTTCCAACACTCTTCTCTAAAGCATCTATTATTTGCTGTCAACAGACATGAAACTGCATAGTCCTTAATTTAAATTGTATGGTTTCTAACCATAAAATGGTTCTTCTGGTTCTTACTTTACATTCTCATGCAATTGCAGTCTTGTTTTCATTCACTAACCTGCAGGAACCTGCTGCCACCTCAGGTGAGAAACAGTAAAATAGTGGTAGTTACTGAGTATTTTATATAAGCAGGAAAGTGAATGCAAGATATTTCCTAGAAATAAAATCACTCATTTTAAATTGAAGTGATTGGTTAGTAAAAAGTAAGGTTCTGAAGGAAAAACTGTTCAATTTAGTTTTATATGCAGAAGGTGGCACACTAAGATAAAGACCCTGCAAAGATGAATTACGTTTTCCAAACTTTGAGAACCACTGTATGTGTGGAAACATGTTGCTATGCTATAGATATTATTTCAGGTTTGTACCTTCTAGGGACCAGGCAAGTTTTTCAAAGAAAATAAACGCCAAACCCTTAGATTCTATACCTTTTAAGTAGAAAATAATTCTGTGGCCTAGTACAATACATTTCTGCTGCTTTTCCTTCTCCCTTGATACTCCTCAGCAAGTTTACAGATCATACTGCTGTTATTTTAAAAGACTGGAAAATGTCATTTATAGTCAATGAAGAGAGATAAGACCTTGCAAGCAAAGTCTATCTGATCTCTGCTGATTGTGTACTTCAGGATGCTATATCCTTGTCCTACAATTGCCTATTCCTCTTCACCAATTTTAAAGGGAATATACACCCACTATCTCAGGCATCGCTGTCTTCACTGTGGCAGCTGATGACTCCCATCTGAGGAACAGTAGCTCTTTAACACAAAATGGAGATGCAAAAGGCTGAAATTAATTATTTCTATTCTAGAAGCAGAATGGTATGCTACGTAGTCTCACTCAGTCCAAAATTTAAAAAAAAAAAAAAAAATCTCCAGTTAATCACCAATCCCAAATGTACTTACTCAGCTCGCTAACTCAGAGTAGTGTCTAGGACAGGTAAGTTAATGACTACAGAAAAAGTCAGATAAAATATTCTAATGAGATTTAATTTCTTAGACACATTACAATAAGTCATCTACCTGCAATATTCAGCTACTTAGTTCACTTTTACTGGAGAAAAAAAAAAAGTTACTCCTAAGGCCATGCACATCAGAGGAAAGACAAGGTACAGCAGAATATTTTCTATTCAATAATTAATTATCCTGTTGATGTCACACAACAGGATCGTTCTAAAGGACTGATACCTCTTATCAGTTTTCAAATGACTTTTCTCCTTGCACATAATATCTCCCATGCTAAAAAGTCATGTACACAGTTTGAGGTGAGGGACAAATTTATGGATCCCCATTCACACTGAGTAAACCACACTTCTTGAGCAGAAACCATCTTTACATTTAAAATCTATATGATATTGACAGAATGCTGCCACAGGTGTCATAATTTATATTCTACAGCTAGTGTTCCCACACACAGCAATGTGCATGTTTCAAATTCAATTTTCATCTACATAGCTGACAAATTCTGGAAACATCCGAATCTTTAAGGCTTAATTAAGATACTGCTTAGTCATCTGGATATGCAATTACTCATCTCTGCATTTTTTCTGTAAAAGAGTTAACCACACAGAATCTTTGAGTTTTTAGCATATAAAGGCTTGCAAATTGTACCCATGTCATTAAAAGCAAACTTTCAGGAATATTTATAGACATCAAATTTCCAAGCTGCGCTTTTTTTCACTCCTGGGATGATCAAATGTTTATTGCATTCTCTGTCCCCAGAAGAAACCTTGAGTAACTGAGGCTTTTCCAATTTTTTTCCATTTCTTAAGTAGTGTACTGTGCTGGTTTGACTGAAAGTGAATCAATTTTCTTCATGCAGTTAGAAAACTTCCGTAGCTAGTACAGTCGTTGTTTGGGTTTAGTTTGAGACCAAGAAGATAGCATTCCGGGACAGAGCTCATGTTTTTAATTGTTGTCTGGGAGCCAAGGCCCTTCTGAGCTTTCTCACCACAGGTGTGAGGCAGCTAGGAAATGCGGCAGACCTTGACTGATATCCAGACTGATCAATAAGAATATTCCATCCGATTAGCGCCATGTTTCAAATTTAAGGAGACTTGGGATCTTCCAGTTAGGAGGAGTGGGATGGATGGGCATGGGCACAGAGACCTGGTTCTGCTCTCTTTCAGTGCAGTTCTGTTTGGGACTATCTTTAGTTTGGCCTTACGCCATTCTGTCATTTTGCAGAGGCCTCTGGGCCTTTCTGCCTTTTTTCTCTCTTTGGGATCAGCTGTTCGGGACAAGGTGCTGTTTGCTGGGACTGTCTACTCAGTGAGGATTTATTTCACAAGGAATTGCCTTGAATATCTTTTTTATTCTCTTTCCATTTTATGTATAGTAGTAGTAGTATATTAGTGTTATTTTGTTATTTTATTAAACCATGTTTATCTCAATCCACGAGTTTCTCACTTCCCTTTTGATTTTCTCCTGTATTTGGGGGCTGGAGTGGGGGGGAGCGATCGAGCGGCTATCATGGTTATATTGCTAGCTTGGGTTAAACCAGGACATGCACAAATGCTGACCTGATTCCTAATTCTTCGGTTGAATAAAAAAGAAACCTAAAATCCAGTAGTGTTGTTACTGCACTGGTTGGTTTTGTGAAAATTGTCTTTCTCCAACTAAAATAAAAAATTTATTTCTATTATACTGAATAAGAAAGAAGTTTCTTCAATGATAAAGAAAATGAAGAAAAATATACTAGCGACAGGGAAGAAAAAATGTAAAAATCCTGTTTGTTGACTAAAATTCTATTAAGTTCCGTGAAATCTCTTGGTGTTTTGCTTTACTTAGTTTGCTAATCCTGCTGCTAAGGTTGCTATTAGGTACATCAACTAAAATCATGTTAGACTTGTTCCAGCATAAAAAGTCCTCATTGTACAGTTAAGGTCACATGCAGAAGTGTTAAATTTAATTTCCATAGTAACAAGAATAACATTTTTAGGAACAGATATACAGTTATCTGTAGTTGATAAAATTTGTGTTGTTTCAACATAAGATCATTACAGCATTTTTCCTACTTTTCTGACATTTAAAAAGCATTATACTCAGAAAACACTCTGCAGTCATTTCTCGTGAGGAAATAAAGAATTTTACAGGATGAAAGTTTCTTCCCTAATGTATGTTTGCAAATGTATCTCAGTTGCTATCTGGAGAACCAGGTTGTTTCTCGTATAATGGAAAACTATATACAATTTAAATGTCCAGATTGTCTCAACAGATAACTTGGGTATTACACTAAAACTTAGACATTATGTGACATATTTTATTATGATTTATGGACAATCACTTGTGAATTGCTGTAGTCTGAATTGTAATGTACTGATGTACTGACCAGTAAATAGAAGGAAGGATAAACGCAGGATGGCATGGCATATACAGAAAAGAAATTTCCATCTAAATGACAGTGGCCATTCTATACCTATTGTTTATTAGGCAAAAAAGGATAAAGGAACTGTGTAAGGTAGTCTTCAGAGAACAAGTCATTATGAAATTATTGATTATTGATATTTTATTTGATTCCTAAAAATGAAAGTTGTTTTTGTTTTGGTTTTTTTGTTTGTTTGTTTTTTACAATTGCATTTATAGTTATTTACTATTTTGTGAATTAGTACTGTTAAGTCATGCATTAGCTTCTTCTTTCTGAAGTAAAATACATAAAAATATAAAAAATAGATAATAGTGAGACAATTTGAAGCAGAGCCTGCCAAAACCATAGTCATAGATTAGAGGTTTTAATGATATTAAGTACCCTCAGAAGAAACAGAACTTAGTGTTTGCACCACAGCCGTCTTGGTGAATCCTAGAAGAGGAAAACAGTTTACAATGTGCATTAAAAAAGTGATCACAGCTGCCAGAATGCTGCAGTCATCATTGGCCAAGCAAAGAGCTTTGTAACATTGATTGTTACCAATAATGGCTTTTGAGCGGAATCAATACACATGAATTTTCTTTTTTTTTTTTTTTTTCTCTAGTAAAACTTATGGAAACAGCAACATTTAAGGCTTATGTAAAATGCGCTATGAGGGTATTAGATCATCTTTCAGCTGGTACTGGTATTCTTACTTTCACACCAGATATAATAACTAGATGAACACTATTTCGCTATTTTGAATTAACTGAGTCATCTAACTACTTGACAGAAAGATTTTTGACATATCCATGAGTCCTGGAAGCTAGAGAATTTTCTCTTTCTTTCAAAATTTCTTCCTAGAACTTAGACACTTCCTAGATAAGTCTTTCTGGATTACCTGTTTTCCCATGGGGCACTCTCTTCAGGGATTATTTAGCACTTCTGTTGTGTTACTTTATTTATCATAGAATTCTTCTGGACAATCTGGCCTATGGTCAGACTGTAAGAAGCAAGATTAACTTACTGCAATGATTAACTTATTACAGCCCTCTTAACTTACAATAACTGTCTGAAAGATTAGATTTCTCATCTAAACTGTTTTAGGTCTCTCAGTAAGTGGAGATAGATAAACACATAAAGAAAGTTACTTATCCCCTTTCAAAACAGGTGCCTGAGCCAGATAACGCACCATCTAGGTGGCCTATCTTCCCCCGTTAATCAACTGCACTGGAAACCAAGACCACACAGCTTAGAGTAAACACTTTGGAGGTTTCTATAGAGTGCTATTTATACACCTCAGCATCCTCTTCCAACAAGCTTCTTGTAAGTGTAAACCTAAAACAAAAGATGGACCTGGTCTTGCTCTGAAACACTTTAAGCTTGGGTAGAGATACTGCTCTAATTTAATTATGAAGTAACTTGCTATTTGTTCTCTATAGTACAGACAGTGCGTTTTTAACAACATGGTTCTTGAGTGCAACAAACCTAACTCAGTAACACATGTAATCAACACTTCCTAGCCTAACAGTTGACAAATTCTTGAAGCTCAACCCACATAAACCAGTAACCTTTCTGGTTCCCTGGAAGATGCAGTGACAGTTATATATGCAGTGAGGATTATAAGACTCTTCTCATTCTATAGCACAGATTATACTCTCCCTTTATTTTCATAAAGACCACAAATGACATAAATAATACAGATGCTAGATTGGGCATTTAAAGTATTTTGTCCCTGGCTTTTGCTAGCTGTGGGATTCATGTTGTTTTAAATAAGCAGATGAGGTGATAGAGAGAGCATTAAATAATTGTACTGGCCCTCCAGACTTAAATTACAAATGACACTAAATAGACAGAAAATACGTATGTGAAAGAGAATCTTAATTGTGACCTAGTTGGTTTTATTAGAGTTAATTAGGTCAGTGGAGCTGACCTAATTTTTTAATTAATAAATTAATTCCAAAAGAACACATGGAAATATTGCCAGACTTTCATAAACCAGGCCAGATAATTACATTGTAGAGATTATGAAAAGAGTTTGTAACCACTAATATTTCATTTGAATAACTAGGTTCTTACACAACAGTTTTAAATGATGCTGTAGTGGAGCTACAGCGTAGGTGGTACTTCTTATGGAGTTTATATAAATATAAAACAGAAAGTATGCATTTGTTTTCTCTCCCAAATTCTCTAGTCTGTAAAATTTGAGAAAAGTTTATAAGTATAAACTCTTCTTATACCTTACCTGTACATTTCCAAATAGAAAATACAGATAACTTTAGCAACCAGAAGACATTATCAAAAATATGGGTAATTTTCCCAGATTTTTTTTTTCTAATAATGTCTTAAAATTATTATTTATACTTTATTCTTTATTCTCAATTTCTTTATACTCAATTCTTTATACTCAATTTCTCTTCTGTTATTTTAGTTATTTTCATTTTTATATTACCTTAGAGAAGATTAAGTATTTCTAGTAATTAGAGGACATTTTAATTGGTTTTGAATATTATAAATAAATCAGAAGTTTCTTCCCCGAAAAAAAAAAAATGTAGACCTGATTAACTGTTTTGTATTCCCAAAGGAAGCCTGAACTCATTTAGGTTAAGCTACCGCTAAGATTAAACACATTTTTCGAATATACTTTACAATTTGAAAACTAGTTGCAAAGAAACTAACATAGGGGAAAAAATTTTGATAACATGAGTAAGAATGTTCATATGATGCTATAATATCAGATCAATTTCTTTAGAGGAAATTTTAAAAAAAGAGAACAGCTGAGTAATAGGAAATTACCTTTTATTAGCACTAGATCTTAAGCTGGTTCATTCCTGGCTTCACTTGGTCCATCTCTGTTCAGTCTAGAAAGGTTCACTTACACAGCACATAAAAGATGATATTTTATTGTGTGGTCTTTCTGCACGAAAGAAGATATATAATTCTGATTCTTCAATGCCTTATACAGGCTTATCGTTGTGGAACTCCAAGTTCATAGGTTTTTGAGCCTAATTTTTCAAATCCTATCACACAAAACTGTCAAAGTCCAGGAAATTTAAGAAGTACAGAATCTAATATCTAGATTTGTATAAACTGTTGCATTCAATACTATTTAGAAATGTCACATTTCTCTGCTTCCTAAGATTAATCCTGCACCTTACATTTTGGAGAGATAACTATCTTCAGAAAGCTATAAAAGATGTTGCCTGCAATATTTCTGTAAGACAAATACAGAATCCAGAAATCAAGAACTTTAAATTCACAGGTAAATTAACATCTACTCGTAATCTTGTTTTGGTACACTAGCTCTGCTAATAACTGAGATATGTAATAAAGTAGGGATTTCTTTGGTTAAATAATTCTTTTTAACAGTAAGGAACAATGAATTCCAAGTATATCACGGATATAGTGCACAAAGCACTGGGTTCTGCGTCAGGAGAGAACTGCAATGTTGCAGGCTAGCTGTTATCATACACAAAAGGTTGAGGTCACTTCACTCTGTGCCTTTGTTTCCTTGATTATCAACTGGAACTTGTCTGTATAAACCAGACTTACATTTATTTATTAATTTACTATATTACTTCTAAAATTATTACTGTTATTATTATCAGTATAAATTCCCAGATATAGGTTCACCAAAACTTAAAATAAATCTATGAATCTATAATTGCCAAATGACAATAACAGCAAGTGAACCAAATTAAGATTTAATTGATTTCCTTTATAAAAATATGAAATGATAGTGTGGGTTTAATGGTATCCACATTGATCTAAGATCTTTTGGTATCTTAATCATTTTAAATCTCTATTAATACTTTCTGAGTTAGGGAAATAATTGTGTATTAGTTGGGGACCCTGGTCAAGAAACAATAAAAATTTCCAGTATGAGGGCATGCTCTAGCTTGGGCCCATCAACACCTTCCCAGTTCTTCAGATTATCCTCCTAATACTCAGAAATGTCACTGATTCACCTAAAAGTCAAAATGCCTAGTAATGTGGCAAGAGTAGTATGTTGTTTTAGACATATGCTATGAGTGAAACCTACCCAAAAGAACTACTCAGAGGAAATGAATCTTGAACTGTATCTGCCTGGTTCCAGCTCTCAAGATTGCTCTGGCATCCACTGAGGAAAACAAAGAAGCAATGATAGTGGTCACAGGCAGGCCTATCTGAAAACACAAGCCTGGACTACATTGGCCCTGCCCTAATGGTTTAGATCTGCTCAGGAAAGATACACAGAAGCACAAACAATTGCGGCCTATGGCTTACTTACAAGTGAAGAAGGAAGGGTAGGTGCTGATCTCTCTGGTGACCAATGACACAATCCAAGTGAATGGCAGGAAGGTGTGACGGGGGGGTTTAGGTTGGACATTAGGAAAAGGTTCTTCACCCAGAGGTTGATGGAGCACTGGAACAGGCTTCCTAGGGAGGTGTCACAGCCCCAGGCCTGACAGTGTTCAAGAAGAGACTGGACAACACCCTCAGACACATGGTGCAAACTGTGGGGTTGTCCTATGCAGGGGCAGGAGCTGATGATCCTTGTGGCTTCCTTCCAACTCAGGACATTCTGTGATTCTATGAACGGTTAATAACATCACTTCCTTGTAACACACTTGAGAAGAGACCACAGTGTGACAGTCACCTATGTAGCACATGCTTTATTGGTTTAAGATACGGGGAAAGTCAAGATGGGCCTGAGACTACGTGAGAGGCCACTGGGGGCTTATACAAAAGAATAAATAGTTATATCGTTAGCTCCTTGGTGGGAAACTCGTCCATAGCTGTCCAACACCATGCAGAAGGCTAAACTGGAGTGGGAACAGATGCATGCAGGGTCGAGGCCCCCAATCCCATCAAAAAGCATGTTGTGGTTTAGCCTCAGGCAGCAACTAGGATCACGTGGCTGCTTGCTCACCCATCCCCTGCCCCTGTTGGGATGGGAAGAAGAATCAGGGAAAAAAAGGTAAAACTCGTGTGTTGGGATAAAAACAGTTCAACAGAACATTAAAGGAAGAAGCAGTGAGTCCTGCCCCTGGCCAGCTCCCCCAGTTTTTTACTGAGCATGACATCATATGGTATCGAACATCCTTTTGGCTAGCTTGGGTCAGCCGTCCTGGCTGTGTCCCCTCACAGCTTTCTGTGAAAATTAACTCTATCCCAGCTGAACCAGTACAGGTCAGAGCGAGTGTCTTGGTCTCCCAGTTTTATGGTGCCAAACACAACTGGATCAGAGGAGCAAGAGCTTTGGCTGGCATGACTCCATTTGTACAGAGTGTATGCTTCTTTCTGAAATGTTAGCATAGAATTTACTATACACCCACTATACCTGTCCTGTTTAGTAAATAAATTTTAGATTTTATGTTCCTGTATGGTGTGGTTTGTTCTCGTAGCCACTCCATCCTGTTCCCCTGTGATGGCATGTGTCGGTGTGTACTTTAATACATATTCCTGTACAGGAAGAGACAACAAAGAATTAACTCCATATAACTAATCAAAGCTCTGCCTTCGTGGACACTCTCTGTAGAGGTAGCCCAAGACAATTTAGAGGCACAACAGTGTTCCCTTCCCAAATAAAAGATATTTATCATCATTGGAGCTGAATCCTGGTGTTACTATCAGGAAATTTGTCGCGCATATACTGATGACTTAAAAGCCAAGTCCATGGTATAACTCCATTCTGAATGGTAAGAGCACAGGTTCTTCATGTCACTAATTGATAATACAAAGAAGAACAAGTGTGGTGCAGGCTTTTCTTTAGAACCCTACCAATTTCTTTTAATCAGGTTTCTTCAAGATAAGTGTGTCTTTGGAAGAAGCATAACCATGTGGTAGGATGCTTTCATTCATAAATCTCACTATGCTTACTAGTATCATTTTTCACCATCCTCACCCTGACTTCTGACTACATTATTCCCCAGTTGCCCTTTTCATGTACTCTAAATTTCATTCATAACTCCTTAGTAACAGAAAACATCCCTAATGAACAACTAAATGTGAAGTGGAGGGAGAATAACATGCAAAAGGGTATAAAGTAGAAGCAATGCTTCAAAAATCTAGCTGAAGTTTTAAGTTGAAGGTTGACAGGCAGGTATAATTCAGAGTTCTGGTATGTACTTCATCAACTCGTAAGAGCTGTAACTTCCTAACTATCTACTCCAGCATAATAATGAAACCTTTTAGTCTTTCACTTTTTACTGCAAGAAATGAACGTCAGTATCTCCAATGCTACTGGTTTGTTTTACCTCAAGATTAGAAGAGAAAAACCTCAGCAATATGTTGTCCTTCACTAACAATCCATCCTGCTGCTGTACCATTCTTAAGTGTAATATTTAACAAATTTTCTCTTCTTTCCCACCCTTTCCTTGCCAACTATCATGGCTTTCCTTAAAAATTTTAATTTTACAATTATTTTTTATACCGTAGACTCTCTTACACTTTGGAGGCAATGAAGTTCTTTCCGCATGGTGTATCAGTTCACTCTACAAGAAAACTCAGGACATTGTTTGCATTAATCTTGATGAAACCAGGAACTTCATCTTATTTGCCTGCATATATCGAATTAATCAAATTTTACTATTAGAAAGAAACTGAATAGAGTGTTAGTACAACATGATAAGGTGCTATCATAGAGAATACTAACCAGAAAAGGGAGTGAGAGTTATTACGGGTGTAATAATTGGTAAATTTTCATGAGGAAAACCTTGCAAAGTAGCCAAAGAAGTTCTTCCTGATCATGAACCAAGCTCTAGAGGCTTGAAGGAAGCAGCTGACCCAATAAGAAGGTCAATAAGTTGTTGCATGTGTTGGGAAAGAGACATAAAGAGCACAGCGAAAACAATCCTGTTTCTAGATGGTTGTGGGGTTAACTGGTACAGGGAAAGTTTAGAAATAATGATAAAAGTAAGTACGTTGTACCTAGTATTCATAAATATTAAGCTTTTTTCCTCCTCCTTTTTCCTTTTATATTCCATGAACCTTAAGTGAACCAATAAACTTGCAGGAGAGAGTTTCTGTCATTCATAATCAACAACTAACATTAGTGTGAAAGATTTCACATATGCCAATCTCTGCTGTGCCTGTCATGTCAGTTCGATCAGTAAATATGGGGCTTGGTATAGAGATTCAGCCTACCATTTCTGGAACGATACAGTGCTATCCAAAGAGGAATGAAGTGGCAGGAAACTTTTCCAAAAGGATTGTGCTTTAGAGGAACTGAATGACTCTAAAGCTGTATGTATACAGGAACTGGGATATGCTAATGGTAATTTCCTTGCTAGTACCACCTCAAATAGTACACTTGTCCCTGTCGTGCTGAATAGCAACTGCTAAAATCAATGCCTCTTTTCAGTCACTGACAAAAAGCTCTGCCTTGAGCCAGTTTTTAGAACAATGGACCAAGGAGGTCAGCAGCAATAATAAGCTTAAAAACAACAGTGCAGAATTGATTTTCTCCTTGTCCCTTTCTGTGACTCTTTTCATGTCTCTCTGACATGATGGTCACATTTTAAAAATACACAGATCATTTAGAAATCATGCAAAGATTCTAGCTGACTTGGGTCCCCAAGTACTCGCTCTCACTAGTAAGAACATGAGCCTCCTGATTCACAGAAAAATATGTTCTTGCAGTCTAACCAAAATTTTTACTATCCCCAGTGACAAAACAATATAAAACACATACAAGTCTACAAAAGAGTTCTAACTGCCATATTCAGGAAAAAAAAAAAAATCAAAAACCAAAAGCACCACTGTTTTTAAAGAGAAACTGTAGCTTTTTACATTATGCTTTCCTTACTCTGACATTTCTTTTGTACTTTGCAGAGTAAAAATTATTAAGGATTACCTTATTCATGGAACAATATATATTACAATTGAAACTTCAAAAGAGTAGCCCTCTGTAGCAGATCATATTGTAATACTTGCAAATACGTTGCTACAGCCTAAGATTTTTGTACCTATATCTTCATTTTACAGGCAAGGTTGATAATGACTGTGCATATAATATATTTTATTTGGATTTATAGCAAGCCTTTGATCAAGTTTTACATGACAGGCCTCAGCTTAGAACTACAAGCTTCAGAAATCCAAATTAAGACACAGAAAAGGATAAAGAACTAGTTAAAAAATAGACTAGTGATTATGTGGTGGTAAAAAATAACTTACTGTGGTTTTATGTGGGTCAGTGTTCATGTCTGAAAGTGTTAACCTCTGCAGAATGTGTGAGGTGAGTAACAACATCTAACTGACTTTCTATAAATGCAAGGATGTCACAGAGTAAATGGAGAGGTGGATGGCAGCTTTCCACAGGGGTGGCAGTGTGAGGGGATCTGGGGTACATCCCCCTCAAGAAGCATAGAAGCCTTTTCTCAGGGGTAATTTCGGTGGCACAGATCCATTGCTGCACTCAAGGGTGCTAACAAATACATCGGGCATCCTCAGGTCATGACTGGACACCAGATTATCACTGCGAAAAGCTGTTACCTACATAACTGTTTAAGCCATTTGCCTTCCCGCTCACATTCTCATGACCTGTGTCATTGACATGGCCACTAGTGCTGTCCCATATGCTCTGCCCTGGAGCAAGGAGAGAGATAAGGATACATTATGTCACTGGATTACCTCTCCTGGGTGAATATCCTTCAGTGAGCTGGATAAAGTCTGTTAATTTATAGCATAGGAAAACAACAACAACAACAACAACAACAACAAACAAAAAAACCCAACAACAACAACAACAACAAAAAAAAACACAGAAAGCAACCAAAACCAAACAAACATAAAAACCCACCAAAACCAACCAAAACCAAACCAAAACAAACACTGAATTGAAAAACCCCACTTAATATCTAATTCTATAAGGCTTTAAAAACACTTATATTGTTCTACAGAAGTAGAATAGATCTGAGTTTCTCACATTCACTTATGTGCATTGCTTCAATGAAAAATAGCTCTTTCAACTTCTATTGATTTCATCTGTATGTACCTAGTTCTTAGAAAAAAAATTATTCTAGCGTAACATTTAGGTACTTGAGCACTAATCAAAGAGCTTAAAATAGCAATGTGAGCTTAAAAATTTGCACTACATCTCACAGGTATACTGTAGTAAAACTCTTATGTCACATACGTTCCAACATTTCAGAGATTAAATAACGTCAAGTTATTCTGGGTGAAAAAAATACACTTTAAAGATGTTTGGGTTTGCCACAGGGCCTCAAGGTCTTACAGGAAATCATGCCCAAAGCTTAAGGAAAAGCTATTTTCTACATGGAAAATGGAATAAAAATTAGTCAATGTGGTAGCACTGCTGCAGTGATTAGACAGAAAAGATAGGAAGGTGACATTTTTTTTACTGTTTTCAGATTGGATAAATCTCTATCTACCTCTCTATCTTCACAACTCCTTGAGGAATACACGATACTGACCTGAACTATTTGGGCAGAGACAAGAAGGGAGAATGAGACTTGATGTTCCTGATTTCAGGTAGAAAAACATTTTTGAAGTATCTGAATTTTGTATTTTTTGTTGTCGTGGTGGTCTTGAGGTCCTCCTATTCTTCGCAAAAGAAAGGCCTCATTAATGGTATATGTTATGCCTTAAACATCTAGTTTTTGACACTTTGGGCAGAAAAGATAGATGGATGTGGCGGCAGAGACTTTGTCTTTTCTTTCCCAAGGTTTTGTACAATTAACATTGTTGCTGTGAAGGCCTCACGGCCCAATTGGGATGGTAGAGATGAACCATCTGGTGGACAACCAACTACCAGAAGAAACCAGCTACCCCTGATGGGCAAAACAACTCACTTCTGGTCAGTACTGTGAACTTTCCCCTAGTTCGAAGACCCCAGATGCATTTCCAGAAGAGTCTTCCTAATTAGCATGAAGAGCAAACAGAGGGAGGAGACGAACCACCCTCTCCTATCTTGCATGTAAATGAACTGGGTTATAAAATGACCTCATGCATGACATAAGGTGGCATGTGTACTGAAATCTGCAACGTGTCCACCCCTCTCCAGAGGGTGCCGCGGGACCAATGGAGTGGCGATATCTTACTCTCTCTCTGATATCTTAGTTTTCCTTCTCTCTCTCCCTTTTCCTTCTTCTTGAACATATAAAGGTAATATCATTTTAAGTTCTGCTGCTAAAGTCTTGTGAAGTTCTGTAATATAATAACATACTTTTGCCAAGTCACTAATCATTGTAATTTGTATTCCAACAAGTGCTTTTAGTAAATTCATAATTGAATTGGACCTCTCGAGTGATTGTCTGTCATCCACTTCACATTATTGCACAGAAATACCCAGAGTTAACTCACACCTGATGTCACCTCGTGAGATAGGGCATGTGTCACGTTCAGAGTTAACTCATCCCTAATCCCACCTGATAGGACAGGACAACAGATAAGTGCTGTGGAGACAGAACTTCTTTCTGTTCCTGAAGGTCTTTGAAAAATGAAGGCATATATTTTTGAGATAAAATAATTAACAGTATTTCTTCCTTGAGGCCTACCAAGGCCTCAGACCTCATTCCTAATTAATTGGGATGGAACCAAGGCAGGGTCATTCAGCGATCACTGAGAAATAACGAATCGCCAGCTACCCCTAGAGGACAAAACTACTCACTTCTAGGCATTTTTGATACCACCGACCTATTTCTGCAACAATCTCCTTAATTAGCATGAAGAGCAAGCAGAGGGAGGAGATGAGCAGCCCTCTCCTATCTTGCATGCAAATGAACTAAAGTATAAAAACTCCTCACTAGGGACACCAGGTGTGTGCGTGGTATTATTGAAGTTTCAGTGCACCCACCACCAAGAGAGCTACAGAGATTGTCGTTGAATCGACAGATCCTTGGAGTGGTGAAATCTTACCTTTCTTCTGATATCTTAATCTATCTATCTCTTTCTCTCCTTCTATCTTTATTCTGGGTACTTCGGGTACTTCTCAGTTTTGCTGTTGAAGTCTAGTTAAGTTTTATGATATAGTTACAATCTTTTGCCAGCTACTAATTCTGTCAAGTTTTAAGTAAATTCATAATTTAATTGAACCCCCAGAGTAATTGTTGCTACTCCTGGTTATCACACAGAGTATTCCAAAGTTAACTCTGCCCTCAACCCACTAAGTGGGATGGGACAGTTGTCCAGCATCACTCTTGAAAAGTTTTTCCTTTCCATAACAGGACTTTCTTCCATTACTCTTCTGGAATTAACTAAATCAAATTGGGTATAGATTTATATACATATATGTATAATTTTTTTAAGAAACCGTGTTAACTTGATTTAAATTTTCCAGACTAACAAATTAATAAACACAGGAATAAAGATTGACTATGAATCTTTGCAGGTGTCTGCCACTTTGTCAGACAAAAATACGTCCATGCATGTTACGTAGCTCATGGACAATGTCCTTCACCCAACCAAGATGATGTGCAATCTGCTGCCTATAGATAGCCTGTTCATTCACAGCAAATCTTACGTGCCCCGAAAATCATACACCTGTTGTGGTGGGTAGACCTTGGCTGGCTGTCAGATGCCCACTCAACTGCTATCTCGCTCCTTGGCAGAGCGGGAGAAGAACGTAAGATGAAGAAACAAATGGGTCCAGATCATTTACCAATTACCCCCATGGGCAAAATAGACATAACTTGGGAAAAGTAATTTAATATATTGCCAACTAAAATAGAGTCTGGTGGTGAGAAACAAGAACCAAAACAAAGTAAAAAAACCACCTGTCTCCCAGCGCCTTTTCTTTCCAGGCTCAACTTCCCTCCTTCCTTCCCAACTCCTCTATCCCCACCTGAAAGGGTGCCAGCGGTTGGGAAATGGGGGTTGTGGTCTGTTCATAACACTTTGTTTCTGCCGCTGCTTCCTCTTCATGCTGTATCTCCGTTCAGGTGTGGTGTCCCTCCCATAGCATACAGTCCTTCACAAACTTCTCCACTGTGGGTCCTTTCCATGGGCTTGCAGTTCTTCAAGAACTACTCTAGCATGGGTCCTTTGCATGCGGTGTAGTTTTTCAGGAATAGGCTGCTCCAGTGTGGGTCCAGCATGGCCAAGGTTCCTGCCAGAAAACCTGCCCCTGCATAGGCTCCTCTTCATGGGCTGCAGCTCCTGCCAGGAGCCTTCTCTTGTGTGACCTCTCCATGGGCTGCAACTTTCTTCACAGGCACATCCACCTGCTCTGTCATAGAGTCCTCCATGGGCTGCAGGTGAATACGTGCGCATGTGATAGAGATGGCTGACATTGCTGAATATTTAAAATTCCGGGATGGAGAATTTGGACCAGAATGTGGAGTAGAAAAGAGATACCAAATTGTGAAAGAATCAATCTTCCTGTTCAGAGTAGCAGAGCTCTTTTTAGCGTATGAACAGTCCAGATTGGGCACAACTAAGTATTCCCTTTCTCTTCTGAATTTTTCTCCTTAGAGCACATTCAGTTCTTCTTCTTGAACACCATAAAGGGTTCTCCTTATCTCCAGATGCTAACTATTTTGTTCATTTTCTAAAGTGTGAATATTTGAACTTTTCCATTTTTAATACTACCTGTTATGCATGATTATTCATGTAGTCCTTGTCTTAATCCAGAGGATATCATCTCATCATGAGTTTTAGCCACCAACTAATATTTACTCTGTACTTGGTGAAAATTATCATTTTTATTCATTTTTATTCTATTGATTTTCAATATGGCTGGTTGCTCATCAATCCTTGACTGTGAAAACAGATCATACTTAAGAATTTAGTTTATTTTTTTCTTTATTATTAGTGTATATGTTCCTTTTAATTAATTAGAAGCCAAAAGTGCACTATCCAACTGCATTTCTCAAATGCATCTAGGTAAATTCCTCTCTGCCTTACAATACTTGCACTTCATGCAAGGGATGTATTACAATTTGTCTTGGAGAAGTATACCAAATTCTACTGAGGTTAATTACTTTAGGTAGGTTTTCTTAGAAATTGTTTTAGAGTATATTCTTTTGGATTTCTTTTAATCACAGAGCAGATACTTTCACCTCAGAGTTACCATGTGATCAATGTCCTCGATGCTCTTAAAACTAAAGGAACAGCAACATACAGAAAATGAAAATTAGCTCACTTACGCTCAGAGTCTATGCTTATGTTATCGTACAGAAGCCTGAGGCTTTTTAATCATTCATATCATGGTTGACATTGCCCAATCCACCTAAAAAAAAAAAAAAAAAAAAGAGAGAGAGAGAAAGCGAGAGAGAGATTAAGCTGCAGAATGCTTAATAACACCGGCCACAGAATAATGTTGTATTTTTACACACACAGTAATTGAAGGAGGACCTTCTTCAAAAAAGATACTGGGAGAACATTGTTACAGGTTTGATTAAACCTCTCCAACTCAGTAGGACAAATTGCATCTTTTATGAAAACAGCAGAAATTATTAAACTTACTAGGGAAGCCTCCAAATTGAAACAAAATAATTGTAGTCACTTAGCCACTTCAGCTTACTGGACAGAAGACCTCTGGGATATAATGTTAAAATTGCAGAGGTCAGAAAGTGTTGAGAAGGATAAAAACGCAGAAAACAGACAAAAATGGAGAGAGGAGAAGGAAAGAAGTAATCTAACCATCAGATTAAATGTAATTCTGAAAAAATAGTAGAAAGATTTTGAAGCATAATGACTGAAGGATACATGTTTCATTAAGCCAGAAGATTGTCTCTTGTAATTTGATTTCTTATATTATTTAGCAAGTCAACATTTTGAATGGATTTTTGGAAAGTCAAACATTACCTGAAGAAGACATTGGATCCTCTCAACACATTCTCCTCCTAACTGTAATAACCTACAACATTGCAAACTTTTTTTGGTGTAAAAAGACATAATATTACCATCAAAAAATTAAAATTATCAGGTGATATAATTTCTTTTGATCCTGCATAGCATTTACATGAGAACATCGTCTTGTAGCCTTCATTTGGATTTTCATTGGATTCCTTCCTCCCCCCATATTTGTTAATTCAATGAGCCCTAACAAGTTAGGGTCGACATTTATTCAGGGACAGCAAAAAAAAACCAAAAGAGTTCTGAAGTACAGACACATATAAACAGTAGAATGCATTTTTATCCCAACAGATTCAGTCGTAAGTGAGGGACAACTAACACTTCAAAATAGCGCACAGGAATTTTTCAGAAATTTGCCCAGCAATCTAAGCCTCTGAACTATGGCACCTGCCTCTCAGTCTTGCCCTTAGTCTAGAAACCATTCAGGGGCTCCCCAAGTTACAGCAAGCTCTGTGTCATGTCCTCCATGTCCTCTGAATCTCTAGGAAAAGTCTTTCCCTCATTTCGAGGAGCAGTTATGCATCTGCTCCCTGCTTTTCTGAGATACATATTACTTAGGAGAAGTGCCAACTCTTACCTCAGGAGCTCTCACCTGGTCTCCTTTTTGGCCTCTGTCACCCTGTCCTGAACTCCAGGCACCTTACCTGGGTGGGCAAACACTTAGGTGGAGAGGGAGAAAGCAGAAAGCACCGTGCTCTCCAGATGTCTCCATCTGAGCCACAGTGCAAAAATGTTACTATCTGTGGGCTTGCCCCACACTTTTTGACAAAGCAGTACATGAACAAATTAGATATGCCCTGTTACAACCACATATTTCTATAGTTTCATGAACATATTCCTGTAACTCATGCTTAAAAATGAAGATATGTGGAAAGCTTCAAAGAAACAGTTTCATCCACTGACTTCAGGAGATGTAGTTATGCCACTGTGATCATGGTACAAGAAAGCTATTTTGTGCTGACAAAGCAGAGGACAGATAGTTAATTAACAGTACATTACACTGAATCTTCCTTTTTTTTATGCTTTTGCAATTTTGCTTCACCCAAATTATAAGCTCTTGCGACTAAGGATGGATCTCCTACATGTTAACCCATAGAGAGTCATGGATGATGGGGGAAAATGTAGAGGCAAGTTACTTTGTTTTTCATACTCAGCCTAATTACAGGTGTATAATGGAGTGGCAGACTCACTGAGTGCCAAGTGTACCTACAGGGAATGGAATAAATTTTCAAAATTTGTCTCAGTTTAGTGAAGCTGAGAGCAAAATGACAGAAGTGATAGTTTAAGAACAGAAACACAAGACTGGAATGCTTTTATTTTTAAAAAAAATAGTTATGATAACAAATATTTGAAAAACAAAATTATCAAGCCTGAATTATTTTTGAGAATGTATTTGATAAGTATAAAAAAGAAAGAAAGACTTAATTCTGGTTTCATGAATCTCTTACCAATTTGTTGCATTTGTGTTACAGAATACTTGAGTTCCCACCAGTTACACACAAAATCCTGTTATGGACAAAAGGAACATATCACATATGCAAAGACAAGAATTTTTTGTTAGTCTCACTAAAGTCTTAAAAATGTAATCAAATAACTATTATTCCAGTTACATTGAATTTAACACTTCTAAGTCAAATTATATGTAGGTAGAACGATGTATACACAAACTCTGTAGTATCTATCCCTTTCTCTGGCATCATGCTCAGCCTTCTACTGCTCCTCTGCCCCCTGCGGTCAACAGCTTCAGGTCTTTGGGGTGGCAAGCCAGCAGTATACCAAGTATTTTGACGGAAGAAATATGATGCTAGTGTTAATGGTTTTTTTCCTTCTCACTGTAGGATCCTCTTGGGATAGTTTTTATACATATATTATCACATTCTACATCCCTCTTTCACCTGCAAGTCCACCATATATCTGAATTTGCTGGATATGGTATGGTTTACATATAACGAATACTGACTCACTTTTTTTTTTTCTGGTCACCCCTATAATTGTATTTTTCCCAGCTCCCAAGGTTGCATTAATTTGAAGACTGGTAGCTGCACACTGGTGAGTGTCTAAAGACATTGGAGTCAGTTTGCACCTTGTGCCTGTATTTCCCAGGCCTCTGTGCACACCCTGTGTCTATATTTCCCCTTCTACTCTAGCTCTGCAACCTGTCACAGACAACAGCAATAATGTCTTTACTGGGCTACAATACTACAGATTTGCAAAACAGGAATTTCTGATCCAATTTCACATTGAGTAAGAAGGTACTTGTCCACAGAAATAATACAGTACTTTGTCTAAAAGGGAGATATTGAATTGCTTTGACAGTGATTAAATAATATATTGACACTTCCCATTCCAACATTATTTTCAGCTAGCTGACTCTGGTAGCTCAATATTTTTAAACTGGAAATTTTTAGAGATCTTACGTCAATTATGTCCCATATAATATCCAAATATTATGGCTTCTCAAAACTGAAAGCTAATTGTATTTCCTGATAACAATAATAATTTAAGTGATTTTATTTACTTTCTCACAAGTGTAAATATCCTATGATAAATGTATGTACTTAAAGTTTCTAAGATCTATTACTCTTGTTGTGCTTCATCTTTCTTAATTAGCTTTAATGTCACTTTAATTGCCAATATATAAATAGGTGTGAATTTTAAAATACAAATTTTATTTAGAAAAACTCAAATTCAGCAGATGAACAACAAATATGGTATGTTTTATTCAATACTTTTTTATATCATCCTTATGCTAATGTCCTTTTATGAATCATGACTACTCTTCAAGAGACAAAAATAATTATTGGATAACTATGATCTTTCCCACTGAATTAATGAAGCTGGTCACGCTATCTGCTGTGGTTAAACAATGATATTGAGCACCAGAGTGGCACTGTAAAGTGGTAATTGTTGTGTGAACAGAAGTTAATTCATGAAGTTTCAAGATAAAACAAAATAATCCTTCATATTTTGCAAATCACCAGCAATACTATTTCAACAGCACTACACTATGGTTGCAAAAATGGATGCACTTTCAGATAACTTTTTTTATCACTTTGCCATGGTGATAAAGAAAATCTTGAAGATTACAACTCTTTGTTCAGAATATTACAGAGCCTCTAAAATAAGGAAAACAATGCTTATTAGACAAAGAGATAACAGAAAAGAGAGGAAAAGCAAGAAAATAAAGACAAGGGAAACAGGTTGCTTGTTAAGCCTAGTGACCTTATTTGCTGCTCTTAATATGCTAAAAATTGTGCCAATCAAAGAGAAAAAGAAAAAAAGTCCTTTAAAATTCAATTTTTCAGCACAGCAGTTGGATATTGTTGGGTTTTTGTTTCCTGCATCATTTTTCAGCACTTTTCTTTTTTTCCCCTCAGGGCAATACTTTAAAATGCAACTTGGTGTAAGCTAAAGTGGAAAAAAAAACAACTGTGATTATATACCTGTAAGTTATTATTACTGACATGTATGCAAACTGCTAACTAGTGCTGTGTGCCCTTCATTCAGCTTGTATTATTTCCCTGACAAGCAGCACCAAAATTAGTTGGGAAGAGCGAAATACAGCCTTGAACTAGTCTCAGAGCTTATTAAATATTTAATAAGTAATAAGAATCCATCAAAGGATGGACTTTACCTTACCTGTGACAGCTGGAGGCAAGAATTGTTTTACAGCTTGGCCTGAAAAGTGATTCTCTTTGAAAATGACATGAGCATAAGAGGCAAGAAAAAGAAAAAACTGTTCGATTGCTAGCATTTAAATATGGAGTAATCTACAAATAGCTGACTTATTGGCTTTTACATTTATTATTATGGAGCCCCAGGAGCTAGGAGCTGTGACTGCAGACATAGTTATGTGCACGTGTCTCTGTGTACAAGTATGAGTTGAGTAACATGGATGGCTTTGATACAGTTTCAGCTGAAATCATTCCTCCTTATGCTGTCAGCTATTTAGGGACTGTACATACATTCGCATTGCATGTAACTACCCTCATCCTGAACGAGAAAAGAAACCTGTGTTTCAGAGAATGTGCTAAACTTAGAGTTTTCCTCCTGTAATTCCCTATCTTGTTTAAATCCAGATTACCAATTCTAATTTTATCACTTTTTCAGCATTGGAAACTGTTCCTTTAAATATTTTTCGCTGGAGGGGGTAAAAAAATAAGAAGAGATGAAAGTTGCAAATGAATTATGAACTTCAAAGTAGCCTGAAGTAGGGGAACGAGTGGTTAAAAACTGTATCCATGCTGAAAAATCCCTGAAAATGTAGAAGATAGCCAGGTGAAATAGTGCCTCACCCAGGGTCTCTGAGCAGCAAGCACCAGTGCAGAAGAACACAAAGAAAGAAACCTTATGTCATATCATCACAGGGGTCCCTTGTATTTGTTGCATTTTTTCCCATTAAATCGGACAAGGACTACTTTAATAAGCAAGACATTTTAGAACTCTGACATTCTGCATATAATTAAGAAGGTGGGAGACAGGGTTTCAAATAGTGAAATAATAATAATTTTTAAAAGTGTAACAAATTTTTTTTAATGTCATAGCTCTTAAGAGGTGGTAGAAGTAATTTATCTCTGATAAGCTATAAGAATTGATCAAGTACTAGAAAAGGGTCTGAGGGATTCCTGAATTCAATTTAACCCTTAACAAAGTAGCTAGAAATTCAACAAACAAATTAAATTATAATCAATTAAATGTACGTAAACTACAGGAATACTATAATAAGACTGAAAATTCTAATTTAATCCAAGAAAAGGCACTCAATGTCAACTGAATGCACAGTTCAGAGATCAGAAACACCAACAATACATCAAAATGAGTACAAGTTAAGACAATGTGCACTAAAAAAAAAAAAAGCTGTCAACTGGATCCATTTGCAAACAGTTACAGTGAGCACTAGGAAGAAAAAAGGAAAAATGCAACACCTCTAGCACAGATGAATTGTTTTTTGAATTGGTGGAAAATTTAATTTGGGTAAACTATCACAGTAAGGCAACCATAATATTTACTTATTTAAAATGAGACAAAGGTGCATAGTCTGCTGTTATAACAGAAGCAGAATTAACACTAAAATACAAGTAATGTAAGCGAAATGTAAAATTCCAAACTTCCAATGGTATGCTTATTACCACTGAATATTTGTGAGGAAGATCTATAAGGAAGGCAAAAATAAGAAAAGCTTTTATAATCTAGGAAAAAAGGGTGTTGATGGGCTAAAAATGCATCTAGCCAGATGCTAGATGGTACTGTAAAGCTTGTATTTTAAACACAAATATTCCAGAATCGTGTTCCTTGAAGAAGTGACGTATCTCTGAGGAAGTATTAGACTTATAAAGGCAAGCCAATGATCTGTTTCATGAGTCTGGTGGAGACACAGAATAAGAACAAATACCGGTGCGTATATCTGATCATGCAAACCTCTCCAGTTGTTAGGCATTCCACTTCAGGATTAAAATATAAATTCCTGCCTGCTTCTGGTTTAAATCCAAAACCTGGGATAGACCACTGTTCAGAACTAACACAGGATTCAGAAGCTGAAACAAATCATAGCCACTGATATGAGCATTCAACAGAGGAGTTTGGTCTCTGTGCCTGCTAACTTTTATTCATTTTCTGAATTAGTCAGCAGATAAAATAGGTTCTGATGTTTTAAGTTGCCTAAAATAATCCTTTCTCGGCTGAAATGCATTAGAGAGAGACCGAAAAAAACAGTTAGCTGAAAGATCTGTGGAGGTGACAGTAACTTCCAACAAGTGATAGAGAGTGGCTTTTTTTGCCATCACAGTTAGAGCTAGAAAAGGATGTAAACCTTTGGCTTGGGGAAGGACTGAGCACAGCCTAGCCAGTTAGGTATACAGCAAAATCTTTGTTAAAAACCCTGAGAGTTCAGTAAATATCGATCACTACATGTGGCTCCCATTGGACTCAAACACACTTTGAGCTTTTCACAATGTGTAACATCCGTTGGGTTTACACACACACGCAAACATATGAGCAGTATGTTATAGTTCTAGTGTCTAGTAATACAGATAACTTTCTAATGTGAATACTTCACATCTTCAACAGAGGTTTCCAGAAGTCTCTGTGGTATTTATAAAGAAGGCAGAAAGATGCAATGTTCTCATGAACTTTTGCACCTTTTAAGCAAGTAAAGTGAATTTAGATATCTCCAAGGGTAAAAAGGTTTAAGCAGCTCCAGGTAGTGATGAAGAGAACACATACCAGGGATAAATTCAACTTGTCTTACAAGACCTAGAATGTTCTCAGACAGACATTGTTCATAATTGGTACCATTCTGACTGATAACTAGTTTAACAGGACCCTAAGAGGTCCAAAAAAATCAGGAATTCTTTGACAATGTTTAGACTTTTATCTTAAAAACTTTAATTGCCAATCTTGAAAAGCTAAGGAAAAACAAATTTCTTGTGCTTTGTCACAGATTATGCCTCATATTGTTTTTCCTTCTGCTAAAAATGCATGAATGTTTGTGCTGTATTAAAAAGCATTGTGTATTTCCTATGAAGTGTCTTAATATATTTATTGGTAAGCAGTGAATTTAGTATGATATCTCTTGTTTATTTACTCAATAGTGAATAGTAACTTAAACAGAAATTGTAAACAAGTGCAAAGTACTTAGCAGTGTCTCTGCAAGGTAAAGAAATGGTCCCTCAGCCATTCTATCACAAATGCAGGACTGACTCACTGAGCATAAGTAATATCTAAGCTATGGAGACTGAGACCTGGATCATTGCTAACATCTAGGCACTTTATTTCTATTGATTTTAATAGGAGTTACATACCTGAGCATTTCTTGGGTTTTGGTCTGCTCAGCACACTCGTAATTACATAAAAAAAGCACAGTGGCACATGGATGTTTCACATCTAAAACTTGTTTCCTAATAACTGAGCTTAACCTCAAAATCAATTTTATATTCTTGAAAACTAAATTAACCATTTATACTTACACCATTTTCTGCTGGATAAATCAATATATAAGACATTGCAACAGAACTATCCCTTGCAGCCTTCATTCTATAATGGGAGAATTACATCCAGGTGACTACCTCACTGCAAGAAGAAAGAAGAGACCACGATGAAGGCTGAACAGGAATTGTTTTATTTGATTGCTTCTTTGCTATGTCCCCCTGATGAAGGTGTTTGCAAAGACAGCTGGTAACATAAAGCTATAGCCGCACAATCCTGGCAGTAATATTTAAGGGGAGAAAAAAAAAAAACAAAACAAACAGTGTTTAGTTTCTATTCCTTTTACCAAATATGGCAACAATATGTCTGAATAAATATTACATTTTGTATAAAATGTGGATTATATTGCACTAAAAAAGATTCCAGTAAAATCAACATATTATTTATGTATTTTTGTAACCATACATGTAAGCAATAATAAAGGCAGTACTGTCCTCTTCTGTGTTATTTTTACTTAGAAAATAGCATTTTTCGGTGCCAAGAATTAAGATGTTGTTGGTTTGTTGTTTTCTCTTTGTTTTAACCATGTACCAAGGACAATCTTTGTTAGAGAAGCAGGTGTGGTACAAAGAATAACGAAGGATCCTTTGTGTAATTTCAGAAAAAGGAACCTTCTTATTCAGTCTTTCAGGACCTGATCCATGTCTCATTGAAGTCAGTTGGATTCTTTACTTTGATTATTCAATACAGAATCAGCAGAGACAAAGTAAACAAGACACATCCTAATAAGCTCCATAGGTGCTACAATCTTGCCTAAGGAAATCAATATAACTTCCATATCTGGTTGTCTCTCATTCTAGTCATTGTGCAACAAGTACCTTATACCCTCTGGATTTAGACATTGAGAGCACTGATTTTATCCAGTCATCACTGTACCATTTCTCAAAATCTCTATATGCTGAGAAATCCCAAATACACCTGAACTTCTTAACCTGCAGCCTTCCAGCATCTGTATCTTTAAATTTCTGTCTGACTTTCCTAGCTCGCATAAAATGCAGAACTTCAGCTGGTTCAGAAACATAAGCCTTATATATGTCAGTATCCAATTCCTTGGGATATGGCCTGTAAGACTTACTGCTTTGCATTCCCCATTTATACTGTGCTTGGCAACATAATCTAAAACCACTGAGTAAATGTGGTGGATTAACCCTGGCCACCAACCAAGCCTCCACCCAGTCATTCACCCAATCAACCCCCAGTGCCATAGGGGAGAGAACCAGTATAACCAGTATGGCAAAAGTAGAGAAAAACTCATAGGTCCAGAATAAAGCCACTTTAATAAGTGAACAGGCGGAGGGCAGGGAGAGAAAAAAAGAAAAAGGGGGGAAAAAGGGAAAAAAAAAAAAAGGGGAGGGGGAAAGAGGAAAGGTGAGACCAATGCCCAGACACTCTCTGACTAGTGGCTACTTCACAAAGACTACACTCTGGTTTTATTACTGAGCACGTCATACAGTATGGAATATCTTTTTTAGTCAGTTCAGGTCAGCTGTCCCAGCTGTGTCAACTCCCAGCCTCTTGCCCATCCCTATTCCACATGCTGTTGGGGCAGAGTAAGAAACTGAGAAGTCCTTGGTGCTGTGTAAGTACTGCTTGGCAATAGCTGAAAAACTGATGTGTTCTCAACAACGTGTTGATAACATAATGGTGTTTTATGTTTGAGAAAACATAAAACATATATCTGAGAAAACTGTATCGTCTGGTATTTAGGGATTTACCTGGGAGAGAAGAGTCCTATTTCCCATTCACACAGCTGTTTCTGTATTTTAACTAATAGAACAGACTGAAACAATCTTACACTTGCCCATTTCCTTCTTGCCCAGTGAATCTTGAATTCTATGTGCAAAATAGCACAGCTTTAGGCACTGCTTCTACCTGCAGAACTCCTTTGTCTGTTGTTTTAAGAACATGGTCGTGGAAGATGCATGTTGATATTCAGATTGCACATTGTTTCTAGAATAAATGTTTGATTTTAACAGAAGAATCAAGAAAATTTGCCTTTAAAGAGGCAAATGGTCAGTTTACCTACACCAACTACAATTGGAACATATATTTCACTTTTAATTTATTGCTATATTTCAAGGTAAATCAAGTGCAGAGAATCATCTTTTTTAGTAATACCACAAATTGGTAAAAAAAAATTGCTCATGAAGTCATAAGGGTCTTATCCTGAACTGAACCATTGCTCAGAAGCAGTGGAATTACAGGCATTGTTAATTTTTTTTTCTTTCTCTTTGAGCACACGCGGAAGATCCAGGGACAGTCTAACTCTTAATTCTTGTCTAGGTAATTACCTCCTAAATAAGTTAATCAGCTTTCTTACCTACTAAAAGGGTGCATAAGTAAAAGACAATTTTTGACACTAACACCTTGACATGAGCAATAATGTAAAGTGACTGATGGAACAACATATATAGCGATAATCCACTAAGAAGATTCACTTTCCAGCTCTTGCAAATATGATTTTAGATCATTTGCAGTTTCATTTCTTCAGCTACACTTTTTTGGCAGTACAAAAACTTCTGAAGTACAATTTCTACATCCTTGACAGCTAGTAATGCGATATGCTGTCTTTTGCTGCTAATTATCCAGCATAATTTTCCTGGTATTTTAAGACTATATACAACTTCCTATTGAATCCCTGTTTCCAGCTACTTTTTTTCATTATTTTTGTGTGTTGCATAGCAGTAAAACAATCCAAAATGTTTACATACAGTAAACTTTACGGATGGTTATGTGAAAGACCGTGTTCCTATCACAAAAGAGCTGATTGCTGCTGTGCTATACCTTGACTGTACCTTGGCTTGACTCTGAGGGCCACCACTAAGCTGCAGCTGGCACAGCTGGCAGCAGCACACCTGCTAAGCAGAGCAGACTAATGAGGACACCTCACAACAGCACGCCTTTCTTTACGGTGGATAATATTGCTCTTCAGCAGAGGAAAAGCCCTTGTCCTTATCTGCAGAGTCCAAACTCCATGTGGGTCTGCCACAAGCCTGTTCACTGTTTGCCCTGAAATGACAGCTGTAGTTAGCATGCAGCATTACATAGTAAAACCCTGTATTTATTTGCCTTTCAAACACTCTTTTTTCAGTCCTTTGTATACCCTTTTATAGAATTTGAAAATACAGGTGTACAAACCAAAGCTGAAGTTTTATGTCTCTTGCTACTTCACCTTCATATGTACAAAATGTTATGAGTATTCCCCTTAGGTAGCAAGTATACAGCTGGTCACCATGGATTATGAAAATGGTCAGTCAATATTTGTTCACTTTCATGTGAGGACCAGCAGAATGTTTAAAACTTAGATGACTCCAGGAGACTTTTCTATGTCAGTTGCTGATCAGCTCTGAAGAGTTTACATTGGCAAAGTCATACTGTGTAAAGCGTCAAAGCCTTCGGAGGAGCTGTGTTTTTATAAAGAACCTGTATATTATGTATTGATATCTTTTACAAAACACTTTATGAAATATGTATTGAATAAAACGTGTACGGATTTTTCATTTTCTAACAAATAACTACTGGTAGCATTTTATTCTCATAAGAAAATAGACTATGAATCTCTAAGATTTTGGTTCACAAATGCTTAGAGGGTGTGATTATGTGATAAAAACCTTTTCCAATTATTTTTTCACACTAGGACACCCTAGGTATTATTTACGCACATAAGTTTTGTGCATGTTCCTTATTGTATATAATGATTTCTTACCACTAGTCCTGAATCTAGACTATTATTAACTAACAAACCCTTCTCATATTGTCACTGAGAATTAACTAGCAGAACAATTTATAATCTGTATGGAAAATGAGACAACATTAGTACTTACGTGTAGAAACTTTGAATTATAGCTCTAGCAAAAGGATAAATATAATGATTGTGTAAATAGAACTATCCAATGTTTCCTTTTACATGATCCACCCTAATTAAACAGGCTTTCAGTGTTAATTGCCTGATATTTCACTTGCAGATTGATTAGGACACTGTTTTGATGAACAATCTGGAATTTTGCCTGTATCCGCTTCAAATTTTTGTCTTTCTTCTATATTTTTTCAATTTTAGAAATCTCTGAAGAGATGAAAATCACCAGCTATTGACAGAAGCCAGAATTTCATAACCTCTAGACTGCATCTTTTCCCACATATTCTGTAAAGAGGTAGGGAAAAGTACAGATTTTTCAAGCTCTTATTACCACACATTAGCTGACAAATATTAATTTCAGAATGTCATTCTCTAAAGTGATATTATGAAATAACTTTGATGCCTTTCAACTTCTTAAATTGTTTAAAATCTGTACAAGTGATATAAAGCTGATTATTAGTTATTCGGTAAATTAGATATTTATTTGAAAATAATACTTTTCTTTCCACGGATCCTTGAACCCTAGCAGTACTTATTCTAAATTTAAAAAAAGAAAAAAGTAAGGCTTTTACTCTACAAAATACTTTCAGTTTTAGTATTAAAGAAGGAGCTAGAAATTGAATGACTTGTAAATAGTTACTCAAAATTTGTCTCTATCTCATGTATGTTGGAGTTCATGGAGTTCTCTGTTGCCCTAGACATTTTTTCCTTAACCTTTAAAAAAGAATTAAATACTAATAGGTTTGTATCATCTTTCAGGCTATTTCTTGTAAAGGTAAGAATCTGGATTGAAGAAAACATAGTTCTTGTATGTTTAGTGTTCCTTAAGCTGTTTTGAAACATTGGGAAAAGATCACTGTGGCTGGAATGTAACTGTTACTACATTTACTAGTACTTAGCAAATTTTAGGACCTGCCATCACCAACATGCAGATTGTACATCACTGCATTTAACTAAAGAGAATGACTAGCACAGCATTTTTTGTCTCCTTGAAAAACTAGGGAAAAAAACAGCCATGCAGCAATGATGGTGTAATTTGATAACCAGACAATGCTTAGATCAAAGATCTAGGTTGGATGCAGGTTTCTGAAGTTACTGAGTTAGATCAGCTCTTTCAGTTACTTAATCATTTCAGTTCAACTGCTTGAGTATGCTTCAACCAAAGTTTTTACACATTTTCAATAAATGGCACAGAACTGTCATTCCATGCCAAAGCCCTCTACCAGCATATCAAGTTTATTAGGTTTTCTTTTTTGAACAGTATTAATGGCTGTTTTATGTGAGGGATATGGAAAAACCCCTCTGAACCAATGCCTCCTTGCACATACCCAAAGGTGGTCGAGATTTACAAATTACTCTGTTCTTTGTTCTCCTCTTTCTCAATCTGTAGATTACATCAGAGGAGGCTTGGGCACACAGAGGGAACAAAGTAACCTTGATCAGTTCCAGCTAGACAGAGAAGAACTCTAGGGCATTCCTCACGTCGCACTAGTACCTCACATATATTCAGTCAGCATAATATAGTGGAAAGCAAAGCGGAGGAAAAGTCATAACACGGTGATTCCTACTTCATCAAAAAGATGAAATTAGGAACAGAAACCTGCCAGCACTTTGAGAATACCCAAAGGCTTCCATTAAAGTTAAATATTAGTAGAGATGCTTTCCAAACTGGAAACAAACCTTGATCCTAACGGCTTTGTTGAAATACGCGAAGTTTTATATGTAACTCAAGTTTCCCACCTCTCTGCAAGACAGTCTAAAAGGTTTGTTCGTACCTGAAATGAGACTTTTAAAATATGTCTATGCTATGGTTAATTGAAACTAAAAATAAATATCTATTTCTTTTGTAAACAAGAGTTGGCCTTGCCCTGCATGAACCAAAGTTTATTGAAAATGAAAATGAGTAATTAACAATGTCTTCTGCCATATCCCATTACAGAAACCCTTTTATTTCCTAAAGAGAAGAACATAAGCTGCTTTAAACAAAACAGAGCATAGCTGCAGTAATTTAAACTGTAGGCTATGCACAATTGAAGCTGGATCTAGTTCTGCTCACATTCTTTCTCTAAGTGTGTGATGCAAGCTAAGAAAACAAAAGATTTTGAAGTCCTATGCCCAAGGGTTGCAAGGGAATAATAATAAAGCCACAAGTAAGGTTCTTAAAGATACTGCTTCACAATACATGATACGAAAAACGTACATGAGCAGAGAAGCTTAGTGTTTCAAAAGCCGAGGCCACCACAAGGTGTGGGGCTTTCAGCAGCTGTTTTGGAGAGGCAAAGTTCCGTTGGGAATGAACACGCTTGTCACAGTGTGGCAATAACTCCTGATTTCTCTTGTTCATGAGTTTGAAAGCAGACAGAAAGCGTTGTTGAATAGTGATTGTCAGTGGAAGAAAATGAAAATCTGAACATTATTTTGCTGCATCGTGGTGCATTCAGTAGGCGTACATAAAGCATCTGCGTCTCTGCTTCGTGCTGCTGTAACTGTACTTGAGGCTACTTCCCCCTCACCTGTACTCTCCTGGTGACACAACAGCAGCTCTTCTTCCTCTGCCAATGATAGTACAAATCTCCTCTGCCGTCCAGGAGCCTCTGAGCACAGGTACTTAGCAAATGGTGTCAGGAAAAGTCTTGGCTCTATGGGAATCAACGACAAAGCTTTTCATTGATTACAATGAAGCTGGGTTTCACCTTGCAAACCAGAATTCTTACACTTCAGCTTATTGAATTTCTTTTCATCGGCATTCGGGAGCTGAACGGATTGATCTCATGATACCTTTTATTTTTAATTTACTTATGATGGAAAATTCTTTAATTAAAAGCCCTTGTTTGGCAAAGAAAGAATTGTGGGAACTTATTTATGAAATGAAATCTCTATGTTTACTATTGTATACATCCTGGCTTACCGGAAAAGCAGTTAGGACTTTTCTGAATATATTAATATATGTTTAATAAATTTCAAATCGGGTTGAGGACAGGCAGCTACAAATACTCTCTAGGTTTTGCTTGCGGTGGAAGGGATATATGAGAAACACATAAAATTACAACCACCACTAAAATATGTATCTACCTTTTATTTAGTATCCTAAATAATAGTTAATGCTTAGTGTTGCAAACACTGTTTCATTCTTGAGAGTAAAAGTAACAAATTTGCATATTTATTATTTAATTGACGGTATTAATTTCAACAGAAAAAAAGAGTTCTGTTTAAATGCATTTTAAATAAGTAATATGAACTGTTTGACAAAGAAACAGTAGAATACTACTGGAAAACTAGTATTTAGAACTGTTTAAAAGCCAGTTTATTTGTTTCTTGGCATATTCTAATATTTCATTGAAGATAAAAGAGGTAATTCTGAATTTAAATATAAACAAACTTTTGAAATTAACAGTGAAAAGTCCAAATACATTCACTACAGATCATCAAAATAGTGTATTTCTAGTAATTTGATTATTTTTACTTTGATGTTATTATTTTATGCATTTGTTAATGTACATACCAATAAATACTTAGTATAAAAAAATCACATTAACATACAATGCGCTCCTAAATAATTATTTTTACTCCTTTATTTCTATTTATAAGCCATTATGAAATATTTTATATTCATAAATGTCTTTAAACTTAAGACAGTTCAGTTTAAAATATTTGAGCCAGATCTTTTTGAAAATTATTACATAAGACAATGAAAGGAGGCAGTCTTGATTTGGGGCCTGATCCAATATCACTGTATTTTGACTGATTCAGTGGCAGGTGCCATCACACACTGGGATGTCTTCTCAACTGATCCTGTCACCTACAACTTCAACACCTGTTTTCAGTTGGCTACTCCAAACTGCATTTGCAGTCAACAAAAAGAAAAACTAGAATTTTAGGGTGTGATTCATATTACCATAAGTGATGTGATTGCTGCCTAAGGACTCAAACCGTACTTTCATTTGCCTATAGTCCAGTGATATTTCAGATGTAGATGTGCAGGTGCTAAAGATGACCTCTGTTGGGTCAGATGAATCCTAGCCTCAGTACACCCTCCTTAATGCAAGGTATCAAAATGAATAATGTTGTAAAAGTGCCATTGGCCTTCATTGGCTCGTTAGGGCAACAACCTTCACAACAATGACCCACACGTGAATGCATATGGAGGGATGCAGCATAGCAATGAATATCTTGCAGTGAATACAGTGAAGCTCTGAAGGCAGACAGATTTCTCTTTTCTAAAATAGCAAAGTGACGATCGACTCCCAGGTTCTTAGAGCACTGGCTACAGACACATCATGTACTGAAGTGCAGAGCTGTAATGGCTGCAGAAAGTGCGGCCTTTATACAGAGCTTCCCTCTGTTTCAAGGTGCACCAGCACAGAAAAATCGGGCTCTTAGGGCACCATAGAATGAAAATAGATCCTCAAAGGAGGAGACCCTATTTGTGAACAGCTTGGTTCATGTTTAAGGAAATTTCTAGCTCATTGCTAGAAAGCCAGTGAAGGGCTGGAGAAGATTTCTATAGATTTTTTTTTTTTTTTTTCCTTCAGGATGGGGACCCATAGTACTTAGACCTGGGTTGAAAACGAGATTGTTTACAATGCACAAATAAACTAGGAAATTTGGGGTGACAGTAAAATTTCAAAGACTGACACACATTTCCAGCCAAACAGGTGCAAAGATCTTAAATGCATCTTCTATTCTAACCAAAGATTTAATTTTAGCTTTCTACATTTACAGTAACAGGCACCTTTCACTCAAAGCCTAAGTAATCTTAGACCTTAATAGCTTTTCACTGCAACATGAATCATACTTTCCTTTACTCATCCCCAGCGATGGAAATGTGAATTTGAATTATTGGAATAAGAAAATTATAGGTAATTTATGTTTGTTGTAGTCTTGTTTCTATGATTTTGAGAGAAGATGACCATAATTTGTAGCCCTGGTAACAGGGACTGCACATTCATCTGTTAAACTGACCCAACAAAACACTTGCCCCTCTGGATTTTAGTTGCAGGGGAAGGAGGGAAGGAGGGAAGGAGGGAAGGAGGGAAGGAGGGAAGGAGGGAAGGAGGGAAGGAGGGAAGGAGGGAGAGATCAACTCATCATTTGGGAATTTTCTTCTTGTTGTTATTGTTTAATTATTCAAATAGAATTAGACAATGAAATGTAATGAAAGGACGTCATTAATAACTCTTTCTGATGGGGCTATTTTTAGTTGTCTCTATCTTGAAAAGAAAAAATCCTTTAAATAATATTTCTGGAATATTCAGATTATAACACCAAAAAAATCACCATCCATTTAAGAACACCCTTGATTTCACGATATGCCTAATATCACCTATTCAGACTGTTAGCTTAGAGCTGGTTAAACATTTAGTAACAGTTGTGGCAAAGACCAAAGAGTGAGACAAACTGCATATGACCTGAAAAAAAAAAAAAAAAAAAA
>VWYH01003700.1:122968-175976 GCA_013399365.1 Pampusana beccarii | reverse complement strand
CTCTCTTCCTTCTGCAGTAAAAAGAAATCAAAGTTCTTTAAAGCTTACAAGAGGTGCTTAGTAACCTCTAGCATCTTGTCCTTGATTGGCATCAGTTTACAGCTGAAACACTGGTCTGTTAATTTAAATTGATTTGATGTGATGGAGCAGACTGTGTTCTAAATGCTTTTTCCTAAATCACAGTCAATTAAATAAAAAGCTTTTGATGTGTTGCTGTGATATCAGTGCCCACAAGCTGTAGGGTTTGTCTGTATTATATAACTACTTCTTTCTAAAAACGAAGTGTCAATCTCTGTACTTCTCTATGATATATCTTTTGAATACCACTGCTGAAAACATATCTATCCCCTGAAACATTCCCATTCTAACGGCCGCATTCCATTATCCACCTTTTTTCTCAAGCTTGTTGATCTGTCTGTGAATCTAGTGTACCTTTTACCCATTACTTCCCTGCATACATCCAATTTCTCAGTCACTTTGCAAAAAGTAATGAATTTTATCCTCAGAGTCCATTTACCCATATTTCTCCAGCTCTTAAATAAAACATTCAGTTACCTAAGCAACTGTCACGCCACTGAATTTTGCTAACCAGAAGAAAACGCACGCACCTATGCACAACCCCCCATACTTTTTTTTTTTTTTCCCCCAGGTAAACAGACAAAACCAAACCCCTCTGCTGGCACACAGATTTGTCGAAACTATTTACTTGCACTCTGTGTCAGGTCTGGATTGAATCACTGGATCCCATATGTTTCTGCATCTCCTAATCCTAGTTAACAGCCGATCAAAAAATTCCAGAAAACTTTCTTGGACAAACTTCTTTAGTGCAAAATCAACTTACATCCTCTTTCTAATGTAATGGAGCACCATATGGTGCTGCTGCTAACACTGTAAAACCTGTGTATCAGACGCCTTGAAAAACAGCTGCCTACAAAAATTTGACTTCGAAATTTTTGACAAAAGCATAGTGGCATAGTCCAATTTCATGGTAGCAACACTCTGAGACAATGCACAAAATAAGGAAGAGTTACTGGCTCAGTTGTGCAGCTTCTCAGATATGTATACACACTTTCATATTTAAAAAATAAACCACAAATTGATCTAAAACTGAACATCCCAGAAAGCATTTACAGTCCATGTTCCTTTAGCAACAGAGGATTCAGGTTTTAGGCCATGTCTTCGAGACAAACAATCCTCTGGCCTTGTTGAACTGCTCACCTGACTACTGAAGAAGAAACTTCCTTGTTTGCAGAGAGAACTTCCCCCTTTTAAAACAGCCCGTGACTCTTTTCAAGCCCCTCCGCTTATGCTGCAAATTTTCCAGCTCTGACACGAACATGCACTCTTTCAGCTTCTGGGCAGAACTGTTCAAAGTCAATGGCCCTGCTGCTAGCAAGCCCATTGATCCACTGGTGTAGAGCCATTAAGCGTTGATGGCCCTTGATTGCTCTATCAAAGCTTCCCAGCTTTAGTCTCTTCACTATGTGTCAACCTCCTGCTTTAAAATGAATGCTCTAAGCTGCACTTAACGTTACCTTCAAAATGAAATGTAAAACACAACAGGGTATTCACAAAACGCAAATGAGAATTATACATTGACAGCTACGCAACCCCAAAACCTTCACTACTTTTCTTGCGAATTAAAAGAACGTCAATTAGTCTTTTCGTCAATTAAAAGACTTCAAAATCTTACAAAGAGAAATGCGAAGAGCAGAGTTTGAAAGACTACCGCAAGTGCGAGAATGGAGCAGAGAAGCGCATCTCTGGGTAAATGGATGGATAATAGTGCTCTGACTTCATAGCAAAAAAAAAAAAAAAAAAAAAAAAAAAAAAAAAAAAGGAAAAAAAGGAGAATATGTTACGAAGGCTGAGCTAAATGAAGAGCTATAAGAATCTTAAGTACTGTCAATGATGTGACCGAACTATCCTAAAGTGTCGAGTTTTATATAAGACTTTTTAATGAGCTCAGCTCTACTCACTCTTTGGCACAGTGCATATGGTTACTGACGATTTTCACACTAAATCGATGAGTAAATTCTCATAATAAATTATCTATCTATCTATCTATCTATCTATCTATCTATCTATCTACCTCATTTCACCCAGTCAGGCATAAAATTACTCACAGTTCTGCAAAAACACGCACTTGTTAAAAATCCAAATGTGTATGTAATCACCAGTGCTTCTCAGATTAGTTTTAATCTGTTAACTAATAACATGCAGATTGATATTCCAACTCAAACAACCCTCTCCTCATTGAAAGTACAGACAAATATTGAAACAGCAAATGGATTTTATATTTTATCCTCTAAGTAGATGCCAGATGCTCAGCTGTTGTCACCTGGTATAGCTCTATTAAAGGCAATGTCAATTTATACCAGCTGCTCCATGTGACTGCATGTCTAGGTGAAAGTGAAATTCTGTTATTTGTATACACAGTTCTTTGTTCCATTTACTTGATTCTTTTTAATGATAGAAAATTAGAGTCAGCTGCATATGTTGCTGTGGTTTAAAAATAAAACGTACAGCTTACTGTTGCCTTTAGATTTGTCAAAAAAGCTACATTTCCAAACAATATCCAGAAAGGGACAGTTATTCTCTCATGATAAGGAGAACCAGTTTTCAACCGAATTTAAAAAAAAAAAAATGGAGAGGAGAGCACAGGAAACTCTAGAAGGACTAAAGCTCAAGAGTGGAAAAAATGCAAAAAGAATTTTAGCAACAAGCAATTGCAGTTAAAATGAGCTGCAATCTCAGATGTTTCCACACGCTTTTTTTTATTGTCTATGTTTTCGAGAATGACATGAATATATACAATAGACCACTTTATCCCAGTCCTATATATGAGTTTTGGTAGGTGGCTCCTTGTTACTGCTTTGCAGTTGTTGTTTTCAAGCTGCTTTTATGTCTCATTTTGATATGCAAATAACAGAGGCTCAAATGTTAAGTCACCTACCAAATAACATGACAATCTTATTTCATTCTACCTTTAAAACCATTTTTTTTCTGGTTTTGCTTTTTTAAAGGAAAAAAATCTCTTCCATGCAGATGAGAAACAGAGCTCCAAACTAGGCGATGTAAACTAATGGGATGATTCTGAGATTAAACCAAGTCAAGGATTTAAATTTTTTTTTTTTAAACAATATTTTGACAAACACCAAGGTTTTCACAAAGGCATAATTATAGATAGAAAATACATATACAGATACACAATGGTGTGAGCTAAACAGTGTAAGATTGGCACTGAGATCAAGCCTTCCTCAGAGTCTAAAAGAGCTAAATCCCCTCAGTAGAATTTTTCTCCCTCTCGCTTTTCAGATATTATTTACATATACATGCAGAGATTTATGATAATGCATTTGCAAGTGTTGTGGCCAGCCAGGAAGAGTAAAGTAAATGAATCTGTTACCTACTCATAAGAAAAAATGCTATAGGAGTGAATTCCTGATAAGCAGAGAATCCCTATCCACAGTGGAAGAAACTACCCTTGAACTAAGGACTGAATGCAAGCAAAAAAGCTTTCACAGCACCGTATCAGCTGAAGTTGTGCTGCTGGGAGAACATCTTGAAAAACACACTCAATATCACTTTCAATTAATAGTTCCATCAGTGCAGGTAACAGAAGTCAGCAAGAACTGGTCACACAGTCACAGACCAATATGCCTGTGGCTATATATATTCCCAATATACATATATATAGAGAGAGAGATATAGAGATATATAGATATATAGATATATAGATATTCCTGTGACTATATGTATTCCACATAGGAAATTCCACAACAGTATATGGTGAAAAGTCATTTTTTCACAGCTGTTCTAAATTGTCCTTTCTTTTTTAAATGAGCACTGGACAACACATTCTGCCCAAAAGAACTTCTATTTGAGTAACTAGGCAACAGAGGCAGACTAGTTATCAATTATGTCACAATTTGCCAGTAATCAGCACCAAGGACATCAAGGTTTCCTTCTTGTCCTTGAGTAGTTCACATATCACAGCATGCTGGCATATACTAAGGGCTTTCCTTTATAAATAGGTGAATAACTGCAGTGGCTCAAAGAAAGACAGAAGCAATATTAAACAGGAAATAATTAGTCATGGTAGAACAATATTTACATAAATCAAAACAAGCAAGGTCCAGCCATCTCTGACAAGGATCCTGGGACATACTCGAAAGCCCTCAGCAAACCAGCTGTCTGGACAGAAAAGGAAGACTAATACTTTATTAACTTAAAATTAGCAGATGAACTTCAGGGACAGAAAGCATTTACTTGATTTGGAATCTGGCTCAGCCACCCTCCAGTTATGTGACAGTGGTATAGATCTTCTGTGGCCACAAACAGGCAAACTTAAGTCTTACGATTCACAGAGCTGTACTGGGATTACGGTATCTGCTTATAATTTTTGTGGGTACTTTATAGACTGTTCCAATGCTGAAATTGCAAAGCAACTTGAAGATCAGTACATTAAAATTTTATGAAAGTGGATCAAAAACATTATTTTAAAAGTTCTTCTGGGAAATGTTTATTTGTACATTCCATATTACAATATAAATTACTGTGAGTTAAAGATTCTAAACAAAGAGCATACAAAATGCGCAAAAATAATCCATTTCCCTATATCATCACCTGTTCAAGAGGCATCTCTCCCTTGAGTTTTTTAAGTGTAGTTGACAACTAGTGAAATATTGTATAACACAGGCCCACTTGTGCTCTTCTGTCAAAAATAATAACTGATTTCAACTGAGCTCACCAAATCTAGGTCTGCAGCATCCAGAGTAGAAATTGGACCTCAATTTGTTAGAATTATTTAAAAAAAAAAAAAAAAAAAAAGTATTTATTGGCAATTGCAACTCAGAAGATTTGCAGACTTCTCAGTGGAGGAACTAAAAAAGAAAAATCAGCTGCTAGATCACAACTCTGACAAGTATATATACAAGATGTTTTCCTGTTACTGTGCTATTGTGTCTACTCTGCATTGGACAATATAATGTAGTCCATCACGCATGTAGCTTTCCTCATCTTGCAGTTTACAACATTCTCAGTGGTACTCATTATGTAGCCTGCAGCCACTAACAGTTGCTGAACATGGTTTTGAAGTTCAGTATTTGAGCCTTTCTTGCTCTCTGACAGAAATTCAAGATGTTATGCATGGAGTCAGCTCATTTAGTTAGAAGAAGATGTAGACATACACAGTGGTACATATGTAGGTGTTCTTGAGGTTTTCTTAGAAACAGCTTATCTTTATTTCAGGAGAAATTATATGCACTTCTCAGCTGGAGGGACAGTGTGGATCAAACTTGGGGGATAATGTTGGCAGAGGAGAGGCAGAGAGATTTGTTTTACAGAGAGTTTGTTTTACAAAGTTTGACCAAGGGAAGTATCTAACCTGACATTGTAAAATTTTGAAATGGGAGTGTGTAATTAGGAAAATTATTCTATGATTCTATGATTCTATGAAATGTAATTAGATCTGTCTGATGTGAAAACTGGATGAGCCATTTTCTGTAAGCAAATAATTAGTGCATGAATATTTTAAATATAAAGTCTAAGGAGTGCATACGCTATATGCAATATATATTAATGACTATAATCTTCTAAATGAGTGTCCAGATACTACTGAGGGAGTAAATAAAACTGTAATGGGGAGTTCTCATTTTTCACAGCATTCTAGTTAGGGAGTACAAATGTAGTATGATGACTGAGGAGCTGTCATTCATGGGAGTGTTTTTAAAATGTTATACTGTACTAGGATGCTTTTCTTTTCTACTGCTTCACTGGAGTGAGCTGAAAAATTATATATAGCTTTAAGGGATGGAGGCTATTTGTAACTGAGTGTACAAACATTAAGGAAATCAGAATAAAAATAAAACACTTAATGATGTATTTGTATGAGAGCAGTTAAGCCTGCACAATATTTTTGCTAGCATTAATAGGTCAACATTAATGATATATCCTCTGCTCCAGAATTAAACTCTCTGCTGTGGGAATATATACTCCTCCCTGATAATGTTTTTGGTTTTTTTTCTTCCTTGAATATAGATTGTGCTCTTTGTCCAATGCATGGTAAATGGCTTTTGCCACTATAAATATGTCTGCTTCAAGACATGCATAATAATGAGTTTTATAACTGTATATATATTTTTAAAGAGGTATATAATAAAAATAATGACCACTAATCATGTCTCTAGATGCCGAAATCAATACAAGGGTAATTAATTTTTCAGCTCCCATTCATTTGCAAAATATTTTGTGTCTTTCTTAAGCTTCATTTCAGGAAACTTAGAGTAGGTTTATTGGTAGAATTGTGGCTTTTCACTTATGAATGGCAGCATTTATTCTGAAGATTTCATATTTGAATGAACTATTCTATAGTTATCCTTTCGATGTAACTGCATGGTATTAAGCTTTTAGATATACATTTTACCTATATAGAAACCTTTGTGAATCTATTGAGAAATTCTGAATCTCTAAAAGCAAAGAGATGAGAAAACAAATGACCTACAAGTACCAGCCACTCAGCTGATAATCAAATCTATAGCATCATGTCTTGAAAGAGAATCACGGGACTGCATATTAAATACTTGACATTATTTTCTTTGCTCCCAGAGAGAATATGACTTTCCTGTGAAAAACATTCAGGCTGTAGTTTGTGTCCTGTGCTCTCAGCCCTTCAAATTGTTTAAGACTTTAAAATTTAATCAAGGGATTTCTTAATGGAGGCGATGGAAGAGTAACATCAGAAATACATTTGACAAAAGGGTAACAAATTTCTACTTAATTATTTACAATGGCCTTATACTGCTACTTAGAGACACAAAGTAGTCAGACTCCTGAGCATCAGAACCAACAGTCTGGAAGGACAAGGGCATCAATTCGTCCTCACATCTTGCAAACAGTTTCCAAGATTGCATCTTGTTGATCTTGATGAAATTACAAGTCTAGGATCTGATGCAGCACGCCAGTAATTTATGATCACAGGTCACTCCAAGCTGAATGTTTTCAGGGCACATCAAGCCTACTTGTCATTTGCATGCAACTCATTTTATCGCTGAAAAGATGCTTTTCATCAGGCCACTGGGCAGACATTTGCAGTTCTGGAAGGCCTGCATTTTTTTTTTTAAATGACCTCTTTTCATACATCACAACATTAAAACAAACATCAAAGCAAAATGTAATATTAAAGCAATTAACCTATTATCTTCAGGTCAGGTGTTTGTTATTTTGCCATTTACAGAATGACAAACTCTCCCACTTGGCTGCTGATGTTAGGACTGGGCCAGCTGTCTGTTCTTTCTAAATGCTGTTTCAGTTGATTATGTGACTGTGAACTGCCCTTCTTCCTGCCATTTGGGATTACTCCTTGTTAACTCCATAGCTGAGCAATTTTTCCTGTATCGCCTGCTCAAGGAAAAAAAAAAAAGATTCTATCGCTATTATGTTATATTATTCTCACCCTGCAACCTCTTGGACAGGTTTTCTTTTCCAGAGGATTCAGTCTCACTCCTAATGTACTAGGTGGAAAAAAAAAAAAAAAAGTTCTTTGATATCATTATTTCTAATGTCATACCACTCTCAGGGATCACAGTGTTCCTATAAGAATAATAACAATTTAGAAAAGGTGGGCAACATTTTTCAATACATTTCAAGATTAAAGGCTAAATGATAGAAGTATGCCAAGCTCCATACAGACTTCATGGAGGAAGCTTAAATATTTGAACAGTTCTGATTATTTGGTGGAGAGAAGAGTTTGCAACAAGAACAGAATCTATTTGCACTAGCTTAGGCATCTTCAGTCTGTGTCTGTGCTAGTCATCCTAGGTTCCTTTGCAAACAGCTCCAAAAGGGAATTCATCCCACCTAACGACAGGCATCTAAGATAAATCAGAAAAAAAGCCTCCTGAGGGTCCCCGTTTCTGTCTAACAACTATAGGGGGAGATAGGATGATTCATTCAGATTTAGATATAGAATTTATAGTTCTCTGATGCTATGCAGGATGAAACCTGCATCAGGCATATTTCTACTCTAGGTGCAGATTGCCAAGTGGTTCAAATCTTTGCTGTGACAGAATTAGTGCACAGGTTCTGCATATGACAATGCGCTCTAGCTAGCTACCATGCTGCAAATGTCTTGCCTCTATTCTTAAGAACAACAATGGGAATGTTTACGTGGTCATATAAAACATTGTAACACAAGTAAAAAAGGATTATGCCTATACTGCCCTGACAGTAGTTTAAACCAGACTATGTTCAAAGCATCTAAGTTGAAACTATCTCTACTAATGATACCCAGAATAGGCTGTTGCAGACTATCCTGCTTCCTTGATCCATTTAGAGACTATATGATACCAGCCCAGTACAATTTTGACCTCAGTAGTTGATCTGGAGATCAAACCTAAGTGAAGTACGTCAACAGCAAATTGATTTGAACCACTGTTGTGTTTGCACTAGGCATATTTAGAGTCTCTGATCTCATTCTCCCCCAGATCCTGAAAGGGAATAGTCCAAAAATGCATGTGAAAACATGTTTACTGAACAATGCATCCAGCTCTGAAGCCCGCAGTTCCAGAAAGGCACAGATCTGTTGGAAAGGGTCCAGAGAAGGGCTCCAAAATGATCAGAGGGCTGGAACACCTCTGCTACGAGAAAAGGCTGAGAGAGTTGTGCTTGTTCAGTCTGGAGAAGAGAAGGCTCCAGGGAGACTTTATTGTGGCTTTTCAGTACTTAAAAGAGGCTGATAAGAAAGTTGGGGATAGACTTTCTAGCAGACCCTGTCATGATAGAACAAGGGGTAATGGCTTTGAATGAAAAGAAGGTAGATTCAGACTAGTAATGAGGAAGACATTTTTTTATAATGAGGGTGGTGAAACACCAGAACAGGTTGCTCAGAGAGGTCATAGTTGCCCCATCCCTGTAAACATCCAAGGCCAGGCTGGATGGGGCTCTGAGCAACCTGGTCTAGTTGAAGATGTCCCTGCTCGTTGCAGGGGTGTTGGACTAGATGACCTTTTAAGGTCCCTTCCAACCCAAACTATTCTATGATTCTATGATCTCTGTAAAGCTGCAACCCGACCCTGTTAGGACCCATTTACATACATTTTTATGCAGTTTGGGGGGTAATTTGGTGTTGTGCATAGCTTGGACTTTAAAGTAAGTGATATGCATGTAGCATTTTAAAATCACCTCTTCTTCCTTCTTTGCTGGTATACCGTTATACTTTGCACAGCCTGTTGCCCTTGTGCTTTGTCTGCTTTACGTCATCAGCTTTCATGTTTCGGTTGCTATAATTAGACAAATATCGCTCTCTCTCCACTTTTTGCTGTTCCAGATAATAAGACAAACAGCTCAACCAAACTTTCTGTCATGTCATCCTGTCATCAATTCAAACAAAACAGAGGAAAAAAATCACCTCTCCTTCTCTACTGCTACCAAAACTGTCATACAGACTTATAACCTGCGTCATATAAATTCCTCCAGAACATTTTCTGCAACATTCATGGGAGATGAAAGTGCAAAGAGCATCCATGGGTGTATTGCCACCTGTAGGAGGAATCTGAATTAGTCTTTCAGAAGTGCAAGATTTGTTTCTAGTTCATAACTCTTCAGAGCGAAAGACCCAATATGCTTGGACAAAGAAATTACTTCTAACCTCCAGCAAATGCAAATAGATATTACAAGAAAAATAAAACATTTTCTCTGTGTTCTGTTTTCCTAAAATATATACCTATCAAGCTCTGAGCAACAGTATCAATTAAACTAACTATAAAAGCTTGACATTTTATGTTGAAGCAGATAATAAGGAAACACAAGTTAAACCTTTCAGGGGACTGAGGAAACAGAAGGTGAGTCATAGCACCTGGAAACATCCGTTGGTTCTGTATGAGACTTAAAGGACAAACTGCATGCAGATTATAAAAATATAATTTTATAATGGATACAGCAACTTGGGTGCTGCAGTGCCATACATCTGTTTTATAGACTGCTGAATAATTTAGCAATGAATTTTAAAATTAGAATACGTTACGAAGAGTTATTAATATTGCATGAAGCATTGTTGAATTACATGGTATCAAAATTACATCTGTTATAGGGTGTTTCTTCCAGTAATGGTCAACTATGTTTATACATAGTCACTGCTTTTCTTAATTGTAAGTATTTTAGTGATGTTCTGGAGAGTGAAATCAACAGATGTTATATAGTATATAGCTCTTCCAGATGGTGAACACTCCTGTTTTAATAGCTTAAATCAGGCTTTTATTTATCATCAATACTGAAAGCACCACTACAAAACTTTATTTCTTGCAACTGGTAAGTTGGAAAAAACTTGCCATAAATTTTTCAGGGTCCTCTCAAAAAGCTGACAAACACTGAAGCCTTAACCCTGTAAACTTCTACTTGCTTATGGTATACACATTGTTTTCTCTGAAGTTCCACTGGAAAATGTTTGGAAATTGTGGAAATTATTGCTGTTGAAGAGAAATAGGCCCTATTTCTTTCTATATCTAAGTGTCACCATATTTACTTTTTAAACCGCCATGCTTCTATGCTCTCATCAGACAAAAACACAAGGCTTTCTGAAATAGCGAGTGGAGAAAAAACTTCCTCTTAGTTGTGAGAATATAGAAGAAGGATGACTTGTACAGTAAATTGCTTTCTACTAACATGACTTACAGTACTATTCTGTATAAGAATAATATTGGCCAGTCTTTATTGCTACTACTTATATTGATTAAAAAATCTTTTCTCATATTCTTTTAGTGAATACCATCTTCATAATATGACATAATTACTGAAACAGTATTTCGAGATGCTGATAGACTCTTTAATTAACATTTCAAAAGTAATAAAAGTGATTGCATCTGACCCTTTTGGTTCAGAAAGGCACAACCCTTGGCACAGCACTGTTGCAAACAGCTACCACTAACCACTTTCCTTACTGAAGCCTAATTACAGAGATTTAAGTATCTGTCTTCCCAAATACAAACCTATATTCATTTTGCTGCAATATTACTGTCAATCTCAGCACAGCTGTGAAATATAACAGCCCAGTTTGGTGTACTAATGAAGCAGAGAGTTCTATGTTTAAAAAAATATGGTAAAAATTATATTCAAGCCTGGATTTTCTTGGTTAATATTAAGGCAACTTCTATGTTTAGTCACCAGGTAACTACTTGGACCACCTCTTGTTGCTCCAAAGCTTACTGAGTCAACTTGACTTTGCAGGCTTCCAGCTAGGCACTTAGCATGGACACACACTGTTTTTTTCTCCCACTCGTACCTCAAAACTCAAGGTCAAATCTCCACTCTTCCATCCCTTGATGGGTACTCTCCAGCTGAAATCTCTTATGTAGCTATCTATTTATTAACTACAAGCATTCTCTCAAATGCATCTGTAAAAGCATCTAAATATTTTTAGAGACATTGCACTTTACACTTTAGGAAAACTATTTCCATTTTCTGCACCCCAGTTTTGACAGTGAGTACCCTCTACCTTGTCTATTTTGACCTTCCTTATTGAGCAAACATTGATCTTTTCCTTTGTGCTTCTTGAGTGAATAGCGAATGTTCCTCTGTTTCACACACTGTGTCTGTGCCCTGAAGTCTTTGCTGATAGAATTATTGTGGTGATGTATCTAAGACTTTCTAAAATCTGATTTTTGTTGTTGGGTTTTTGGGGGTTTGTTTGTTTGTTTGTTTGGTTTGGTTTGGTTTGGTTTGGTTTGGTTTTCTCCTGTCTGTGTCTAAATGCATACTGAGTATAAATTATTAAGGTATTGCAGTGCTAACAGGGGTCCAAATTTGGGCAACTGAACTGTCATCTTTGGGATATTGCAAAGGTTCTTCCCTGATGTGAGGGGTAGAAGGAAAAAAACAGAATCACTTTTTTTTTTCTTTGTGATAGTAATATTTCCAAGATTGAATTTGTCACCATTGTTAAAATTATAAGAGCTCCTTAGTCCATCTGTTCTTGGTCTGATATGTGTGTGTGTGTGTATAAATATATACTCACACAGAGAACAAACGACTGCAGGTAACAAACACAGAGTATATGTTCAGAGTTCAAATTCTTGGGTGGGTTCCTTCAGGTGTTACTGCCCATCATTCTCCACTTCACAGTATGTTAGTTCACAGGTGCTGCTCAGTTACCGTCTTTTTCTGGAAGTAGATATATACACTACAGATTCTGGCAGTGGCAAAAGTTGGAGGAAGAAAGATGGTGGTCTTTTAGACGGAGGGAGCAGAATCTTTCCAGTCACGATTCTGGTGCAGACGGGATTTTGAGCAGTAATTTACAAGACTGTCTGTAAAATATAGATGAAGATAGGAAAAGTATTATCACAGCTCATTTGCTATCAAGTATATTGTTTCTTTTTGTTTATTTTTTAAACACATAATTAAGAATCACTGCATCCTACTACAACCTGAAAGTCTCAACTTTTAAGCCAGTGAGAGGGGGACTAAGTTAAAAAATATTATAACCAGGTGTCTGGTTGATAGAGAGAAATAAGCATCTGTTATAAGACAGGTGTTTAAGATCAGCAGTATTGCTAACTTCAGGGGTCAGACCATAAAAATAGCTGACTGTGGAAGAGTTAAATGGACAATGAGCTATAGTGAATACACCATGAGCCATATTTATAGCTAATACAGCAAACTAATTACCACGGCAGGTAAATTACTGACAATCCCATGTCTTACATAAGTGTGTCAGGGTGTAGGTAATTTATCTGAATAGGCTATTGAGCTATTCTATGAGTCATTCTAGTTAAGCCCTGTTGAAGGAGACAGAAGGTGGATGGTGAATACTACAGATACTGACAAAATCTATTCTTACATCCTTCCTTATTCAGGATGCTTGTAGCTAATCCGCAGCTCAGTGACATCCTGAGTGTGAATACTTCCTATACTGCAGCTTAAATGACCATGTAGTCATGTAAACATATCATGTAGACATGTATGGTATAGATTATATAATAATAATTATGTTGCATTAAAAGCACCACAATTGTGATACAAATGATCAAGAATTTGATATTTTTGCAACCCATACCAATATTCAGTGGTTCTAAATTGTAAACCTTGGGAAAAAAATACATTTTTCGAACAGATTATTCCCATAGCCAAGGCCTGACATTCTCAAAGGCACCACTTGTGGAAAGGGGTCTATGTAGTATAGAATACGACTGAAATAAAATATATGAGAGAACTAGGGAGAAATAAAGATGTGCTAAAATGTCTCGAGGCACAAATATATTTTATATGCAAAAAATACAGTAAAGCTCCATCGAACATTGCATAGAATGGCTTAATTTTAACTCTTTTATGTTAAATTCTGAATGGAAAAAGTATTACTAATGTGTTTACGGTTGTTTATTTGGTACAGGTCCATAGCCTTCATTACATTTCAAAGCATTATTTGCTGCTTTCTAGATTTGACTTAGTCTCTCAATCTTCCTCCAACAGAAATCTACCAGCTGTGACCATCAGTAATTCCTCTTTTTTGTCATAACAAAACACGTAGTTCCATATCCAGAGATAAATTAGTCTGGTGGGTTCAGAGATGGGAGTCAGCAAAATTAAAGAAGGAATGAAGTACGTAAAAGCCGAACAACGAGGCTGAGAACAGACCCACGCTGAGAGTGCCGTTGCATGGAGAGATGTACAATGTAATCAGCATAACAAAAATAAATGCTGTACTTCCAGTTGAAGAGACTCCAAAATTTCCATTCAAACAATATAAATCAAAATGGCTTCTTCTTAAAATTTTTGGACTTCTTCTATTTTCTAACAAGTTAAAGTACCAGTTATTATTAAAATTATCTTAAATTCTAGCAGACAGTTCATTCTTTTTGTTTCCATTAGTCATGATAGATACATGCTTTTTAGCCCTACAAGAGGAGATATCCAGTTACAAGAAATAAATGTGCTGTATTTAAGAGAAAACATATTTTACTCATCTGATTTGTCACCACCTCAAATTCAATTCAGTTTCAGATAGCATGCCTTTACGGACAGAACTTAGCTCAAAATTATTTCCATGACATACAGATCTATACTAACTTATGCTAACTGGGAATCTATTGTATTTTTTAATGGAAGGATCTCTTTTAGCATTGAAGAGAACAGAAGGATCTGTAACTTTGTAGATAGAAGGCTGATATATTGATACCACTGAGAAGGAAAAAATAAGATGAAAAACCTTCTAAGTGAAGATAAAGACAGGGAAATCCCTTACCAATTACTGCCACAGGCAAAATAGACTCGACTTGGGGAAAATTAATTTAATTTATAGCCAACTAAACTGGATGGTGAGAAACAAAGACCAAAAAAAATTAAAGCAACACTTTTTTTTTTTTTTTTTTTTTCTCCAGGCTCAACTTCTCTCCTTTGCTCCTGATATGTGAATATACCTGGTCTGGTGTGGTCTTTTCCAGGGACTACAGTTGAGTCTCTGCTCTGGCACCTGAAGCACCTATGTCCCTCCTCCTTCTCCTATCACCTTGGTGTCTGCAGGGCTGTTTCATATTTTCCCCTCACTCTTCACACACTATTTTTTACCCTGTCTTAAGTACGTTTTCCCCAAGGAGCCAGCACCTTGGCTGAGGGGCTCAGACATGCCCTGTGGTGGGTGGGTTGGAGCCCCCCGGACCCAGATCTATGTGGCACAGGGCAGCCCTGGCCCCTGCAGCCTTCGCTGCCAGCACCTGGGCACTTGCACCCAGGACACAGACATAAGCTGCAAACAAGAAAAAAAAAAAGAATTTTCACCATCTGAACTATACTAGGTGTGTATCGCTGACACTTTGTTGTTATACACACACACAAAAAAAAAGTAGTTCTGCTAAAGGAGACAGGGTAATAGGTTAGTTCATAACCAAGACTCAGCAAACCAGTGCCCATTATCTTTGCGCAGTTGGGGCCTCATAGAAAAACAGCCTTTCAGAATGGCGTTTGTTGAATCTGTGTCAAAAGTTACACTCAGCCTCAGACATCAACTCCGCAGTGCAGTGCGCACATCTTACCCACAAGGAAATAGAGAGAGAGCAAAAGTCTCACAGGACTTCAGAACCACATGTTGTTCCTCAGTAAAGATGTGATCCCACCTCAACCACTTTCACAGCTCTAAAGAACAGATATCTACACCTTAGCTGAACGTATTTGTCACCCTTTACAGTTGATGAGAGAAACAGATGCCTCTTCAACGCACAACTCATCTTCACTGAGTAGACCATTTGGCTGGTATTATATTACCATGAGAAACATTCTGTTTACCTATAACTGATTTGGATTTACCCTAAAAATTAAAAAATAAAGTACTAAAATATAAACTAGAAAATACACTAAATCCAAGGAGCACAAAATCCTTCTACTACTCTGTTATGGCAACAATGCAGTGCCTGAATTAAATTGAGTAACTAGCCAACTGAAAGTCTCATTTTGTTCAGTTGTTCACAAACTACAAGCAGTACACTGGACCCACTAAAAATATTCAGCTACAACAGAGAGACCATCACAGTCAGCACTGTGTAGGTATTTAAACAATAAAACACACGGCCTCTGTCATATGCAACCCAGAAGTTCCTAAACTTCCACAGGCTGCATCTTTCCCCAGTTCCATTTGCCTTTCAAATAAGGAAAACAACACAAAATTTTAAAACAACACATGAAAAACATATTAAAGATTCAATTTAAAACTGAGCAAGGAGCAATATGTCCATAGGTCAATAACTCTGAAAGGTAATGTGAGATGCTTCAACATATACACACTCATGCTCCTCAACTCATTCGATAGGATAGTAAATTTCTGTTGGTCTAATCCAGCAGCAAATGACAATTCCCTTTACAAGACAGAGCTGTCTTGGCCATGGCATTGACATCTGCTTTTGCTCCTATTCATGCCTCACCTGAATCGGGAGGACTAGGCACACTGCTTAACATTTGTCCCAGCTAGTTTTAGGTACATGTTCCTGTCAGCTTCTCAAATAGTGGAGATCTGAATCACCTATGGCAGGTCTGGTCATAATTTAGCCACATAAGTTAGGTGTCTAAATGTAAGTGAAATGAATGCAGACCTGATTACTTGCATAAAAATGGTCTCCCAAGGCCAAACTTCAGGCATGAAAGTGTAGGAGGGAAGCTGTTTACCCCCATGGGCAAAGTTTTGTCCAAGACATTCAGATGTGTTGCAAAAAATTGTGTGTGCCTGTGTGTAAATTGGGAGTTGCCCAGCCAGAAAAGTGGTGGTGCTTAACTGAAAAATGTCTGTTTTAATAGGTGAATTAAGGACACATCCTTATCATATTTTGTCATGGGTTGTATAATTGAAAACACAGAATATCTCAGCTGGCTTTAGTAAATGCAGTCGCCAAAGTACTTGGCCTGAAAAGATTTTCGACACAAAAGTGGGCAATGTTTTTTTAGTCAAAATAATAGCGTTTTTTTTATTTATATCCAATAAGTGGTAATATCAGCATAGTGATAAACACAGACCTGTCTTGGCTAGTATTTTTGCTCTGTCAGGCAGTCTGTCTAAAGCTTTCTGATTTTCTGAGACAGACAGCATGATGGAGCTATGGCAATCATTCCATGGTTAAGGTTGTAAGTACCTTCCATTATAAGCTCAATTAGACCCTTCCATCTAATTTTAACATCAATGTTCTATTAGGAATTTCTCTTGTGTGGTGTTCTGAAAGAAGATGGGGGTTTTTTTCCCCCTAGAAACTTTGAGGGTAATTGGACAAGGCATTTGTGAGATTTGAGAGGCTGTAAAATCAGTGGTAATTTGTATTTGTTACATTATCCTAATGCATTTCAGAACAGCATATCCCCAAAACAGCATGTTGGAGAAACAGCAAATGTGGTTTATTCTCCCGTCTTCACTAAGGAGCAAGGAGTTTATGAGCTTTACAGGACTAGACAGAACTACTGGGGCTAGGTAAGAAGCAGAGCTTAAAAGGTTCTCAGGAGCCAGGCTGCTGTCAGGTGTTTTGTTTAGCAGGCGCTCAGCAAAAGCGGACCTTTGGAGAATCTTCCTACCTGGGGATACTTTAAAATACAGAATTAAGAAAAAATAGAAATTTTAGATTAAGTTTTCTCTTGCTAAAAACAACCAAATTCCCTTAAAAATCGGAAATTTATATTTTTATGTAAAGTACCAACACCACACTTATTTCTCTCTCCTACTCTCGATCATCATCATGTAGCTTTCTGGTATAGTTCAAATAACATGTATTGACCTAGACTTTTAGGTCACAATCATCTACTAAATAGTAGAACACAACTGCAAAAACGTAACATTAAAATATAGGTACCATAAAGTATTGAAAAATATTACAAATTTAAGCAAAAAAAAAAAATCATACTTTTATCCTGTTCTATGTCCCTTTCCTAGTTCACTAAGTATGCTCTGTAAATTTCTTAGAACACAAATATATATAAATTGCATAGGTTTATCTTTACTATCACAGGTAATTGATACATTTTTAACGTGGATCTCATGCTCTCCTTTTTCATGCTTCACCTTGAGGTAGCTAAGAACCATAGATTTAGTGAGATGTCATATTATAAGCTTGTAAACTGGGCAACAAAACATAGTCATTACAAGCTGAAGACCAAAATTGCCCTCCAATGGGCATACAGATCAAACGTTATATTATCCACACTCTTATTTATATTAAAATTTTATATACCTTACGATAGGTTTTATTGTATTTCATATACTTTTCAAGGTTATTCATATAACATATATTTATATCACAGTGCAGACTGGTTATTAATCCAGCTAGTATCGAAGTCACGGAAGAGAAATAATTTCACCTGACTTCAGTCACCTAAAATTTAGTCACCACGTCCAAACTAGTTGTCCTAAACTCTATTTATCCCATGAAAAAAAAGAACACCTCCAAAAAGCGTCAAAGTTGCAGTTCAGTTGCCTCAATATAGGAATTCTGCTCTGTTTTGAGTGTTCTAGAGGATATGTGAGACATCAAGATGGGTTTGGTAAACACGACAAAAAGAGGCTTCTTTGAAGACCCCTTCAGTTATTACTCAAAGCAACACAAGGCATGCCAACATATTTAAAATGTCACTAGATTAAATATTTCGAGAATTTAATTCCACCCAGCTGTCAAACTTAAACTAAATACACAGCTTTCTTGGTGACTTAAATTAGGTAAGAGTATTGCCACCCACACTCACAGACATAAACATAAACTTAATGGGTGGGCTTGCTGATCATGTGACTATTTTTTTTTTTTAAACTACATTTCCTGAGTAACAGTTAGTACAGGTCTGCCAATCTATGTTGTAGTTGCAGTACTGTCATGAAGAAATAATAAAAAGTATAATGAGTGACTTTTATACCAAGAACAGCAAGCATAGACAGTTCTCTGGGTCCTTGAATTGTGAAAATATCACTATTTAGCAAAAAAACACAAACCCAAAACATGTTCTATAGCAAAGTTTTTCAGTCTCATTGAACTTAAGTATATGCTTAAACTTATCAATTGCCAAGCTTTTTCTGAATGAGAGCTTAAAAGATGAAGGATAAACACAGGAGAGATAAAAAAAATAAATTGAAGATGAGAAAGCTAAAAATATTTTCTTCTCTCTAGAGTAATACATTTTCTTAGAAATGCATAATGATCTAACTACAGTGATACTCCTCTTACAATGAAAATTTATTCTTAAATGATTTAGCAATGGTAGTGTCTGATGAATAAATTATACATGAAGATTAAGTAAGGCAGCACTAGAGTGTCAATTGCAACTTTTTTTTAAACAGAATTAAGTCAAGGATACTTTAATGAAGTTCTAACATTTGAAAAAGCTGTGAACAATCTAATAGCTCTAATGCATGGATCCAGTTTTACACAGATAATTTCTTAGTTCTTCCTGTGTTCGTAGTTGTGTTCTAACCAGAACTGATATTATTTTATGCATTGTATGGAAGGAGTACTTAGTAAGAATTTAAGATGTTTTTCTTGTGAAGATACAAATCTTGGGGTCTAGAGAGGCTCCTGCAACCAAAGAGTTTTAGAAAGTCTCAGGTGCTTTGGGCGAATTTTACCAACATACTCTTCTTTTTCATGTGCAAATGATGCCATATAAATATTACAATACAGTTATAGGTGCCTACATTTATTGGACTACTGGAACATTCAGTACTAATCAGCTGATTTAGTCCACAAGTTCCTTGTACCATGAAAGGATCTTGTGCAGAGATTTGATACCATGTTTACAATTACCCTTCTCATTCAATAAACCATTCAACTCTTGTAGCTTAGTCATTTAAAGACCAAGTGAGTAATAGATAAGCTTCGTTGGTAATCAGCTGATGGCAATCATATTTGCAGTTAAGGGGATGCCCTGCATGCAAGTGTGAAAAACAGGAAAAAAAAATTGCTTCTGTATTCTTTAATGGTTTCCTAAATCAATACGGCGTATTTCATTCCATAGTATCACTCATCTTTCTTCAAACAATTCTAATTACTATCTCCTATTGAATGACTAACAAAGACAACCCATCTCAGATCAATTTTTAATGACAGATCCTTTTAATGATTGCTATCCACAGCACACAGATTTTATTTGTTAAACTGGCACAGAAAATTAGCTTTACTATTCCTTTAAAATTCTCTCCTGCAAACAAATCCACTGCCACTGAATATCAGATAGGAGAAGAGTAAAGACAGCCCGAGAAATTGGTATTCTTTAAAATAACGCATATTTGATGGACATTAAATGGATTATTAAATCTCTCTCATTTTGCTATTTCACATGAGCAGCCTAATACATTCCATTTTAGTCTACAGGGTTTTTTTGTCTGTACATTAAATGAAACTGCAGAAATGCAGGACAGACAACTCGTTCATTCAGAGAACCAATAATCTCACTAAGCCACGAGCCCTGCCTCAAATGAGCTATCGTTTTTCTCTTTTCTTACACATCTGGGAGGCATTAAGCAATTTTTCCTACGAAGGGGACTTCTTTCCTTATCCAAAGGAAGTAATGTCTTTGTATAGCATCCAAATAACAAGCTGCTTCAATGAAAGTATTAATATAAGCTGAGGATCTTGAGCAATTGGAGTGCTACATGCAGGCTATATGTGGATAAAAGCCCATGGTGAAAATTCTACCTCTCAAATTTCTTCTGACTGCAGGAATCCTGAACATGGATAGAGATCCTGCTTTCTTTCTGAAGTACGGTACGGTTGAGAGTTTTGATCTTTTACTGTAAATTTTCACTTTGTAACAGGACGCTAGAAGGTGCTATGTGGTCTGTGATATACAAGGTGGTAAAAAGTAGGTGTTCTGCAGACCCTGTACAGGACACTTACCTACAATTCATAGGGTTTGAACTGGATTATTTCTCTTTTTCCATTCTAGGACCCTGCTACTTGATGTCCAGATGACAACGTGTAAGATCAGTTTTAAAGGTTATATATTTCATCTCTAATACACAGAAAATAGCTTTGTCCAAGTTTTCAGTCCTACCTTTGCACCTGCACCATGCTTCTGAAGAAAACTGCTAATTCAAAGATTTTAAGCTTTGATGAAGTGCTTGAACTAGAGCTGAATACGAGGAGAGAATCTGGCACTGAAACTGAGGAATGTGAAATTCCATGTCTGAAGAAGGATGAGGAGAGAACTGGTTATCAGTGCTGATGAAAAAGCATTTTTACAATCAGATCCAGAACTGTACTGCTCTACATTTCATTGCTAAAGTCTGAACACGCACTTTTTAAAATAAAAAATAACTTTCCCATTTATTCCAGTGATTGTTGGACTAACCTCCTGAGAGGACACTTGTCATACTCCTTAAATACAGGGCAAACTTTCTCAGCGGCACACACTTACAGTTTTCAGAAGACATTATATCTTACAGAAATTACAAATGAAAGTTGTTTCTAGTTTGCCATCTCCTGATACAGTTTAGTCTCAGAAATGGTAATTGGGCCATATATAGCAGAGAGTGGGTGAAAAGGAAGTGCCACAGCAAGAATACAAAGGATACCTGATATGTGATACCTTTATCTCTGTCAAGGCACTTCTTGTGAAACACTGACTGGTACCTTAAGGAAATTAGTGTGAATTATAGTCATGGGGAGCAGTGGGAAAGAAAGATCTTAAACTTGTCTTTCTCACTTTAAAGGTTATTTCTAATTTTTGATTTAATCTCCTTAATGAGATACCTGTTGTTACCCTAGATGTACTTGCCTACTTCAACAGATGACAGATTGAACCCCAAACTTCAAATATTAGAGCATAATAGCTAGTTACAGTTTTTTTGTAAGAAACATAAAGAAAAAAACCATCTACAAGTGTTCAGAGACTTTAAAATGTTCAGAAGTGAGTGACCCATTCCTGAGTTCTAAATGTTAATTTTATACATCTGATTTTCAAAGTAAAAGCATATATGCTCCGACAAAAAACATTACATGCATATTAAATATCTTTACCAATGAATATATGAGGCTGTTAAGAAGTCAGTCTATTTACTGTTTATGAGCTATGTTTCATATTCAATGCTAGTACATAGTGCTCATACTGTCAGGTTGCAAACATCGCTTTGAACCTGGGCCTTACAAGTCTTTTCTGCTGACTTTCAGGTCAGCATTGAGCTAAATCCCACAGGTGGTGTTATAAGAAATTCTTGCTTTTATCACACAGCAGACAACAAGAGTCATTAAACTTTGATGACTTAAATGGGATAATGTTCAACAAAGTGATGCATGCAACCCAGAATATTTTTCTTTTAAGTTTGAATGTGAAAGATATCATTACTTGGTAAAAGATTACCCTGTAAAGGCTTTGGTAACTTCTCTGAGAATTATCTGAAAAACTCAGTTGAAAATTATAACAGAAAGTTTTGCTGAGACTTTTCTCTCCAGGATGGGTGCACTCCATAATAAGCCTCATAGCCCTTGTCCACCAGTTTTCCATAGGAGGGGACCTGAAGAATAAATCATAAAACTGTTTTGATTGAAAAAGACCTTTAAGACCATCAAGTCCAACCGTTAACCTAGCACTGTCAAGTCCACCTCTAAACCATGTCCAGAAGAACCTCATCTACTCATCTTTTAACCACCTCCAGGGATGGTGACTCAACCACTTCCTTAGCCATCAAATTAACTTTCATCCACAACAACCAATGCATCAGTGATACAAGAGAATGCAGGTTTCTTTCCATTATTTACGTGAGAATCTCTCCCAGGTTATTCAGTTCACATAGTCTTGTATGATGGGAGTGAGAGAGACTGAAAGGAGAAAGTCAGCTGCAGAAATGCAATTGCATGGACCATAGGAAATATTGTATGCCAGAAGAAATGTAAAGAAGGGTCTTGGGTTTTTAAACAATTTTTTTTCCCAAAACATAAGGATGGTCACCAGTTATGACAAAACTGAGACAGAGAATCGTGTGCAGCTATTTATTTTTTTACAGTATCTGGTCTTCCCTTAGCAAAGCATGATGTGTATACAAGTCTCTGAAGACTGATCGTAAACCTAGAATGTACTGTTAAGTTTTTGTGGGAAAAGGCGTTTAAGTTACAGCAGAGGCTGAGCAGGAGCAATGACACCAAGCAATGTTGCATCCTGCTTATGAGAAGCAGTAACAGATGGATAGGGACCTGTGCCATGAAAGGATGCCAGAAGTTATATCCTCACTGCTAAATGCACCCACCCCAGGGAGTTCTGCTCCCTGCCTACAGACCAAGAGGCAGAGAATAGTGCTCCACACTGCTGAGCACTAGTTCACTGAAGTAGACTGGCTACATCCACGATACATAGAAATCAGTGCTGTATATTTTCTCAGACCCATGTAGGCAAGGTGTAATGATCTTTTTTCTTCTTTTCTTTCTCCCCAGGACAAAGTGAATAATGTGAGGGCTCTGCTGCAGCTCACCAAACCGATCTTTTTACAGCATGAAAGTGAGGCCGCGTATTGCATGCCCAGGGGTGTGCAGTTAGGGCATAAATGAGGTAGGGATAATACTGAAGGGAGAAAACAAACCTGCTTCATTCTGGTCTACCACACCCTTTAAAATAATTTTCTGGATATGTTTGGAGGTTAGCTTCTTGATGCATTGTGAGCTTCAGCATGAATTACCATTCATGCAACCTGAAGCAGCAGGGGACGTGAACACCAGAGGGAATTTGGAACCAGAACTGATTAACATCAGAGATGTACTCACAGTGGGCAGTGTGGAAACATATTCAAGCTAAGAGACATTTAGGAGTACATTTTCTCCTGTATATCTCAGGAAAATTACCTAGGATAGGTAATAGCTAATTATTCTTTCAACATCTATCCTTTTCTTTTGAATTCAGTCTTTCTTAATACTAAGTGATTTCTTTTCCATGATGATATGAGAGAAACTTTAATCCTGCCAGAGCAAGTACTGAGCTTTAGAGGGGAATAGGAATTCAAGGAAATAGTCATTATTATAACTTAAAATGTTTTATACCAATGTGCAAGAGCTTTCTGGAATTTTTTTTCTTTTTACTTCTTTTTTTTTCTTACCCTGTAAAGTTTCATGACATAGTAACTACATTTTCTCTTCCTGTCTTGCCGCCATATATTGAAACCTCCTCTCTCCATCCATGCATCCATTAAGCATCTAGGTAGAAGATGACCTTCATAAATAAGAGTTTTTCTCTTTTTCTTACGAAGTACAGTCTCTACATATTAGTGCTAAATAGACATAACCTCTTCTTATTGACAGTGCCCTGAGCAATACAAAATTCTTGCTTGTCAGTAGACATCCCTGCTATTTCTATGCTTATCACTAATAATAATAATAATAATAACATTATTCTTTAAAGATGACATATTCCTCTGGCCCTATATCCTTTGTTGGCACCGTATGATCAGATCAAAATAAAAGTGACTTGGGAGAGTGTGGATGAGCAAATGATTCACAGTGAATAATTTAATAACATTTAACTACTTCTGTGTGACAGGTGCTCACAAGTAGATTGATACTTTCTCAAGTATATTCATTACCTGCAACTATTCACCGTATATTTCCTCTCAAAAACACAGATGTTAAATTGTTCATTCGAATTACGTATTCAAATGCAATATTGTTTTTCTTGACATACAACTTTTGTTCTATGAATGGAGGAATGCAAATGAAGTCAGGTATCTGGTGGAAATATCTTAGATTAAAAATTTATCATTTACTCTCTCAAATATTTGCTATGTGAGCAGTAAACATATTTCTAGTAGTGAGTTTTCATTAGAATGCCTGCAAAAATTGTGAGTACTACTAGAAGACATGTAATAGCTATACATTTTTTCTTTAAGCTAGTCCCCTAGAATGGGAAACCATATCAACAAAAAAAATGAACCCAGTTCTCCCTCCACTCCCTAAAAAATATCCCAGAGCAAAATCATACCAGCAAAAGAAACAGGTCTGATATTAACTTCTCTCTTAAATCAGTTTCTTCTGGATAGTCTTTAAGGTTTTGGGATAAGTCCTGTTGTGTCTTTATTTTCCTTCTCTTTCTCTAAAGCACTCAGATATACACTGAGCAACCTTACCTGTGAAAAGCTATCTATAGCAGCATAGAGGTCAGCTTCATCCCTTGGCCAGGAGTCCTTGAAACAATAGTTTTAGAAGTGTAATCTGGCCTTTTTTTTTTACTAGCAAATGTGACAGCCCTTTGGCAGTGCTCTTCAAAAGCTCTCTCCCGTCTTATTTCAAAGTGCTTTACTACACGTTGCGTATTTTTTCTCTAAAAGCTAGTTCAGCAGGAATGATCAAAACAAATATAAAAGCCGTTTACATGTTCTGTGCTCCTTGCAATATTTCATGATGGTAATGAGGCTTTCCATAGAAGGCTATTGAGATGTTCCATGTTTACTAGTACCTACTGCTTTTCCAAGCTATTACTCTTTTGCAGCACGCTGAACCCATTGATCACTCATTTGTATTGTGCATGGACTCATTCAAGCATTCAAAAGGCTGAATTCCTCCAGCTGTTATAACTGTTCTTGACCATAAAGGAGAAACAGCTCATGCATGACCCTCTTCTTTTAACTCTGAAGCCTGCAGCATTTTATTTCTTTAATATCATCTGTAAAGAGGACCCAAAGTTTATTTTACACAAAATGTCAAATTCACTGTAAAGCTAGATATGGATTTCTGCAACTGATGGATGCAAGGTTAGTTAAAGGGCGAGGGGTTGAAACAGGTCATGTATCGAAAGCCATAGTACAGACAGAAGGCAGCTACTGCTGCCACCACCTGATACACTGACAAAGGCTCTAACTGTTGCACAATTTCCTTTTTGTAGCTATATTCACAACCTTTAAGTTGCTGAGACTCGGTTCCCCTTTCCTTTTATGTCTTTTATCTTATCCTTATCACTTCAATATCTTTTCTTGAAAGATTTGCAGGCAAGTTATCACTGCAGCAGAATTCTCAACATCGTTTTGTTCTTATCATACCTACACTCTCCAAAATTGGAAATGCCTGTTTTCAGACCAGCAGAAAAGGTCTGGTGGTGATAACCAGATTCAGCCAAGAGTCCAGATTCCCATACAAGCCTGTAGGGATGGGGAACATCCAATGTCAAGCTGGGAAGTCACAGAATCACAGAATCACAGAATGTTAGGGATTGGAAGGGACCTTGAAAGATCATCTAGTTGAATCCCCCCACCGGAGCAGAAACACCTAGATGAGGCTACACAGGAATGTGTCCAGGCAGGTTTCGAATGTCTCCAGAGAAGGAGACTCCACAAACTCCCTGGGCAGACTGTTCCAGTGTTCTGTTACCCTTACTGAGAAGAAGTTTCCTCTCATATTTAAGTGGAACCTCTTGTGTTCCAGTTTGAACCCATTACCCCTTGCCTTACTGTTGGTTGTCACCAAGAAGAGCCTGGCTCCATCCTCGTGACACTCACCCTTTACATATTTATAAACATTAATGAGGTCACCCCTCAGTCTCCTCGTCTCCAAGCTAAAGAGACCCAGCTCCTTCAGCCTTTCCTCATAAGGGAGATGCTCCACTCCCTTCATCACCTTTGTTGCTCTGTGCTGGACTCTCTCCAGCAGTTCCCTGTCCTTCTTGAACTGAGGGGCCCAGAACTGGACACAATATTTCAGATGTGGTCTCACCAGGGCAGAGTAGAGGGGGAGGAGAATCTCTCTCAACCTAAAGTCGTCAGCAAGCCAGGGTAAGGATCAGGTCTGGAAACAGCAAGCAGGGTCAGACATAGCCCAGCAATTTCTGGGCAGGTCTACAGTGATGAGGCAGGTCTGAGACCAAGTCAGAATGTCAATTCTGCAGTATGCTGTATTTACAGTTGTTTTACTAAACCTTTTGTTCATTTGAGATTTACTCAAATTACAGTCATAAGCATGTATTCTAATCAAGTCCAGACAAATACTTTGACCTGACCACCTCTTTATTTCTTATCATATATCTAGCCATATCCTGTGGTAGCTACAATGAGAAAGAAAATTGGGAACTTTCTCAAGAATATATCTTTTCGTAACAAGTTCTTATTCACAAGACAAACACTGCAGGTCTGTTTCCCTGTTAGCAGCATGGTATTGCATTTGGTTTGAGTCTGTGTTTTGCCTGATTCATAGCCATATTCTGTACTCTTTTCCCTAAGTATCTTCAGTATTATCCTGTTGAATACCTATTCTGAAGCAAGGTCCCACCTTCCACTATCCCTGTAGTGAGAGGATATTACTGATTCTCATGCTGTCCCCAAAGTCATTCTCTATTGCAGTTACCACATTTTATAAACAACAGATGCTCCATGCCCCTTGTCCATCTTGAACAATTGCTGTCAAGATGTCGCTTCAGAAAGAGCCACCTTGGCAACAAACAAACATTAAATCCCCCATTCCAAACTCTGAACTATAGGTCATGCTTTTCAATGCTAACTGCTCTGGCTTAAAATGTGAACATGATTCCAGCTTTTCTGCCTTTTCTCTGGGTTTAAAGAAATGGAGTTCCCAGAACACTTGTAATTCTGGAAAAAATAAGTTGTTTAATGAATCATACTCCAACTAAACACAATCAGTCAGAGGGTAAGACTGATACCCACACCAATGCAAAAGAACAGCAGAAAGCAAAATATACCCTTTTACTATTGAGCTAATTTTCCTCCTTTCATTCATCTTAAAACTCTTTTGGCCATGAACTGAAAAACAGACAAAAAACTCCCGTATAAGTATAGCTGTTTCCCATCTTTCACCAGAGAAATTCAAGAGGTTGTATTTGGTAATTATAGGTCAAGATTGAAAAAGGCAAATGAAGATTCATCAAATTTTCTTACATCTAGTCATACTGACTTGTCTTTAGGTTCTGCTGGTACTGTGGAAATCAGTAGTTTTAATTATTATTTTTTCCCAGGCTTTATGTTTAATGCTTTCTCTTCTCAGTGGAAATTTTAAAATGTAATTCTATACTTACCTCTTAAAATCTGTGTTCCAGTTATGTACTTTTCAGCATACAGTTTACAGACACTCACAAACTCAGGCAAGCTAGCTAAGAGAAGAAAGACGTATTGCCACAGAGTATAATTCGGGAATTCGCATTTTCATTGTCAAAGCATGCAAGGGGCTGAAAATCATTAAAAAAAAAAAGCCTGTCAATTTGTTCCTTCAGTTACATCTATTACAGCTGACTCAAAAATTAGTTCAGAGCCCCATGGCCTGTGTTAAGCCTAGTAAGATGATTAAGATGATATTTTCTGGCCTTAGAAGGTATGAACCTCTAAAATTACTTACATGTGATATGTTGGAAAGTTATGCCAGTTTAAGCCTTGTACCAACAAACTGAGCTTATTTTACGTATGAGCATATTTTCATATGGACACACAGCTGTGGATTTCCTTTAAAGCAAAAAGGAGAAAGCTAATTTGCATGAGTTTGCACACCAAAGACCCTGAAGACAATACAGGTCAAATAGGCTCCCAACTGACTTTAACTTACACCTTCTTCTTGCCTCCTGGCATAATGATTGCACCAATTTACAGTCCTTTATATATCAGCAGAATGAAAGCAAGGTAAAAAGATTCCAACTGAGTTTAATGGGAAGGGCTCTAATTTAGACAATGTTATGAATAATTTTTGGACTTTCCCCATAGAAATTGATGGTGTGGAATGTCTATTAATTCACGTTTTCCATCCCCTACAGTACAATAAATCTACTCTGGCCTTACATGGGTCTATCTTAGATGAGAAAGTAATGAGAAACTGTCTTAAAAAGCACCTACTTGGCCAAAGATTTGAGAAAAATTTCTGACCACGTAGGAAGGGAAATATATAATTTAGACATATGACTCAAAAGTAATTTGCCATTCAGGAATAAAATATACATAGCAATAGAGACCCTTCTAATGTGTCTAATCTTGCTATACAATTCATAACAGAGATTACATGCAAAATTCAGTGATTTCTACCCATTTCTAATTTTCTAACAACCAAGTGTCACAATGATCTCACAGAATATTACTAAGATCTTTTTACTTTTACAATATTTTAGAACTGTGATTTTATAAAGCAAGAAGTGGCCACCATGATCATCTGTCCTCTGAAATGTGGACAATAGGAAGAGACTGCACTGTACTATCTACTCCACCACTGCTGAACGTAGAGTTCAGTCCCAACAACAATTTAGTATTATCCTGCTTGTATACGCAATATTCATATCAGTTGTTTTGGTTCAAGTGTCTTAATGGGAGTTTACATACAGCTGATGAACCCTCTGATAACTGAATTTATTTTTCCCCAGTCACATAGCCCTGGAACATAATTTCTTATCTTCTAGTTTATTCAGTGTGTGACCACACATTTAGACATCATACTAAAACACAAGTTCACTTGTTTCTAGCTTAGAAGAATCCATATAACTTTCTAGTAACCTATCATTCTTTCTATTATTTAATATTTGCCAGTCTTTATCATTCACGTTTTGTTCCACATTGTAATAGAAATGTGAAATATATGTGTGCAAAAATCCAAGCCCATGTCTAAAGGTAAGGTGGGCAAGGACAGATCTCTGTTCCCCAAGCCAAGTTTTATGGACTGTCTAATGCCAAGATTGTTTAAATGTAGACCCTCGTACAGCAGATTTACTACCTTCACAGCCTGTGGTATTCCTCTGACAATGTCCTGGTTTTGGCTGGGATAGAGTTAATTTTCTTCCTAGTAGCTGGTATAGTGCTGTGTTTTAGATTTTGGATGAGAATAATGCTGATAATACACTGATGTTTTAGTTGTGGCTGAGCAGTATTTACACAGAGTCAAGGACTTTTCAGCTTTCCATACTCCATTCCTTCTCCAGTGAGAAGGCTGGGACTGCACAAGAAGCTGGGAAGGGACACAGCTGGGACAGCTGACCCCAACTAACCAAGGGGATATTCCATACCACTTGACATCACGTTCAGCATATAAACTAGGGGTAAAGCTAGTTGAGGGCCGCTGCCTGGGGACAGCTTGGGCATAAGTCAGCAGGTAGTGAGTAATTGCATTGTGCATCACTTGTTTTGGATTTTCTTTTTTTTGTGTGGTTTTTTTTTTTTAATCGCCTTTTTCTGTCCTATTAAACTGTACATATCTCAACCCACGAGTTTTACTATTTTCCCTATTCTCTCCCTCATTGTACTGTGGGGGGAGTGAGAGAATGGTTGTGTTTCGTTTCGCTGCCTGCCAGGTTAAACCACAACACCAAGGCAGAACCACCACTACTACTTAGAGAAAAAAAGATCAGGTCAAGTATCTGAAGTAATGTGAGGACTGTTTTGCAGCCAGTGAGAATGGTGATTTTATACCNAGATTTTGGATGAGAATAATGCTGATAATACACTGATGTTTTAGTTGTGGCTGAGCAGTATTTACACAGAGTCAAGGACTTTTCAGCTTTCCATACTCCATTCCTTCTCCAGTGAGAAGGCTGGGACTGCACAAGAAGCTGGGAAGGGACACAGCTGGGACAGCTGACCCCAACTAACCAAGGGGATATTCCATACCACTTGACATCACGTTCAGCATATAAACTAGGGGTAAAGCTAGTTGAGGGCCGCTGCCTGGGGACAGCTTGGGCATAAGTCAGCAGGTAGTGAGTAATTGCATTGTGCATCACTTGTTTTGGATTTTCTTTTTTTTGTGTGGTTTTTTTTTTTTAATCGCCTTTTTCTGTCCTATTAAACTGTACATATCTCAACCCACGAGTTTTACTATTTTCCCTATTCTCTCCCTCATTGTACTGTGGGGGGAGTGAGAGAATGGTTGTGTTTCGTTTCGCTGCCTGCCAGGTTAAACCACAACACCAAGGCAGAACCACCACTACTACTTAGAGAAAAAAAGATCAGGTCAAGTATCTGAAGTAATGTGAGGACTGTTTTGCAGCCAGTGAGAATGGTGATTTTATACCATGAAACATTTTGTATTTCGTACTGAATGCCCCAAGAGCCATCTTTCTCACCATCCCCAGACACTGTCTTGGAGAAAACTATTTCAAGTGGTCTAAAACAGAATCAGCGGCTGATGAGTACTAGTAACACTGTGTCTTGATGATGGTGATTCATTACTTAAAATAATTACTTAAAATCACTTTCTAAGTCCTAACAGATGGTATGGAATATCCCTTTGGTTAGTTGGGGTCAGCTGTCCTGGCTGTGCCCCCTCCCAACTTCTTGTGCACCATCAGCCTACTTGACAGCAGTGCGGTGAGAAACAAAAAACCTTGACTCTGTGAAAGCACTGGTCAGCAATATTTGAAACATCCCTGTGCTATCAACACTATTTTGGTCAAAAATCCCAAACACAGCATCATACGGGCTGCTACGAAGAAAATTAACTCCATCACAACCAAACCCGATACAATTACCTTTTCTAATCTCTTCACTTAAAATCCTCATGTGCAAATACTTCACAAAAAACCCTAAACAAATTATGTAACACTCTTACATTTACTCTTTCCTTACATACAGAAATACCAAACACAGGTAACAGGCTTGGCAGACTCTTTTAACTCTAAATCTATGTTGATTCGTGTTAATGATATCACTCAGCTTAAGCTGGGTAGTGGTTTTGTTTCATCTTGTTTTTTTTTTTATTTTGTTTGTTTGGTTGAATATTTGCATCCCATATTAGCAGTTAAGCAATTATTTTTCTCAGAATAAATGTCAGGCCATCAGACCTACAGTTTTGTAGGTCATCATGGCTTTTATAATAAACATTGGCACTGTGTCTTCTAGTCCTCTTTGAAGTATCACCATGAATAATTAAAACTAAGCTACAACTGTCAAATATAAAATCACAGTTTATTCATGATGTCTTATTTTTGCCAACATTTTATTTCATGTCTTTGTTTACTTCAGGCAAAATTCCATCTCATTTATTAATTTATCACTTTGCAGAATTCTTGTTTACTTATGTGTCTGTGTGTAAAGAAAAAATATAAATAATGTGCTGATGCTCCTATTCATAATTTCATTGGTATTGTTGCCATATGATCAGGTTAAACCACTCACGAGATTTGTGCACAAATTTTCCTTAGTTTCAGCTGTTAGTGACAACAGGTGATTTCTCTGCCTTCCACTGAAACAAGAGGTGTGGTCCAATTCACAAATTAAAATGGGCATTTACTTAAGAAATTTCTGAAAGTTGCATGGAATCAAGACATGCACGTTTCTGATGTTTTCTTCTTTTCACTGATTGCACATAGTAGCTTGTGTTTTTATACATTTCAGACCTTAAACAGCTCAAAAGTTTGAGCATTCTTATGTCACATGGTGCATCAAGTTGATTGTTGGTGTACCCTTCTGGACTAAAGGAACATTCCACAGTTGCCTGAGAAGGGCAATGCCCTCAGCAACAGCCACACACAGGCTGGTATTCTCTGTCCTTCTAAACATACTAGTAACTATTGGGCAATGTACTTTATTAATATATTGTGAAAAAGAAGAAAAATCTGTGTTAGTTTGGTACATCATCCAAGAAAAACATGTGTATTTGCTGTGTAAGTAGCCTAGCACCTTCTTTTCAAAGAATGACTATTAAAATAAAGATTATCATTACATACATTTTAATTGCAGTGCAATCAGCAACTATATCCATACGTTACTTCTAATTCCAGTCTGCAGCTACTGCTTATTAGCAAGGAGATTTGAAAAACATTGACAATGTCTTTCAATGCTAAAAATTTACTGGAAGCTTTTAAAACTGTCAGATTCTTTGCAGCAAATGAAGTGTACTGCTTAGAGAAAAGCAAACAAAGCTAAGCATGTACTTGATATTGATTCGGTCTACACAACAGATGGCAACATGGATGCAAATAAAATGCTTGTCCTTTTATTATTATTAGTTAATATTTACATCACTGGAATGCCCAGAGGCCTCAGTCAGGAGCAGAGGCCCATTATGCTAGACACTATAGAAATACACACCAGAACATTTTGTTCCAGTATCATCTTTCTCCTGCTGAACACTAAACTCATTGATGACTCATTTGTATTGCCCAGAGAGTCGTTCAAGCATACAGAGGGCTGATTTTCTCCAGCTGCTCTGAAAAGTTTATAACCTAAACAGCAAAGGAAGTAAGGAAGGAAAGGAAGAAAGCAAGCTTCTGAAATGTAAAATTCCACTTTGAAGGTTTTGCCTTGCATTTCTTATAGCACAGATGTGTTGGAATACTCCTTCACTTTTTTGTTTCCCAGGTTCCCCTCTCAGTTCCCCCTTGCTCCACCATTCCTCTCATTGTCTTAATCCTGTCTCCTTCCCTTTGCTGCAATCTCCTTACTTTTCTCCACCACTTTCATGGCTTACGCTTTTACCAGAACATCACCCCACATCTTCCAAGTCTGGTAAGACACTAGGACCTATACAGAATTTACAGAGCACACAGTATTCATTGGCCAGCAAAGACATCTGTAATTATTAACTAAACCAGTGTATTAAATTTTCAAATTCTAAACATTCTACTTTTTTCATCCAGAGTGTGAAGCATTTTAATTACAACAATGTGTTGCTATATTGTATATAATCAGTTCTACAGTACAACTGATTATTGTTATCCACAGAAAACCTTCTTAGACACTAAGTTTTTGTGCAATGACCATTTCTACCAGGTAACAGGAGTGAGCACCTAAAAATTCATCCTTGCCCTCAGCAGGTGCAACTTTCTGTCTCTCACAATTAAGCCCTAGTGGAGTTTGAAACTAGATTTCAATCAGCTGCTCTCTGATCCTGTGAATGGCTCTCAACTACATTGGTATACAAAGCTGTTTCTCTCCTCTTTTCCTGCTTTCTCACCTCTTAGAAGGAAAATTGAAAGACTTTTTTTTTAGGAGTCTGCTAAGCATTTTGATGTTTAGGATTGAAACAGGAACATACCGTTTAGCTCATTTCAAATACGGTAGAAATCTAACTGCCTAAAAAGAATATTTTTTTAATGATTTTGTAATTCAAGAGATGGAAAATTCAGGCTTTGTATGGAAATTTTGTTGCAGCATAAACTAAAAAGTACTGTAGTATTAGTCTTACCCAAAAAATTCTTAAATGCAAAAGAAAATATTCCTTTGCGAAAGAAAAGCCTTTTAAAAATGCAATTAATATTAAAGAAATATTATCTATGTCATTATGATGTCTTTTAAGAAAATTTTGTAAATGCAGAAAAAAACTTAAAAGAAGTATTGCTTAAACTTAGTACCAAGAATCTGTACTTCCCAAAGTAATGAAGTGTTCCTGATAAAATTTAAAGGAACAACATCCATTATATTTGCAGTCAGCTGTCATTAGGGTTCAAATTTAATACCCATATTGCTAGCTTATACTTCTTCAAAAATGTCACAGATAGTGATTTGTGCATACACTGTCACACAGCATTTACTTGATGAAATGTTAAATAGCTTTATTGCTAGTAGTAACTTTCTTCGTTAACTCTTGGAGCTAAAAGGAATATATCTGCACAGATTGCTGACTGGTACAGCTTACTCTAAACTTTCACTCCAACATTCACTGAAATCAGCTAATAAGTATATTCACACTAAGTTTCTTTGGGAACTATTGGCTAACATCAGGGAGCACTGAGGTCTACTAACAGTCATTACTGAGGTGATCCTTTGATTCGTACCTATATAGGGAAGAGAAAAACATGTTAGTAATATACAAAATAAGGATAGTTGATTATATACAATCTTTATGGAGCTACTCCTATGCAAGACTGGTAATACTGTCCCAGTTAGTACTACTATGCTGCACAGGAGATGAAAAGGACTGCAATATTCCCCCAAAGAAACCAAGAATATACAGTTCCATGCGAATACTTCCCTTTTACTGATACTACCTTTTGTCGGGGACTGTTGCTTTTTCAATAGTCCTAATAGGATTATTTAGCTAGCTTTAATTAGTGTAAATAAAATAGAAACACTAGGTCTAGCTCTCACCTGGAAAATCGGGGAAAATAATTTATTAACTGCCTATGTTTGGTAAGTAATAATTCCTGATTCTTTAGCAATAATTTTGGCTTTAAAAATAATAGGTAATAGTGAATGCAAAAATTAACCTAGAAGTTAAGATAACAGGAGGTGAAGGTTGATCTGTAATGGAGTGGTAAATAAAATAACAATTTTATTTGTGAAAGTTCCTACGTCAGGATGTTTTGACAACAGATACTATCTCATGGTCATGAAAAGTTTTTGCTATTCAGCCCTTATCCATCAACTATCTTTGATTTTATCTCCCACAGCTTATTGTCCAGTATTGATAATCCACATTTTGGGCAAGATCACCTCTTGCCCTTTCAACACATGCGGTTCCAGAGGACCAAGCAAAATGATCGTTTGGCTTATTTGGCAAGGTTGCCTGTGAAGAGTTTTCTGACTTCAAACGAAGCAGTCCCAACTTATCTGATTATTACCTTATAAGACTGCCATCTTACTCAGGCCTAAAGCCATTACTATAATATCAAGTGGGAGGTTGTAAGTAGACACACATAAGCCATACACGCTCCTAATTAATGAGATGAACATTTATCATTCCTCTGTAATAAAGCTTTGGATCAAATCCCACGAAGTAGGTCTAGTGGTATGAGTTACATGATGATTCTATTTCCCAGCTCTTTGATTTATCTTCAAGTTTGATGCAAGCAACAATTCTGGAATTCACATCCAGGCCTTGATTTTTGTGATTAGATGTCAATGTGGTGGCCTGACTGCACCAAAAATGCCTTAGAACATGTGCTGTGGATTGCACGTTCTACGTAAGTCCCTAACACTAAAGTATTTCACTAGCACAATATGTTACAGAAATCGCAACTCTGCAGTCAGGAGCCTATTATCTGTTTCAGAGCAGTAATCTGAACTCTGTTCAGCTGGCATTTTTGGCAGTAGCACACATCTAATCAGAAGTTCTTGCTTCCCAGCTCATGCCAACTATGGTAATGCCATAACCCTTCACTGACAGCCTTGATGACCTTCCTTTACAGTCAGTTCAATTGCACAAGGTAAAGTACAGGAATGACAAGAACATTGTGTAAGGTCACAAATTCAGACACTAGCACTAAATCATTGGCCTCAAAATGCCAATAAAGCTAGAAATAATGAATGCCACTTATAGCAGCTTTCAATATGAAAAAGTTATTTTTAATGTTTTTTAAAACAATGTAAGTATGGCTTTAGAAAGTCACACAAGCTTATTTTGGTGATGCGGTTAGTAGCAACCTCTGCAGTAAAGAGGTCAGATTCTATTCTGCTTTATGTCAAGGACTCAGAACAGTATTCCAGGTTGACACTGGGGACAAGAAAGGAAGAATCTGACCCTTAAAAGCTTGCATTAAAGACAGGACAATTAGTTTCTTGTCAAAGACACTTGGTTTCAATTTGTGTGTAGTTTAGCGTATATTCTTATAGTTCCAAATAGCAGACACAAAAATACCACTTCTTTGACCTCCACTATGACTTACTTTAGCTTTGTTACAAACCATGTGTAATTAATGGTTTTTAGTTGGTTGGTTGATTGGGTTTGGTTTGTTGTTGGTTTTTTTTTTTTTCAGTATGGAAAAAGAGGACCAGATGGATTTTTGCTCTATCTGTTCTGTATTTGCCTTGATCTCTATCTCTGCTCTGTTTGTTTATTGACACAATTCAACCATATACTGATGAGTCACTTTAGCCTGGCATATATGAAAGATGAAAGGTTCAAACAGTATGAAAAAGCAAATCTAATGCAGACTTATGTTGCTAGTACGGGTTAGAGGAATTTTCTTAACTATTTTGGCACTTCTTTCAAAAAAAAAAAAAAGTTTTAATATGTTTTGCTGCTGAAAAAAAGGAAGACAGGCTATAGATTGTTTCCTGTTCCAGTACTTTATGAGCCACATAATTTGCCATGTGTCACATTTGTCAAATAATGCTTATTAATAAAGTTAATCTTGAGCTATTGGCTAATTAATCTGAAAATTCTTTTGCACTCACACATGATATAACCTTTTCGTAAATGTGAGTAATTCACTTAAACTAAGGAAATGTTTATGACAGTGTAAAACACTAATTAGTTATCAGTCTAAGAAGATTCCAGGGATGAATGTTCAAACTCCTTGTATTTTAACAGATGACAAAGAGATTAAGTCAAATAATTAACCTTCATATGACAAAAAATGTCATAGAGAAGAACAAGTCTTTAGTGTATCTGTTAAACACAGAGAAAGAGCATGCAAAAGCAAGCAAAAACCTAATCAGCAAAAAGAGATGCAGTTATTTCTGTACAGAAATATATTTTACATTGGATGTCATTCAGGGTACTTGTAGCCTTCAGTCTATGATTCACATTGCTTGGGCAGCATGTGCCAGTGGCCCTGCAAATCCATTCCTTAGATTATAGTCTGAAATAAAACAAATTTAAAATTATGATCATAGTTTACTAACCCATATTAAATAATACGAGGTAGTGACTCTGCATTGCTTTCCATTTGGGGGACTGGCTTGTCCTTGGTTAAATAATGCCCTTGTAAAATTGTAAGGCAAAGATAAACTGTTTTCCTCTTAACTAAACAGAGATAGCCCTGTGATGTGAAATTACTGAAAAGATGTGATTTGGGGAAATTACAGTTCCTTGCTTAGTATCTATTGTGCATGCCCTACAGCCTTCCCTAACCAGTAGCTCCCAATTTCATTTAAATTGTAATGATTTCCTTTAAGGACAATTACGTTGCCTAAGAGCAATGCATGCATAATAATGCTGCTTTGGCACGGTTCAGTATGGAACGAGAGTAATAACTGTTTATTAATATGATAATTAACTGTTAATGCTTAGCAACCTAATTATATCTGTTAAATAACTTACATTTTTGAGCCAAATTCTAGCAAAAAGAATTCTATTAAAAATGCTATGAGTATCATAGTAAAGGCACAGTTACAGTTTAAAGTGCTGGATTTTGACTTCACTTACTCGAAACAGATTCTGGATTTCTGCATACTGTGAACAAAATGGCTGTAAGGCCTAGCTTGTTCTAACAGCAAATGGCTCTATGTTAGAATTTGGAGCTTATTTCAGGGAATGTATGAATGAACTATAAATACCATAAACTATGAAGAAATTAATAAAACTATGTGTACTGAATAGGGTTATAGAAAGAGTTTAGAAAGATAAAGTCTTTTAGCAAGAGTTACACAAGTTTCACCAATGGTGATCTTAGTAAATTGTATTAGTGCTTTTCCTTTCTTTGGTCTAGCAACAAGAACCACCTTGAAATTGAACAAACACATGGGTAAATACAGCCCTGTCAAGGTCTTGGCTAGCAGCAATGAGATTTCAGTGTCATACCTCAAAAAGGTGGACTAATTGGTGATAGTCTGAAAGAGAAAAATAAGAATGATCAAATATCAAAATGGTATAACCTATGACAGAAATGCATTTGTTCAGCCTAGAGAAGAAAAAAAATGAAGAGGAACATGACAGTGTTCAGGTCAGAAGTAGAACTGAGAAAAAATTGAATTCAGTAGTCAGCAAACTGAACACGAAGGATCATCTTTAACTGATTAAAGAAATGTTGAGGCGAGTCATTGGAATGTATTTCTAATTGTAAACATAGGAAACCATGAAACAGCTTTTCTGGGAAGACCTTGAAGTCTCAATCGTTGGAGGCCTTGAAGCTAGTTAAGCAGCTGTCAGGAATTACAGAAGTTGAACTTCCTCAGAAGGAACAAGATGGCCCAATCAAATCCCGGAGACCCTCCCAGCCCTGGTACTCTGGTAGTTTTTTTTCTCCAGAGCAGCCTCATAGGACTGACTATTATTTCAAATATTCGAAATGTTAAGTAAGTGCCCTATGAAGGAGAATGTTTGCATTAATTTGGCCATTTGTTTTCTGAAGTACTATTACTGCACTTAAGACATCTGTGCCATTTGGTTATCTCTCTTACTGTTCACTGGACCTACAACCCTTGCAGCAAAAGCTGCATTTTCACATCTGTGGCTGCTTTTTATTGTGTTCTTCCCATTTCTTTACCTTACAATGCTTTAAAACATTGTGATTGAAATTTCCATTGTCCTGTTCTATATAACTTTGAAAAAAAGTTCAGGAAATAATTCACCTTGGAATATCTAGAAGCGCAGATATTAATCAATTTAGGTATCCTGAAGACAATGTCATATGTTGGTATTCTCTTAGAAACATAGAATTGTTCAGGTTAAAAAAGACCTCTAAGATCATTGATTCCAACCATTAATCTAGCACTGCCAAGCACTGTTCTTTAGATAACCCTTCTGGAAAATATTTGCTTAAGATGGAAGTGGAAAATTTCTACCTTGTTTCCTACAGCATCTTCTTTTGTCATATAATTTTGAGGACTATTATTTTTTTGCATTTGGTCTCACACTAAGCCTCAGTTCAGAACTTTAGATTGTAATAAACAGTCTTTTTGAAGCCCTGACAATCTCTAATCAAACCCAGTAAGAATCTTCTGGATTTTCCTTCCCCCAGCCCTTTCCTCTGCTCATCACTATTAAGATAAAAAAGAACATAATGTAGAATAATTTTACATGATTCTTTTGGTCTCTTTTGGATAGTACTTTCATAACTCTGAAGCTGGTTTTATAACCTTCCTCCCATCAGCTTCATCATCTTAATCTATAATTCAATTCTTCAGTATTAAGAATACAACTGGATTCAGTAGTTCAAATAAATTCTCCCTGTGGCATCCGAACATAAGTCATTGAAGGTTTTAATAATCAACAACAGGCATTTGAATTTTATTTGGTTCCAGAATTAAGATCAACTGTCATTTGAAGAATACAGTGTCATACTAGCCAGTGTCACTTAGTGGGCTGATAGACACTTATTGAACTAGTATACTTTTTCCTTAGGAATTCATTGGCATGCCAAGGTCACAATACAAGGGGCATGTTGAAGAAGATTGAGGATGGTAGGTAATACAGGCATTGATTCAGAATCCACTGTAGTGATCCAGAAGTTTTATATTAACTCACTAGACACGAGATTAGATGTTACAATATAGACATTACAAATGCCAAAAAATAAAATATATCTTAATAATGGTCATTTGAAACACAAAGATAATGATAGGAGAACTGCCTGACAAAAAGTGTACTCTCAGACGTCTTATTATCCCTACCCTAGAGAGTTTCATTTGTAAGCATTGAAAGAAGCAAAAAAGGAACAATGAAATTTGTGACCTTTCATCACAACTGCAATAAATCAACTCTAAAATAAAAGGGCATAACACTAGCACTCTGCATTTTCCACACTGAGGAACCTTCTCTGTCTCTTAGAAGAGAAATGGATTCTTGGCAAACTGAGCTGGCTGACAGTGTTCTGACTTGTTTGAGCCAGCTATTTCAGGGTGATTCATTAAGATCTATTAAAAAAAAATTTAAGATCCCTGACTTTTCACTTTTTATTTCAGAATTAGAAATTCTGCTGCGGAGAGGTCAATTAAACCCTGTATTATTACCAAGCTGATAAAGTAAAAAAGACTTTTATTATCCTTTAACTCATTTAGGGATGTTGTAGGCAGATTATGCTGAGTACTAGAACCATACTGCAATCAAAATCAGGAGATTCAGGAATCACTGGAATTGTGTCCGTAGCTCTATGAAACATACATATACATATATATATATATATGTACATGAAAGAATTATGATTAGCAGGATTCACAGTATGATTTGAGTGTTTACTCCCTTCAGGGGAATTGCACTTGTATTCCTTCAGTTCTCTGCGGCACAAAGAGAAAAATTACAGTTTCTTACAGGAATCTAAAGCACTTACCAATGCAGTGCTGGTTAGTACCTATACAACACCATGACCTGACCCTACTGGTCTCACCTCATCCCAGATACAGACACTTGGCCCTAACAGAGTGGCTCACAGATCCTGACTTTAGCATTTTCACAGACTGTTTTGCATTGACTAGATACAACCTGAGAAAGATGATCTAGAAAACCGTTTTGCATTTGTTAAGGAGCTGCGTAAAGCTGGTTGAAAGAAAACACTCCATACGTATTTCTGGATGCAAACATCCCTTCACAGAGACAAAAGCTATCTAGCATCAGAGGCTAGCCCCATTCATGCAAATTTGGAGGCTTAACTGAGCAGGCTGATATTCATTAAAGATTAGATGTCAGCGATGCTCTCTGACTGGATTCACTACCCTGGTGGCTAAGTGCATTTGCCCCAACCACGAGGGACCAGTGCTGAGTTTGCAACTCATCCTATTTTAGTCCACATGAGTGCAATGCTTGGCTTTTAAGTGTAGCCAGGTGATTATATGAAAAGCAATGCAAGACTTGTGGCAGGTAGATAACAGGAAAGAAAGATGACTCGGCAATCAGGTTTTGAGTGTCCACTTCTTGGATGTGGAGGAAATTGGGTTGTGGTGAAGATCAGTCTACTTATGATTTTCTAATCTTGTTACCATGCAGCATCAAAATGCATAAAGAGTTCAGGACACAAGCATTCGAATGCATGTCTCTTTTTATCAACCATGTGGACCATCCACTCATCTGCAAAGTCCAGTTTCCTAAATTGTCTGCATCTGGTCCCAGGAGTCTCTCATCTATTTGTACATTGGTGCTGGTGCGACACTGGGAAACATCCATGACAAGGCAAACTGCTGTGGCTCTTCCCTCACCTGAAAATCGGAGAAGTCTCTCAGAAAGAAGCCATGTGTTTAAATACTAAGCAGAGAAAACAAACAAACAAACAAAAACAGCAAAAAACACAAACAAACAAAAATAGGAAAAACAAAACCAAAAACAAAACAAAAAATGGCGCTGGGTTTCTCATTTCCTCCCTAAACTGCAAGTCGTTTGAACTGGGAGCTACCTGGCTGAGTACTGCTGAAGGGACACCCTTCCTCTGGCCGTGCATTTCAGTGGAAGTGTCCACAGCTGCCACTCTGCAGAGAAGGCCCATACCCTGTGTGTGCTTCAGGAATGCTGTAAGCACGGCCATGGGGGTGCAGCCTCGCCTCAGGTGCCCATCTGCCACCAGCCCAGGGCATAATGGAGCACAGGTGAGTGCTGGTCACCTCACTCCCTGGGGGCCAGTCGTCCTGTGCACATGTGAGAACTTGTGAAACTTTACAACTCAAAATTAAGGCATCAGACTAGAGTAAACAAGTAAAGAACTGGGTGCTTTTGGGATACATTTCCATATATGGTGGGATTTTTTTTTTTGGTGCTCAGTCTTCCTGCTTTTCACTACATCAGTGGTTTCTTAATCTCTAGGCATATAAAGAAAATAATAAATCAAAATGGATAAAAAATGGTTCTCCCATCCTTCAGTATAATTCTACCCAGTGGCCTAATGCTCTTCCCAGCAAAAATAAGAAGATATTTGATTGTATTATCTACAGACCACTGCTCATGTAATACTTGTAACTTGTCTCTAAAGCACCAGTGAAGCAATATAAATAACAAGGAGAAAGTAAAAGTGAAAATCACTCAGTGGTTGATACAATCCTCTCCATGTTGCTTTGTATAATTGGAAATCTTGGCATTTATTTTGCTAAAAATTAGTGAGATGGAGAAAGGTTGGGCTGTTATATGCTAGCCTTTCCAACAGACACTTAGTGAATGACATTGGACCTTGTAAGTGATCCCAGATCATTCTCTCTAGGTGTCACTTTATTGTTATTTATTGTGTTGCTAGAGCTTGTATGCAGCAATTTGTAGAATATGAAAGGCAAGACTGCTTGGCACTACTCAGCTTAGTGAAAAAACTATAATATCATATTCATAAATTAATACTCAAAACCAAAAAGATGCGTAAGTCCCAATACAAAAAGGAGAAATAAAATCACTGTTTTATTTCCTATTTGTTTTTCTCATAATACTTTTCTGTCTTGCAGAGTTTTCTTAGCACATATATAAATACAGACATGATTAAAATTGTTGATGATTTTAAAAGTGCAGGAATAAAGGCATTGTGAAGGAAAAGACTATAAGATGACCTGAAAAGACTGGGCAATTGATTGTGGGAAATGTATACAGAGGGAAAAGGAAAGATATCTAGAAATAGAAGGTAAAATTACTTAAAGGCTTACAACACAATATCCTGGCAAGAAACAAAACAAACAAACATTTTTAAAATGAATATACCTACATATCTGCACGAAATCCATGTAAACAACAACAATTAATACTGTGCCAATGTTCTTATCAATTTCAGACTGAAAAAGGATTTCAGAACAATAAAAGCAATATTTCCTCAAATTTAGGAAGAAAGAATTTAATGTAACAATCCAGATAGAATAAGGAGAAACATATAGCACTGAAAAAACAAACAAGCAAACAAAAAACTTTCATAGATTAAGTATTTCCAATACGCAAAATGGCAGAGCAGACTGTAAAATATGTAAAAATCAGTTTATAAATAAAAGTATTAATGACAATGTGTGACTATATTCAAAATCTTGAGATGTTAACAAGATCTCAGCATCTCACTGTTAATTTTCTACCATCATTGTAAATTAGTTCTAAACTCTTAAAAAAATATATCAGAGGTAACAGTGTGTAGAATAATTGTTTCTACACAGCTGAAATTGACTTTCTCATCAATCAATGTCACATTTGAGCCATAAATATTTGTATGATGTCACAGCTGTTAAATGATGTCACAGTAGCACATTAGCATTATGCAACACTGCAGAGCTGAGGGTCACCAAACAGTTGAGACTTTACATTTACAGCACAACTTTTTGGCCACTTGGAGCCATTTCATACTATTTTCTCCTCCTGAGCCATCCATGAATAACAGAGAAGTGCATTTGGTATCTGTACCTGAGCTAATCACATTCACTAGTCTTGCTTTAAAATCAGTGGAGAAAACCAGAAACTTTATGGTCATTGTTCATTTAATTTTAAAGTACGTGTCTAAAATAGGTCAGAAGTATTGCACCTTGAAAGGTCTTATTTTCTGTCACTTGATTAGAAAAGGAGCCTACATAGGCTGCACCATATGTAGACGTCTCTGCTGTAGATCTCTAAACTAAAGGGAGATTAATTCCACTGATACATTTTAAATCTTTATTTTTCTGTATCAAATCCTGGTTACATGTGTCCAAAAGCACAGGTAATGCTCTTGTGAGCACCAGTGCTCACTCTGCTTGCTTCATCAAATCTCCCAAGATCCTGCCAGAGCAGCATATAATATTCCAAATATATGTACACTGAATTGTCTTAAACATTTTGGGTCTCAGTCAAAACACTATTGTCTTCAAGGTAATATTTTCTGAAGGGAATTAATTATTCATATCCTCAGAAAATGTTATGATAAGGAAGAACAGCTTATGTCACTTAACTTCAGACATCTAAAAGTTACAGATATAAGACTGAGCCAGTCACCCTAAGTTCCCTTGATAGTCACTGGAAAGAAATTCTCTTCTCCAAAGAGCAATCCATCTGACCTATCCTAGATACCGATCTTAGGATGAGATGAATCATTCCCTTGAGATGACCATTTCTCTTCATTGACTATAAAGGAAGAATAGGGACAGATTTTTTTTATTTTTTTTTTTTAAATGTCTAAACTAGGGCAGATTAATCTTACCCCAGGAGGAAAAACATTAGGCTACTTCGTACTGAAAGCTCATAAGAATATAATAGGGGCCAAATTTAAGTCTGTTCGAAACAGGGTAACAGCACAGAATTCAGTGAATTTCTTAATGTGTACTAGGCTGAAAATATATTCGGTATAATTGGCCACTCAAGAAAACTCAGGAAAACTATAAACAAAAAGGACTTTCTGATCATATACAGAAAAAAAAAGTATCTGTTCCAAAGCAACCTCATACTAACTCTTCTGAGACTGATGTTGTACCCATAGAAAAGATTAAAGTCAACATTCTCCCTATGTATGTAGGAGACTTTCAATAAGGAGGCACACACAGGCTCAAAGCCAAATGCAGAACCTGACTTACAGTGAATGCATGTTTGGAAGATAGTCAGTGTCGGGTGGAGAGAAAGGGTAAGTTTAGAATAAACTAACTGGAATATAAGAAGAATGATAATTTCTCGCTCATTTATTTACAAGAACTATTCTATATTAATTAAATTATTTAAAATTTGTAATTGGAATTTTTCCTAAAATTTGGGAATTGCTGGTAAAGTAGGGAAATTTATTTTGTCTTATCTTGAATTTCCATTGCTCTAACTTACCAAATTGGGCATGAAATGATTTAAAGCTTTTTGTCAGGGTTTTGTGATTGGTTTTTTTTTGATAACAGCAGCTTAAAATACAAACATCAGACCTTCATACACAGTGCAAATGAAACAAAAGCATTCTAAACCTCTTTTTTTAACCATGAAAAAACACAAAAAAAATTCTCAAATGATACTATTTTAAAATCTATAATAAAGGATAACGTATGGAGGGAAAAGTGGGATTCCCTACAATCTTCAGCTAGATATTGTATAAGGCCAGGCTGGATGAGGCTCTGAGCAACCTGATCTAGTTAAAGACGCCCCTGCATGCTGCAGCGGGATTAGACTAGGTGACCATTAAAGGATGCTTCCAACTCAAATTATTCTATGATTGTATGATTCTGTAAGTTAATATTTTCAGAAATGTGCATGACTTGTTGTAGAGCAAACATATAGAACAGCTGCCCTGAAGCCGATAAGAACATGTGGGCTGCCCAGAGAGGTTGTGGAGTCTCCTTCTCTGGAGACATTCAAAACCCACTTGGATGCATTCCTGTATGATCTACTCTAGGTGTACCTGCTTTAACAGGTGGGTTGGACTAGATGATCTCCAGAGGTCCCTTCCAACCCCAGCCATTCTGTGATTCTGTGATTTCCAAAAAATTGGTTAAGGTCGGGCTTGCAAATGGTTCTTGGTGTATCGAGCCTGTGTTTTCCACCCAGGCTATTGCACTATAAGTGCTCTCTTGTCTCGTTCATTCTGTTCATTACACTGAATCTTATTTGCACAAAGCAAATAATGTATCTGATATTTTACTGAAAAGAGACAGGACTTGCTTTGGTCAGGCATGGAGCACGAGGCAGTAAAGAAGGGACACATGCATGAGCACTAGAGAGTGGGAGAGCATCAGGGTAAAGACGAAGACAGACCAGGCTGTGCAAAGTAACATCAACTGAAGTACAAGACTGGTATAATGAATACCTTAACGTCTGAAAAACTTCAATATCATTTGATTTTAAAGTATACAAATGAAGTATCAACAACCTACACTGAAAAAAGATTTTTTAAAATCCGTTTGATTTTACAAACACATTTCTCTAATGGAAAGATAATACTCTAAGAAGTCCTTGGAAATCTCATTAAATCACCTTTTTAAAGTTATATTAGATAGGAACAACATTACCTTTTTTTTTTTTTTCCCCCCAGCAAGTCAGGTTATCCAAGGATTTGTTTTTAAATCCTGGTGAACACAACTACGCTTGCAAAAAGTTACCTGATGCACTGACAAAGGACAGAAGGAAAAGACTTTATCAAAATCTTGGATATATAGACTAAAGGAAAGACAGCATTATACTGTGTTAGGGAGCAACACAGGGACACTGGAACTATGTACAAGATGAAAGAGATGATGTAAAATTCTATGTTTTTCCTCTGGAATTTATCAAAAATTATGTCAATGCTAACTAAATGAGACTAGGAGTAAAAATTTCCATAGTGATAATCTTGTTTCGTAATGGTTCTTTTTAAGCGTCCATGTGGGACACTAGAAGCAGAATGCCAGGTCAGTTAAGCCACAAGTCAGATACAGTATGATTATTTAGTTGTGCGATAAGGAAGACAGAGATATGATCCAAAAGGTAGGAACTGAGCATAGAATTCCACCAGTCCAAAATGGTGCAGGAGCTGAACAGAGTAGAATTGAGAAACCTGAAGCGAAAGAGGGATAAAGATATATTTGGAAAATATATCAACATTAGATAGCTTAGCACTTGACAGCACAGATAGAGGCAAGTCCAGTCAGGAATATTTACCTAACCGAAAGCATGTATTTGTATGTAAAATGTGCTTTTTTCTTACACCAGTGTTTTCATTTTACAGATATCATGGCTTCCATGAATTTTACTTTTTACCTACGTACTATATTCAACGGAATGATCCATGGTCTTTCATAGTGGATAAACACACAAAGGTCACAGACTCTGGCTTCACACCTGGCTGAACTGCTCAGCAGAAATGCAGCTTGACTGTGGAAACCAATTCTGTTAAATTCAGCAGGTGTCCCCCAAAGTAAGTAGCTGGGAACTACATATTTCACTCGGACCAGTTTCTTTAATTTCACCCTTCCTGTGCACCACTGATTCCTACAGGCCCCACAAACAACTTCCTATAACGGAGAAGACTTAATGAGGAAATGAAGCCAATGTTCTGGATTAATGCCTTCCAAAGTCACAGGCTGTTAAATAGGTGCCCAGAACAATTTTCAGACATGTTCTCTAATCATCAAAAGGTCCTTAGTATCTAAGCAATTACCTCAAGCATGATTTTATTAATGCTTATCATTAATGTACTGCTACTGCATTCAGCTTTTGAACAGAAAGTTGCTGCCAATCAGCCTTAAAAAAGGCTTAAAAATCTTCCTGCTTGTATGAATGTCAGTTAAACTGCTTATAATATTTTGAGGGCAGGTTTTGACTATGAAATTAGAAAAACATTGGACGATGATGTACTAGTAAGCACACGACAGAATTACAATAACAGTATTTGTTACCAGAAATGCTGGGGTGTACTGTAAAACACAAAAATTCAGGGTGAGAGCATAAGAAGGAAAGATTTAAAATATATTATTTTCTTAAACGGTGTACTTACTTAAATGTAACACCCATTATGATCACTGTAGAGGAAGTTATTCTCTAAAGGAATTTGAATACTTAAGAGCTGGTGGTTAAAGGCTTGCTGACACTCAAGAAAATCTGAATATGAGGACTGGGTGGAAAAAGAGTAAGGAGAACAGTGCAAGAAGGGAATGAATTGGGTATGAAGGTTAGAGCAGAAAACTGGGGGCAATTAGTCTGGAACACTGCAGAGAGGCCATTGTTCCTGGCTGGGATGTTTGCTGAGACTGCAAATCACATATTTATTTATTTCTGCTGAACTAGCCTTTTAAGTAATAAAGTGCTGCAAGGGCACAGACCAAGAACAGTAACATAATTCATTTGAAATTAAGTCACAGCAACCAGCTTATAGATAAATGGATAAAGAGCTACATATTCTCCTGGCATAAATTGGCTGTAACGTCATTGGAGTCGATGGAATTGTGTCATTTTACATCAGGACATAATTTGTTCTACAACACAAGCAATAGTTTTGGCAGCAACGTCCCATTTGCAGTAACACCAAAACTACAGAAAAATCCCATTTGCAGCTTCTTGTTGATCTATCTAGTAGTTCTGTCTAACGGCTGGAAACGTCCCCCAAGAGTTAAAAAATAAATCCGTTTCTCTGCTGGTGACATCTAAAGACAAAGGTATGGAATGTAATTCTTACACTGTTTACACGTGGAAGTTTCACTGAGCTCGACAGCATCATTTTATGACTGACAAATTTGGTATTTTGTTTCCTATAGTTCTTTTCCATTCAAATTTCTGAATATTTGTGTAGCAATAAATACAATATCTGCATAAATGTAGATTTTTTGACACCTTCAACACTGGCATTTCCTCCATATAGAGCTCGATCAATAAAGGAACGAGCTAACTTGTGCAGATCGAATATTTAAACAGTTTTATTCCTTAATGAAATTTCCATATTGTTTTTTTTCTTTAGGCATTTAGAAATTATGTTGCCACTTACGACAATGATAATTCTTTATTTCACAAATTGTAGTTTTACAGGGGTCCCAAAACGCTTCAAAATTTAATTGCAATGCTTGTCTCTGCAGAGACATTGCAATTCTTTCTTGCTCATATTTTGTTATGTATTTTTCTTTCTTGTTATAATTTTTGTTGTTGTTCATTCTGATATTTTTCAGGTGAAGAAAGAAACTAAGCCAATTTGAGAAGACATATGGATCTGAGAGCAGCTTTGCTAAGAATATGCCTTTTATTCTAAAATATTTCTATATTTTTAATTCATGTTTTTGACAGCTCATGGAATCCAGTAGGAAAACAGAAATGGCTTTTACCAAAAGGGAAAGCTTTGTTTTAGAAGGTATTAGTCATTTCCTAAATATTGCTACATATTTCTTCATGATCTTTCAACAAGCTACACAGACTTCTGAGAGTCTCATACACTCCTTAAATTTCTTCTTTGGTATGCTTAAATGCAGATAAAATAGGAAGAGAATAAGAAATCGTTAATGTCAGTGCTGCTTGGATCATAGTCAGCTACTTACAGTTATGACAAGCACCTTTTCATCTTTTTAGTAAACAAGGAGTCTTAAACTGAGGCTCTCCATACCCTGATGTGTAATGTTAATCACAGGACAGCAGCTTGCACTGAAGGCTGGTGGAATCTGCGAACTGAAAGAAAAAATGTAGCCTGCGGTGCTGAAGAGTTCACAACAAATGTAGACTGTATGCTAGTGATCTGCCATAAACATATTTTGGTGCTGGAAGTACTGTGACCATGTTATTGTCATACTAGGCTACATCTACGAAAGGACTTGCACACTGAGCATTGACACTGTGGCTTTGCTATGTTTCTCTTAAGCCGTGCTGGAATGCCACCTACATCTATAGGCAACTGAAGACCCTTTATTCCCTGTCCAATGATCTTCATAATAGAGGTCCTGATGCTACTACACTGCTTTGTGCCTATGCTGTCGTAAGGCTGTTAAATGGCTGGTCTCACCAGGGACTTCCAGTATGGTCAACTCTCTTATGTGTTTGAACAGCATCTAACAAAATGCTTTTATCCAGTATCTTAGTAGTCTCCTAGGACAGAGAACTGAATCCTCACCTCTAACCTTGGCCTCCTTTGAGATGGGTACTCTATTACTATACTGAGAGTGGCTGGGACTTTTCTGTAGGCTTTCTTGTTGTTCAGTTTTTATTTGTCAGGTTTTGGGTGGCAGAGTGTAAAAGAGGTGTCTCAGGCTCTTTCCTATATAAGAGAATTCTTGCGTCAAAGAAATAGTCATGTCTTCCTGAAGAAGGGATTGAGGTCCTACCCTTCTCTATACTCAGTATTTTCAAAAAGCTTGGCTATTTCATGTGAATCCCTGTTCAGCTTGCAAGTTTCTGTGACACTTCACTTCCTCCACACATTGAAAAAGGAGAAAATATAGTTTGTCTGCAGAACTCCCATAAGTTACATATTGCAGTATTTAAATTCTCTCTGGATCCCTATCAACCTCCTTGATGACCTGGGAAAGAAGGAAATAGTGCTGCATTTATACCCAGCACAGTATCTGAATTTCAACCCATTACTATACTATAATTACAGCTAGGTACATAGAGACGCACATACAAGGTATCTGTTTCTGTCAGCCTCATATGCACATGGAGAGGTAAGTGAAATGTCACAGGTGTGCAGAATATGCTTCCTCTTTATCAGTAACCAATATACAGCATTCATAAATATTTAAACATTTTATTTCCAGTCCTTCTCTAGTTAATAACGGTTTTCAAAGTATTAGATTAAATTCTCTATCTTGAAGTGTGACAAAACCAGTGGAGTTTCTCCAGGATTTGTTGGTAACAACAACAACAACTTTTTATCTATATTTCATCAATATCAAAGAATCCAAGCTCCTATATAAACAAAGGAAAGAGTTCAGAAACTAGTGAAATGCAATCACCCATAGGTGAAATGGAGGAGATTTCCTCTTAAAAAAACAAACAAACAAACAAAAAAAATGTTAGCACTGGTTAGGGGAAAGAATATCTGAGATGAGAGAAATTGTCTGCAACTGATTTTTCTTTTTTACTCCTCTGAACACAGAAAAAAAGCCCAAAAAACAAACCCAAAATATTGTGAGGTTTCAGGGTGAACTGCAGCCACAGTTTTAAAGAGGAAGGCTAAATTAAGCCCTTAAGGCATAAACAAACGTATGAGAAAAATGGCTTACAAAACCACTGATCACTAACTGTCTCAGCTAGGTTGAGAGCTGCTTGATGAGCCACTTATTTGGGTAGGGACATGTGACTGTTATTAACAGAGGTATATGCAAGGGAAGAAAAGAGTCTCACAATGAAAGGGCTTAAGATGTCAATAAAGCACATGTTTACAGCAGTAACATTAAGCAGTTAACTGTGATTCACGGTTTTAAAAGAAGAAGCCATTTAGCTTGCTAATTACAATAACAGCTGCAAAATGGAAGAATTCTTCAACTATTTATGAGGTATGAAGACAAAGCGTGGAGATAAAGCATTAGAACATTTGAGATCTAAACGTTAAGGGTTTCCAATTAAAACAGCCTCATCTGAATCCAGCAGAGTCCCACCAAAGGGACTTCAGAAGCATCCTCAGTCTTTCCTGCTTGCTCCCTCTCTTACATTATAGTTTTCAACGCTGCTGGTCCTTCAGTTGATTGTTTTAGCACATTGCCCAGGTGTTCGGCATGTGAGAGGCCTTGACTGGATATTGTGAATTGAATTCTTAGATGCTTGCAGAAAGTTTGAATAATTGAAATAGCAAGTCCTTTCACCAGATGACCAGGTCACAAACCACAGATGTCTAAAACAATTCATCTGAGTTGTGGCTTCTGATCACTTCTTCTGTGTGGATACCACAACCATGAGAAAGTGGGCTGTGACCTACGCGACAATTCCTGGTCGTCCAAACCGAGGCCTATTTCCTCCTGCTTTCTCTTCAGAAATTCACTGTTTCTCTTCCATTTCCTCTACAGATGGGAATCTGTTTTAAATCAGAATATATTATACTATATAACCCTGTAGATAAACAGCCACTTCTGAGGTGGGATATACACATTTGGTCATGTCTCTTACAAATACGCAAGGGATGATCTGCATGCAGTTTATGCTTAACAGGCCTTTGAAAAAATCCCTGTATCTTTTGGCAGCAAGTGGGTTAGATTTTTTTCTGAGGAATCTATAAAAGGGTCATTACTCTGTTTCTTGAGGCACGGCCAGATAGCAAAATCTAGGAAAGTTGCCCCCTGCATAAGGAAACAACAGTTAAATACACAGTGCAAGAACTTGAAGGCACTTTTACGTAAAGCTGATCTGAGTCCATCTCACAGGATTACAAGTTATATTAAAAAGCAATGCAGGGAAATGAAAGTCAAGGCACAATGCCCATCAAAGTAGTGTAGCAAAGTATATAAACATCCCTGCAACAGCACTGGCACTAATTACAATAAAAACCTGTGGTGGTCATCCAACTGTCATATGTTCAGCAGTGTCCTACTAAGTGGTACTGTTTATACTGTGCTGTCCTTAGGAGAATGCAATCAACTCTCTGGAGCCTTTTTCTTCTTATTTGTGCCATGAAAAGAATTTCCAGGGGGAGCACATTATAGAAGCCCCTCCTAGAACTGTCTAGACAATACCTGGGAGTTGCTCTTCCATGGAATAAGGGAAAGCAAAGAGGTAGCTGGCAAATGCTCCCTCTGTGCCTGGGCAAGAGCACCTGGAAATCAAGTTTCACTCAATATATCACCTGTTGCCTATCTGCCATCCTAGCATGTTTTTCTTGACAGCAATGAACTCTTGCACCTCAGGAATAAAGACTATCATGAAATCTACTATAGAAAACAGCCCTTGTCCTTTCATTTTAAATCCTCATAGGCTAAATTTCTTGAATAGGAAGGGCCCCTTGGTTGGACTTCCTTTTCTGTCCTCTGTCCATCTCTTTTTTTGCCCACCTGCCAGCCTATCTACATGAATAAAATCCACATTAAATATGCAATGGTTAGCAGAGATATACTGGAGAACTTGCCACTAAATGATGTCATTTAGCTAATTAAGTTAGACTGCTAATAAAGCTAATGATAGAAACAATAGTTTTGGCAACAAGAGCCGGGAACTGCGGAGAATGTGATTGCTGCTTGGATCATATTCACCTTTTAAAGAGCCATTTTGACATTCATAAAGCAAGCACTCCTTGGTGGAAAAAGAGAGCACTTTCAAAGCTGCATAGATCAGTAATAACTAGAGAATCTGGGGATAAAAAAGGCTGTTTAAGATTCTGGGTGTTTCTCATGCCAAACTCTGCCTTCTCCAGAGAGTTCGAAAGCTCACAGCTGGCATCTTCTAGAATCGTGTCACCTTTGGTTGCTACTGATCAGTAGCTACCTACTGTTGTGCTGGAGATTCAGCTCACCAGCAACAAAGTATTGCTGGCACCAAGGGTGTCGTGCAACAGTGCACAGAGCTTTTTGATGAGTAAAGAAAGAGATATCTTTGAATAAGGTTAGAAATTACTTAGTGATAACATGTTTTCATGTTATCTGTGAAAGAATCACCACAGTCCAGTTGACAGAGGTGAGTGATTTCTCTAAAACACGGAGAAGCAATCACATAGGCTATCCTTTTTCTTTTCTTTTTTTTTTTTTTTTTTTTTTTTTTTTTTTTTTTTTTTTTTTTAAATCTTTTATATTTTTTTTTTTTTTTTATTTTTCTTTTTTTTT
>VWYH01003700.1:104069-122690 GCA_013399365.1 Pampusana beccarii | reverse complement strand
TTTTACTACTGTTGATAGGAGTAGGAACGAGGAGGAAGTTTATCTTAGGGAGAAAGACAGGGTTAACAAAGCATCTGCCAGGATTTATTGTTGCCCTGCAATTAAACTTTGACAAGTGCTGAAGAAGTTCTTTCTCTAGTTTTCATTTTTATCAAACTGAACTTGCACTATTTTACTTAAGTTTTATGTAATAATACTTCAAGAAAAGTGATTTTTTTTAATGTATCAGCAAAATATTTCCAAAAGGCGGTCTTCTTAAACCGTAAAAAACGGAAGTGTGTAATACTTTCTATTAAAAAAAGAAAAACATCTGAGATAACTATACATTAAAAAAGTTGAACCTAGGCAATAAATAACTAAAGTTACAACAAATGGGATGCATACAAGTCACCACAGTTCATAAAAACACTTCAGTTCGCAGTCTAGTAAACCTGTGGTCTTTCTGCCTAACTCCTTTCCTGGAAACCTGTAGGCTATGAGACTTTACAGTACATTCCCTCTTGAATTCAAGGCCCAAAACTTGGCTACAAGAAACTACTGTTTCTGGTATACACAGTGGAGGGAAAACCTGTGCAGGTTGCACTGCGGAACAGCTTGGAGATAGCTGAGCAGTGCTATTATAGCTGGAGCCTGTTCACAATTCTTTGCCAGCCACTTAGGAAGCTGTGTCTGCCACCTACCTGTTGTTCTCTCCAGCCCCCAAGATCATGGTAAGGGTCTATTCAGTCCTTTGGCAGACAGTAGGAAAGTCCTTTTGAAAGCATTGCGTATCATGCTCAAGTGGAATAAATCCTTCATGCTTTGAGTAATCATCTGAATTGTTTCCTTGAGGAATCCCTTACAAACCAACACATCTCCACAAAAAGAGTGGCCAAGAGGGGACTGTACAACAAAAAATGTTGAAGTCAGGAGAGAAAACACCATTATTACACACACACAATAAGATGATGCATATATACTCCATCTCAGGACAGAATTGCAATGGAATATATTATCTCATCCATCTATTGTTGACTTCTCACAAGGCTGTATCACCATGGATCTGATTCTCTTTTGTCTGAGTTTCTGCAGTTATTTCCCATATGGTTTCCTCCAACATTTAGAAAAACACATTCAAATTAGAATAATGTTAGCATAATAATTAGCTAACTGGTTATACTTAAATTTGAGAGGGGCAAAGTTACTGAAAAGCAGGAATTTTCTTTCCTATGCCTCATTTTTGTGACTAGTGACTGACTGACTTCCTTTTGCTTTTACAAGGGTATTTGCACATTTATTCATGTTTCTAACTCTCCAACAGCAATTAGGAATGCTTGGGTAAAATTTACATCAGTGTCAGGCTATTAGTATATAATTAGTAAAGGCGCTTGTGCTTGAAAGCACGCAACTGTGGGAAACTAGAGAATGGGGAGCAAGGTTCTTAAAGTCCAAGGCCCAGTCTTAAGCATATGTTATATATTTACTGTAATGGGGGAAAGACTGAGTTATTTACAAAAGCTGGAAAGTTCTGCAGCCTGCTGTTACAGGAGGCAATGTTCAGCAGGCTTAATAGAAAGACGTGCCCTTCAGACTGCTCTCAGTTTGTCCTATCATGTCTTTTTCCATCTTCTGCCTTATAACATTTTCTATGCCTTGTAAACTGATAGGAGCTCATTCCTCAATGGTCATACACAGAGGTTAATAAGCTCCCAGCAGCAGCTGACTTGGCACTAGAGAAAAAATACTCTTCCCTATGCCCAGTTCAGAACTGTTACCTTCATGTTCCCTTCCCTATTTTGGGAAACTGCACTGACATTATGTTTTTCCAGCTCAGTTCTTCTGGATGTAGACTGGCACTGCAGTAAGTTTTCCCTCTTGTTCTGTAGCTGTTCATTGTGCAAATTGCTGGTCAGTGTGATGTGACACTGACTCAGTCAGAGACGTGAGGTAGGTGTACCGACATTATTCCTTACGTCAAACCATAAAATAAGGCTTTGAATGTTAAAAATAACCATTCACTAGGTCACATGGTAGGACAAGGTAACTATTACAATAGAGAAAAAGAAGATTTTGTGGGGGAAACAGCTTAAACCACTCGAAAACAAATCTCTCCCCTATCCACCATGTCCATCCTTCCTTCCAACCTCATTCTCCATCCAGCAGCTTTCACTCTCGGTTGCAGCAGACTCCCCTGACTGTCTTAGAAAGTGTCCGTCACCCCGGTGTCTGTGCTCGCTGCTTTCTCACTGACTCACATGCCAGCTGCAGGCTCCGTGCCTCCTCCACCCTGCACTTGCCAAAGGTTTTCCAGCAAAGCCTCTAAGCTTGCTCTGGGAGAAAACACCATCTCCCTCTCCCTTCAGAGGGTGCAAAATCCAGGACAAAACAAAGCAGTAGCTTTTGACCTTGCTGTCCGGCGCAGCCTTTCAAGAAAACACACTGTGCAGGGAAACTGTGAACAAACAAATAACTCAGGCTGTTTAACATGTCACAGTGACAGGGTGGTGAACGGTAGGAAAGGCTAAAAGAATTTAAGAGAGTATTGGAGGACAAGCAGCTAATCCTACGTGTATTTCTCCCACATTTCTGACATTGTAAAATGTCATTCACTTGTGCAGCCACGAAGCAGAGGACTTGGTTGTTTAAGAAGAACAGATCAGGAAGGTACCGAGGATTTTTATTACTCAGAAGGATTCCTTCTAAGGTGATAAAAGAACATAGTTATCTATACTGGCACAAACAGCAAGGTGTCTCTGCCTTGTAATATTAGAGCCAAAATATGACACTTTCTGTGCTTCAAATTCAATTTTTTTTATCCTCAGAAGACGTGTACAAATTCCAGTATAAAATAATCGAGTTTTGCACCGAGTGTTGAAAATGTTAGAGGTTAAAAATATTCTCTAGCTCCTGCCTCCTCCGTGCCCTGCCACCTCTATATATTTTCATACATATGCAAGTTTATGCTGTAAAATATTCCTAGCAAGAGTTTGCTGTTAAAAATGCTATGCATTGTACCTGATAAAATGCTGAGATAAAATGGAATTACAAAAAGCTGTGATATACACCTCAGACAGTGCACGATGCCACACTAAGAAATGCACCTCACAGGAAACTACAAAACCTGTAACCTAAAGCATGACACCAATCAATCTATGAGGAAAACTAACATGTACGATGACTGGGTTTCATGAACTCAGTGAGGATATTCACATGATAAGGCTTTTTATCATTTGAATGTCCTGCACCAGAAGGGAAAGGATAAAAAATACACTGTCATCAATTTGGAATGAGAGCTGTAGCAGTCTGCTATAAAGGAAGCGGACCATAAATGGGAGAAAGGGAGATATCTAAATAGGCAAGGCTTTTTACAATAAAACCCTGGAAGAACAAAGACAATTGCTATATATTTTTTTTTTTCCTACAGATTTTTTCAATTATAACCCTCAAAAGTTTTGGAGATGGTAATTAATACAAATGTGGAAATGTCCTCAATTTACCTTCTTCTTATTTTCTTGCTCCTTGAAATTTAATACAATAATATGAGCAATGTTGGAGGATTTTTTACACCTTTTCCATTCTTCCAGACCATCAGTTCCTTAAACAGTCAAAAAGCACCAAAATAAACGTTAAGCTCTGTAATTTTTCTAGTCCGCCACTCTTCCAACACTCAATTTTTCAAAGTTACAGAATTCCTTCTTTCACCATTCTGAGCCTTCCATAGGTGGAAAATCACAAAGACAAAGAGAAATCCTAACAGAACTATCACTCAGTGCATTGAACTAAATGGCAAAAATAGGGTAGGAAGAGAAAGGATGAGTAAGCGAAATAAAAACAAAACAAAAAACATTAACATTAACAACAACAACAAACTTTTCCAAATTAACTGCTTTTAAAAATGCATGTGTACATGTATTTTTTGCTTGTGTCTTCTAGTTCGATCATTGCAGCACTGAAAAAAACTGCAATATACTATTCGTTTATGGTTTTGGCTTTGCACAAATGTTTCTCTGCTTTTCAGTAAACTCTACTCATAACACGTAAATATCTGTGGCAAAAACCATCCCCCTGGAGTGATACAGGATGCATCACTAAGCAACATTTTTTGAGTTTGCTTTGGTTTTGTCCTCTTGGAGTTCTTTTTGTCATTTGCTTTCTTACCGTACGAATGCAGAAGGAAGTTCCACAAGGGCCTCTTTCTGCAAATAAAATGCACACAGCTAGGTAAAGACTTCAGATTTCAGATAACCCATGACATTTATTAAATAACTTTGAATCTGATGTTCACAAGCAGAATCCCTCTGGAATGTGGGAATACAAATCCAGAGTATTTCCAGTCTAGATTAACATTACTCTCTGGGTGCATTGGTCTGCCGCAGAGTCAACTCCAAGCATAACGTGATGAACTTTTCCACTTTTTTTTTCATTTTCCTTAAAAAAACAAAACAAAACAAAAAAGGCACAAGCTGCTTCTGAAGCTGCTGTTTGAGGGTATGAAGCTTTTCAGCTCCTCAAATCATAACATGTCTTCCTGCCTTGCTCTTCTGTTGAGACCTGCATTTTTGTTGATGCCAGTGTTAGCTATGACAGGGCAGCAGTTTCAAATGAGTTTACAGCTGACCAGTATCAGTTAGAAATGTTAAGTTTCCAGGTATTTATGACAAAATGCATCTCTATAGACAAGGAAATCTTACATTGGTATGATACTGGCAGCTCCAAGGCAACCTTGACATAAATTTTCAGCAAACATATTCCTGCCATTGCTGGCTGTGCTATCCTATCAATTCAGTGATTATCTAGTCCAATAGCAGGAATCCACATTTAATAGATGGTTCCAGCAACAATCCTCTGACACCATCAGCTAAAGCTTGTTCTCACTATCTTCTTTACCCTCATCTTTATTACTGTCTGCAAGAGAGCTTCCCAGTTCCATAAACTGGTATGTAAGGGCAGGTATTTGCTTTATAAACTCCTGCTGTTTCTCAACTGTTTGTCGGTGCAATGGAGGATTTTCAATACGGCATGTAATTAACTATTACTGAGCAAGTAAAAAAAGAAGCAAGAAGTGTTTGTTGTTGAAGTGTAGCAGAGAAAAATATCATTTGTCAGGGTTGTCCCTTCCTACAGTTTTGAAATTGCACCGTGTCTCTCCCAAAAACGAATTCATGAAAGACTATAGTATTTTTACAAGTAATCTCTACTTTGGAAATGGAAATGCCTGGCTGTGCTCCAGAAGAATAAACCCTTCATGAACAGAAACAATCTTCTAACATTGCGTATAATAGGGTAGCACTACATATGATTATAGGACACTTACGCATGGCAAAGCATGGATAATTCATGGACATCCCTACCCATTTTGATACAAATATTCATTTGTAATGAGCCAACAAAAGAAATTTTAGTCAAAAGTTACATTTTGGGAAGTAGCTACGTCAAGAATTTTACTTACAGGTTTCACACCGGAGCAATTGTATTTGTGTGATCTTTTCCACTGAGCACAGAAACCATTTTTGCACATTTTAACAGTGAACTGTATCATCCTTTAAGGACACCAGAGGTCAAGGTATTAGGCTACTGATAACTTGACAACTGTGCAAGATCACTGTGATACTATAACATCTCAGCAGGTATTTAATGTAAACATTCATATGGAACTATCAATTAAATTGAAAGTACGGTTGTATAACCACCAATCCAAAATCTTGTTTTAATTATACCCAACTTAAATAGATGCTGCTCTCTTTCTCTTTTTGCTTCCTAATTTATATCCTCTGTTTTGGTGCTGACTTTGTTTCTACTTCATTCTTGGCCTTCTTGACTACAGGCTTTTCTTGACAGAATACTCCCACATCTTTTGCTACTTAGGGCTTCCTAAACGTCTATCATCTCCACAGTTAAATTGCATAAAGCATTACTCTGCTATAAAAAAGAAAAAATCTACTGCGAGACATCATATTTTCCTATCTGATGCTCCTATGGACTGCTTCCATTTCCCCAGCTCTCTCGAGACAGGAAGCCCAGCTGTTTGCTTTTTTCACTTCTTTCATTAGAGTTCACACTTTACCTCCAGATACCCTGCTAGAGCAACTGTCTTCCTCCACCAAAACCCTCTAGAGATGTAGAAACATTAGTGATCATGTTAGAAGTACTAATGTGCAGAAACTTACCCTGTATTGCCTATGCTGCCTCTTGAGCTCTGCACAGGGCGCAGTCGGTCTCACAGTGCTCCTCCATCTGCAAATAAAAGAGAGTGGATGAAATAAAAAAGGTTCTGTGCAACTGTGGGAACATGTTTGTTTTCTCCTTATTTACCGGGCAAACATCCAAATCCAGAGGAGTTTTGCCTGATGAAGCACCTGTCCCAGCGGGCCCATGGTTGCTGTGCCTTCAGAAGCAGCTGTGGATGATGTGAGCTTCCCCCATCTCCTCCACCTCTGGGTGCACTATGGGCTCTGTGGTCTCTCCCTTACCTGAGAAAGCAAACGGGTTTGAAATAGCACTTTTAAAAATTATTTTAATTACCATTACTACTGTTACTTGGTCACAAAGAAGATTATGGTCCCATCATCCTTGTCACAAAACTTTATGAGAGTCCCTAGAATAGGAAAAGCATCACCTGTCAGGCACCCTCTTTCCTTTAGCTTAATTTCTACAAGTGTTTGCAGCTTTCCTTGTCAGGCAATAATGTGCTGGATGCAGACGTGTTTTTAATTACCTCAGTCACCATCCTGATACTATCATTACTCCCATTATATGTACTCATATAAATGTAAGCTTATTGTTCAATGGAACTGATGTCAACTTTCAAAATGGATGGTCACTTTAATTATAACAGAAGTATAAATGGAAAATTACTTTTTAGCCAGCATTATCCTGTCAAAGATTCTATCTCTAACTAGTTAACTTGACAGCTTTACTGAAACTTTGTTATAATTAAATTCTTGTATCGTGTAACTGTCTTGTTTGATTTTATTTCATACTACAGTTTTTAATTCATTTAATTAACATTATAGCCTCATTAAGCAATGGTATGTTTTTAATGCAGCTCATTTGTAAAACAGATATTAAGCAACATCCTAATGAACCCATTGCACTCAAGTTCTATACAGATTGCACTGTTGCCTGACCCATGACTGAAATTAGACACAGCCTTAGATATTTAAAATCTTGCAAAATAATATGAAACTGTGACAAGCAGGAGTGGGATAACACAGGAAATGTGTAAGTCCTTCTTTGGCAAAGCAGAGATAGTAGAGAGTTGCAGTTTGTGAGGATGTTTGTGGTCTAGAGAGAGAAAAAAAAGTAACTTCAGTTAAGATGAACAGTAACAATTTTCCTAGCAATTTGTCATTTACATATTGGTGTTTTGATTGGTTGGTTAGTTCTTGTTGCTTGTTTGGCTTGGGTTTGGGGCTTTTTTAGTTGGTTGGTTGGGTTTTTTTGATGGTGGTGGTTTTGGTTTTGTTTGGTTTGTGGTTTTGCTTTCGCCTTTTTTTTTTTTAAATTTGTTTAATAAAAAAAAATCTGATAAATATTTTAGCCCAGAAAATGGTAGAACTGGACTATAAAAAAGGGGGCTGAAGACCTGTATAACGCATCCCCTGTTGATGGAATGAAGGCTGGAAATAGAAGCCTCTCAGTAATGTCAAGGTGTTAATTTAAGATGACATTCAAAACATGTTTCTCTTTTAAGTCCTTTTGAAGAAATGATTTCCTACCATACATCCCATAGTATTGTTTGAAGAGTTAACACTTATTATTTGCTGGTTTGAGTTAGGTTTTAAAAATATTTTTTATAAATTACTTAGTGCAATTTGAATTACATTATATTAAACACAAATAAATAAAGGCAATTATTTAAATATGCACTGGTCAAAGCTACATGATATTACAAATTATTCCCTTATTTTCTACTGTGGTAATTTTATAGACTATTTTGTCACCTTAATTGAACTCAACCAAAGATTCACAGTAATAGTGAATGTTATATTAATTTATTTAAATGCCTGTGATTAAATGAACATGCCTTAAGACATCCAGGTATTTTGTTTTGACAGTGTATTAGTGTTATTATTCTGGTGTCCCAAAATCACAGTGTATTCAATAACGTGGTTTTTCGGTTTTGTTTGGTTTTGGTTTTTTTGTGGGTTTTTTTTCATTTTACACACGCGCACACACACACACACACACACAAGATAATTACTATAGCAACTGCCCAGATTCATGCTTTCACTTCGCTTGTCAAACTCTTAGTGAAAAGTTGGTTTGTAACTGACATGCAATACTTAAAAATATCCTCTAGATGACACTGTTTACTGCATTTAGAAGATGTGCAGGCGTTTATAAGAAAAAGCTGTAACTCGAACAAAATACATTTGACAAGTATTGTTTGAGCTTAAGCCTGCTCTCTTGACGTCAGTGGCCAAGATTTCAGCAGTTTCAGTGAAAACAAGAAGAGCTTCTATATTTATCTATAAAACTAAACAAATATCTTGAACTTTTCTTTCAACAGAAAGGACCACTCTTTAAAATACAATTGAAACAGTTTTAATTGCATCCTAAGCTATAAAATGTGCTGTAGGGATGCTTCCTAGTTACTGAAACCCCTTCTTACACACACACACATACTTAATTATTCTGTATGGCTTTGTTTAAAAATGACACTGTATAAATATTAATCTTTTTTTCCCAACTATTCTTTGTTCCATGATCTATATTCATTTTCACACACTAAATTTGAGTTCATTAGATCAGTTACCGCTATTTAGATGTAAATGTGTTCAAGGAGGATTAATTACTCTGTAATTCTGATTTTTTAAAAATTAGGATAATGAAGACATTTTCTGACATTTCTCTGACCAAAAAAAAAGCAAACAAACAAACAAACAAAATCAAAAACAACTAATAATAATAATAATAATAACAATAATAAAACAAACAAAAAAACAACCAAACAAAAACAACCCCGAGAAAGTCCTCTTATGCCCCCGTACAACACAGTTCACAGAAAATACAATTTTGGAAAACATCTGATAATTTTTACAGGACTTGAGGTAGTAAATTCGGTTAGGTTGAGCTCCTGGAAGACATTTAGCGGTTGAAAAGTCCATGCTCAAGTTGTCTGTTCCCCTCAAGGGCACCTTGGTTGCCTCTAGAACTCATGGGAAGAGTGAAAAATTCCAGACTGCTCTCTTTCAAAAAGGAATGAGAGGCCACTCTTTCCTTTAAACCTGTCAGAGAAGGAGGAGCTGTGACTGCCATGGTGATTTACCCACATACGTATGTAGAGCATGTAGCTGTACATGTTGCAGCAATATTTTGAACAACTTTTCAATTTGTATCTTCCTACAAATTCTCTTAAAGAAAGACTCCTGTTTAGGAAATTGAAAGTAACTGCTAGCAGAAATGCTTTCAAATTGCTGGTTACAGACCTCTTAGAAGTGGTAAATGAACCACCAAGAACACTTGAATCACAGGTTGGAAATCCCTGACAGTTCTCCAAGGAAGCAGGAGAGACAAGAGGGTTTTTTTCCCTCTCTGTCCTGTGTGATTTTAGCCTGCCCCAGTAGGGCTTTAACCATAATATCAAAGTAAACAGCATCATCAGGAGATACAGTTAAAATGTTCTTCCAGAAATTGGGAGTTGTCATTTTGAGTGTATAAAGACAAAAACTGAGTTATGCCTCTGGACTAAAGGAATATTAAAACCATTTAAAAATAAATTTCATGGTTGTATTTAAAAATAAGGTAAAATGATATGCACTGTGTTTTACACAATGCTTGATTTTGTAGGTATTCATTGCTGTGAGGAAAAGCATCTCATCTCTAGATCCTGACAGGGCTTGAGATATGTGTTGCTCAGTCAGACCAAGGCTAAGATTCTTTTGAGCAGCCACAAAAGTACAAATTCAACATCTCAGAAATTTTAACTATGTAAATTGAAGCAAGACGTGGAGAAATTTCCTCCAGTTTGATGGCATTTGAGTTCAGACTTTCAGGATTGCATCCTGAGGTAGATGCCTATATTCTGTCCATAATTTACTTCAGAAAACTAAGATTTTTTTAGATCTGTTTTTGAAACTTTTTTAACCTCATATCTTCTCAATGATCTTACAGTAGATCTATGTCATATCAGAACAAGCAATATCCCAGCTAATGAGAACAAAATTTGTGACAGTATACTTTAAATCAGAGCTGCCTTAGGCTATGTGAGAATACTGACATAATAATTTGTAATCCCAACTTCATAAAATTAAAAAAAGAATTATGAAAATGAGCCTCATGTCTACTTTGTGGGGACAATCTGGGCTTTCAACTTTACTTTTTCTTAATACTACTAAGACATGCAGGTCCTGATCTTGAAATGAATTCTAAGTGTCTTAAAGCCCATGTTCAGGCAGAGCACATTTCTGATCCAAGATCAATCTACTTTTTTCACACATTTTTAGGATTATTGAAACAGATGATCTGAAAAAGAACCAATTAAGTTCAACTTCTGTAGCCTGATTGGAAGTTTACATCCATTTAATTTAAAAAAAAAAAAAAATAGAGACATTACTCTTCAGCCATTGATGTGTCACTGCTGAAGAATGTCAAGCTTTGTCAAAAGCTTTGACTTTTACCTTACAGCATTTTTACATTAAGGTCTTCCAAGTGACAGATGAGGCTAGCTGAGGAATACCCAGCTAGTTGTTCCATATAGAAAGCATAGGGCACTGACCCATCACAGACCAAACTAGGGTAACAAACAATTTTTACAATGGAATGGTCATTTTCACTCCTGTTCAAAGACTTAGATTCAAGGCCAAATACTTAATAAGGAAGAAAATCGAAGGTTCAAAACTCCACTGGTTCTCTCCCAGCAGCATAAGTATGTGTATAGAGAAAGATTCCCGCTATACCATCTGTGAAAATTATGTATCTTTAGGGCTAGCAGAGACAGCCTTTTCATTCACTTAAATGTAATCATGTTAATAAGAATTTAATAGTTTCCAGATTAAAAAAATTCTTATTTCTGTCAGTAATGAACGGCATATTATTGTGCTGAATACAAGTGGCTACTCTCTTATATCCTGAAGTCCTCTGGCACTCACGCTATAAGAAAAAAACCCTGTTCAATGAGATTTCCTACAATTCTCAGTCACGAATCAGCTGAACAGTAATCTAAGCCAAGCAATAGCTGAAGTTCACCTTTTAATTGACTGGTGTTTGGTATATGAATTTTACTAAATTGTGTGGGGTTTTTGAGGGATTAACAGCAGTGCAGCAGTGGGGAAAAAAATCAAAACCAAAACCAAAACCAAAAAACAAAATGGCTTTGTAATCATTACTCCTCACTAGTATGATAATAGCATAGGCAGGGAGGATCTAATTTTACAGTGACTGATATAGTTTGCAATGCCTGAAAGTAAAAGTCTCCCCAGTTGCAGAAATGATATAAACTTATCATTTTTGTATTAGGCCTTCACGTGTCTTCTCCTAGTCTCTCTCACATGCATTTCATATGAGCTTTTGGTCCAAGAAAATCTGTAGGTTTCTTTTTTTATTGCACAAATTTACTGTCTGCAATGACAAACAGTTACATAGATATACACTACATGGAAAAAAAATTACAAAATAGGACTCTGAATAAATTTGAGTTACTGCTTTCCAAAATGTCATATCTTGGAAACAAGTATCCTCTCCTCATCACAGGCCTGAGGTTTGCAAGCACAGATATAAGCCAATCAGCCAGAAGGCCTTCAGTCTATCCAAGCTTTAGAAAGATAAAGGGGAAATACAGAGATATGAAAGGGAATCTAAGCACTGATCCCTGTAAACACATCTGAAAATAACACCTTTCTGGTATATGTCAGAACAAACTTTGCCAGAAAAAAAATTATGACACTTTCAAGCAATTCCTAATATTGCGTGCCTTTTTTTTTTTCTTTCTGATTCTAAGGTGTCCTTCCCAGGAGGAGTGATTTTTCTTGCTCATGTAACCCAGGTCTATCCAAACCCAGTTTCTGGGAAGATGGAGGTGGGTGCCCCCTTAGGTTTTGCTGTGGACCACTGCGGCACCCTCCTGCCTCTGTTAGGATGAAAAGCAGTCTAATCTACCTGTCTAGACAAGGCTTTGCTCTGGTCTGATCCCCTTCTTTGGTGTTGCTTGTGACATCCAGAAATTTGACAAGGAAAACAATTATTGATCAGTCTGAGGTGTGTTTTGCTGTGATAATTGTCTAAGCATGACTGAGTGATGCCCCTATAGATAGGTGCTTACTTATTTCCTGAGGCCTGTCGTCCTCAGAGCGACAGAAACATTGATAAGGAAGAGGACGAAATGACTAACTTTGATGGAGTTTGTGTTGAAACATCTGCTGCTTGTCAACATGGGAGGCAGAGGAAGTGATTTATTAGTAGTAAAAAAGACACACCAATGAAACTCTCTGTCTCATTCTTCCTCTATTTTCTGATTATGAATGCCCAGTAAATTCCCATGAAGAGAAAGTACCTCACTATCCATATTTTTTTACTTATATTACAACTTAGCAAATACATAACACATTATTTACTTTAAGACTTTGATTAACTTCTTACTATTAAGCAACCTGGCCCATAAGTCAATGAATGGAACTGGGAAAATCTACAGAGAAATCTAGCTGTGGGTTTAGGGTCTTTTAGGCTTCTTTTCTCTTGCTCAGAATCTAAATATTTTTAGGATATTGAACAGAGCATAAATGAATGCAAATATGTTTGGTGACATTTCCTATTCCTTGAATGCATACTAAACACAAACCTGTAATTTCTCTCCATTGTTTTAATGAGAGTTATTTCATTTGGATTAATCCTTTCTTTCGGGCCCAGCTCTGCGTGGGCACTCTGCAGAATTCTGGCTTCCACATCAAGAGGAGCTCCGAGAGGAATTAACCTACAGAAAGCCAAAATTACATCAAAGTACTTCTCCAGAATATGATGGCACATACAAAGTCGGGGCACTGCCGCCCACAGAAGGAAGACATATACCTTCTCTTTCTCAGCTCTCGAGCCGTGAAGAACAAAAGGTTCTTTGAGAGTCACAGCGATGCCACTGGGGTGCAGAAAAGGGATGCGGTTCAGGAATCTGCACTCCTCCCTGCAGTGCATTTGCATGGTAAATAGATGGGTATAATCTGCTCAATGAAAGGGTGTAGCTGCTGCAGTATTTCTGCCATCATATTGCAAAATGGACCACTCCCAAAATATAAAACCCTGAAACCTCAGATTCCTTGGTTTAACCACAATGTTAAAAAAAGCAAAAATGTTAGAAATAAGAAGTGATTGTAACAGCTCAACGCTTTTAAACAGAAATTAGTAATCTGTCTGCCTGCCTATCTGTAATTTAAAGAATGAAGATATGTCTATGTCAAATGAGTATTTTTTTCCCCAGAGGACATAGAGTTTAATCAAGCTTCACTACCGTAGTAACCTTTTGTAAATGGTGAGGCATGACTGACATCAGACATAGGACTGAGAAAGAGAAGATATTTAGGTTCAAATCTGGATGTAAAGATGTCAATCTCACTAATGCATGTTACTGTGAGTATATATATTGATTTAAATTGAGCATTTTCTATTTTCTGTGCAAGCAAGGAGCAGGTCAGAAGTTGAAAGCAGAAAAACAAAGTAAATGCCTGAAGGAGGTCTCATTCCATGCTTTGGGTCTAATTCTGATCCTGTCAACATTGCATCAGCATAACTCCATCAATCAGATTTACATTACCGTTTTGATGGAAATGAAAATGCCTCAGTAGAGCTTTCATCAGATATTGTTTTGTCTGAAAACCTTTAAGACTGCCTTTCTTTTCCTGTCTTTTTCCTTCTCCCATTTTTAAACAATAAAGCATCAATAAGACAGGTTATTTGCAGGTCTTGGAATATTTTCACCCTACACAAAAGCACAGTGGTTGGAATCTGCTTTGGTATTCTGATTCATCAGCTACTTCCATCATAATAAACAACAAGAGGGTAGCAAAGAATATTTTTTTTTCTTTTTGTGCCACATGCAATTACATTTCTATTAAGTGGTCCAATAATTGCATTTTAAATGGCACTTGTTTATTATTCTCTTTTTGCCATATCCAAATTGATTTTTATTGTTTTACTAAATAGTTACTAAAGCTCTGTGAGGGAGAAAAAACACCAACACTTTCAAACAAACAATTCAAGCCTGTACATTAATCTGTACCTTTAAATAAACAGCAGTAATTAATGGGAGTTCGGCACCTTGCTGTATTGTACAGTGACACGGATTAAACACTGGCACTGCAAAATGCCAGTTTTCAGCTTGTGCATTTGTAGACCCTTCAGAGCCATGAACTGACATTTGCAATCTTTGTCAGTCAAAAAAAAAATGGCAAATTCAGTTAAATTTAGTTCTGCCATTCAAATGGAATAAAGGTCGTCACCTGCCCCTTTTGTGATTTGATTATCCAGGGACTGAGTTTATTTTCCTGAAGAAATACACATTAAAGGGGTCTGATCCTGCAACTATTGTCCCAGTTGAGCAGCTCAATTGGCTTAAATAATTAATCGTTAACTGACTTAGCTATTGCTGTTTATTTAAGAGTACAGATTAATATATAGTCCTGAATTGTTTGCTTAAGTGTTTTTCCTTCCATAGAGCTCTCACAACGAGTCTGAAAAATATTAAATACATTTTGAAATTTTAAAAATGAGCATATTAAATAAATAAAATTTATAATTCAATTACCTGGGTTTTTGAAATGCTGTAGTTACGTATGGTTTACATTTCGTAAAGTATTTTTATTTACTTCATTTGAACTATTCATGTAAATAAAGACTCCAGGTTCAATCCCTGCACCCAAGAAGAGAAGAAAACTCTGAAGCAAGCTCCCGAAATCCAAACCAGCAGGTGTATAAAGTCTGGACAAAAGCAGCACGCTTGTAATGAGAAATATGCTTGGAAAGATAAGCAGAAAACATGGGATCCACAATCCTCTCCTTATGGTGCTCCTACCTTTGTGGGATTCTTCTCTTGTCTTCAGAGATTCCCTGAAGTTTGGGGGGGGTTAGAGAGATAAGCACCCCTTTTTGGCACCAGTACTTCTTACAAGAACTGGATTTCCTGAGGTTACCCTGAGACCGAATTGTGGCAGAAGCCCGTGTCAAGGACAGGGCAATGTCAGTGCTAGTTTGAGCAGAGCAAACGTCTGGGAAAGATCTCAGCAGAACTGGCACCCTGGCCTTGAATATTTCTTATTGGAGATGGGACCGAGGCTGTATTTGCTAATGATTTAAGCAGCATTTAAGAAACAGGGCCTCCAGGGGTAATATTAGGGATTGCTAAACAGCTAGCACATAAACTATTTGAACACACAAGCACATGTTTATCACACATTTATTCAGTATGCTGGGCTGAAGGGGACATGCTATAGGTGCATCATAAGCCAGGTTCCAGTGTTGCAATGCGATGGCATGAAGCAAAAGAGCTCGTTCATTAGCATATGAATCAGCTCTCCATAGAAAGTGGTAAAACTGCAGGAGAGGAAAAGCCATTTTGCTTTAATAATAACAGCCTGTAAGAGGCAATCCCAAGTACAAAATGATCAAGTGACCAGAGCCAGTTCAGTGAAGAATGATAGCATTTTATGCTCAACACTTCAAGATTAAAGTCTTTAGTTAGCTAAGCATAATGTGAATCAGTTTCATGTATAATGTATTGTGTGAGCCTGTAGCCAGTATGATACAATGTAAGCAATTCCATTTAGTGCAATTTGACTATAGCTAGTACAGAATAATTGGAGTCAGTTTCTAGCATGCTAGAATTCGAGTCAAATATGATATGGAAAAGAATTTGATACATAATAATATGGAGGCGAAGATAACAAGCAATGATGTGGATGAATAGTTAATATGCTATAATACAGAAGTCATTTTAATAGGTTATGATGTGATTAGGAGTCCAGCATTCTTACATGCAGACAAAAGCCTAATACATCACGGTAAAGAAAGACTATTAAGGAACAGTATAAATAATAGTACACAGCCACATTTGAGGAGAGTATAACATCAAATACTGTAGTTTTCTCAAATATAAAAGCGAGCGAATAAACATTTACTAGAGGATAAAACATGGCTACTCAAGTGAACATGGGAAATGTTTCAGAGCAGTTCCTCCCATTTTAAAGGCAGCACGATGCTGTACTGGGCGATTCCGACTCCTGCTCAGGAACTCAGCCCTTTCTATTCATTTTCTCCCATTATCAGAAGCGGTTGTGACAGTTCTAGGCCCTTGGGTACTCTGGGCCTCAATTTTACAATCTGTTGTGCAAACAGTAAGGTCTGAAGACCTGCCTCTTCCATGAGGTTAATAACATGTGATTAGTTAAAAGAACTATAACATTCCAAAGTGAGAATATAAACATTAGCATGACAGAACCGCACATAAACATCTTCAGCTTTTGAAAATAGCTTCAGAAAACAGCAAAAATACACTAATGTTGTGACTTGTGCCCATGTTGGGTTTAATCCCAAGTGTCACTAGTTCATTGAAATTTTACTTTTTTTTCTTCTTCCTAACTTTGCGTGAGGCTAACGCTGCATACATGAGAAGAGCTCATTTATGAGCATGTGCTAATCAGTTCTGACTACAAGTTAAAGTCATCCCTGAGCAAACAGAAAACTATTCGGCTTAGCAATAAAGTTAAATAATTATTACCAGGCTATGTGATGTGACTACAATGTGACATTGAAATGACTATGGTGTGATTAGAATAAGAATGTTACACGTCTGTGATGTTACTAGAATGAGGCTATAAAATGTCTGTGATGCCATACTGCTGTGATATGACTAGTGTCAGGAAAAATGTGTGCATTATTAACGCATATATAAATACGCCATATTTCAGAGGCAGAATGCATCACACAGAATGCTAGCAGTTCTAATTATCTTCTTTATTAATGGCTGTTCTGCTTTGTATTTTAAAAGATGAAAGAACTGCATACTTAATTCATTCACAGAATTCTTTTTCTAAGTGGTTTGGCAGTAAGGTTGCTCCTTCATGTCACTTTCTTGACTTTCAATGCCAGGGCTCTAGCCATGCTTCCTGGGTTACATAATGAACATTTTTCTTAAACTATTATTAGATTCAGTTCCGTTTGCTACCATTACTTGATGTCATCAAAACCAGGATCAATTTTCTTCTGTGTGTGTCTGTAACAGGAGCCTTTTGGACACAAAGCGCAGCAAAACTAAAGAGTGTTTAATCTTGACACATCATGGGATTACAGGATGTGCCATGTTCACATCCACAGTGTCTGCATCCCTATGACTAGCAAGGATATGTACATTTATCAGGATGTACCACAGAAAATTAAGGCATGCAAATTACTGACCTCTGACAGATACAAGCATCTTCCACCATTAGCTTATGGAGCATCGTATGTGCACATGCATACAGGAGTCTAAAGGTAGGAGCCTGCATCTGAAAACGTAAAATCTTCAAGGCAGGAACTCGGATCTTTAGCTGGGCACCACTATCAACCGAAAATGTCTAAATTATCTAGGTATAGTACCACATACAGAAACAGTCAAATGCTGATGCTACCTTTGTTTCTTGTGTGCGTGTGTATTTGAAAGGCTTAACCAGAAACAGCAGCCAGTGTGGCCACGTACCTGGGCATACTAAATTGGATGGGTACTGTGTCATGCGGCTTGCAAGTTCAAGCTGAGAAACGCTAGCAGTAAAATCACAGTCAAATGAAGGTTCATTCATGCTTCAGAAAATGTTGAAAAAGGCACTATATATAATGTACTATATATAATGCACTATAATCATCTTCTTGTGACACTTTTGAGGTCACTCATGTCGTAATATGTTGGCATTTTATTACATTGTCTTCCAGGCACGTGATGCTTCTTTGTGGCTAGCTGGATAATTTACCTGTGCCATTTATGGGGAAGGAGAAATGATCACTTTTATTATTTATCAGACCACAGAGGGGAATGTTTTCCAGTTCAATGTTTAAGCATACAAAACACAAACCAGCAGAGCTACTCTCTCCTTCCTTCAGCGAGTATCTCAGCTGACCCTTCGGGAAGGGGAAGGAGAAAGGTGTGCAGGCGTAAATGGGAGCCGAGACAGGGCTGGAGTCAGAGCAGCGTGAATTATAGATGAAAAGACATGTATTAAATATAAAGTAGAACCGCGCGGAGGAGGGCCGGGCCAGGGTGTTTCCTCCGGCGCTGCGCGGTGGTCCCGCCGCAGGCCGCGGAGGCTGCGCGGCGCGGACATCAGCGCTCTGCGCCGGACCCGCAACCGCACCGCGGGCGGCGGCGCTTCCCGCTCCCCCGCGCAAAAGGGACGAGCGCGTTCTGAGGCACCCAAAGCCCTTTACAAAAAATAAAAATAAAAATAAAAAATAAAATTAAAAACCACCACAAACCCAACCCCACACCAAATCCTTCTCTTTCCGGATAACCCCAGGGCTACTCGCAACTCCGACGATCCTTCCTGCCCCCCGCTCCGCGCCCGCCAGAGCGTCCCCGACCCCTGCTGCGGCTGCCCCCGCCCGCGGACCGCCTGCCCGCCGGGGCCCCCCGACCCTGGCACCGCGCCTGCCCCCGGGCCCGCTTGTTCTCCCCCCCCGGCTCCCCACCAC
>VWYH01003700.1:0-104043 GCA_013399365.1 Pampusana beccarii | reverse complement strand
CGGCCACCCCCGCCGCCCGGCCGGCCCGCGGAGCGACATGCCCGGCGGCCAATGCCAGGCCCGCGCTCCGCCATCCACCGCCCCCGCCGGCGCGGGCCAATGGGGTGCGGCGGGAGGGGGGGCTTAGCGCCGCTCACACCCTCCCTCTGGGCTTATTGAGAGTTATATCAAGAATTTCAGTTCAGAGAGAGAGAGGGAGAGAAGGAGAGAGCCTGTGTGAGGGAGAGAGGCTGAGAGGGAGGAGAGAGAGCGCCGTCGCTTCCTCCCGTCACTAAAGCAATAACCTATTAGGATTTTTTTTTTTTTCTATCGCTAACTATCACCCCAGAGATAAAGAGGGAGAGAGAAGCACCGTCAGACCAACTCTTGTCATTTCCAGTCAGAAGTTGCAGACTTCATGTAGCTGGCTCTGCTCTGCTGAGAGAGGGATGGAAATTGTGTGCAGTGCAGAGTGGAAAATACCCCCGATCTAAAGAAGTGCACCGGATTTTTGCTTGCTGTTTGTTTGGGTTGTTGCGTGCACGTTAAACGCCCGAAGGATCGCCGCTTAATAGAAATGAAACGTGGAGAGGATGACTAACGACAGAACTGTGAATTTGTTCCCTGGAGTTGCTAATTTGCCACCCCGAAGCAACACATATCTCAAGGAGGAAGCGTTTGCCTGCTGCTGATTTCTCCAAAACTGGTGATTTACCAGATGCATTGTGCTGTATCTGCTGGAACAGATCATTGCTTAGCTGCAGCAGATCGTCAAAGGTATACAACCAACGTAAGTGCAAAGTTACCCATACACTGTCATGCATTTCATTTAAAGAAAAAAAAAAAATAAAGCCAACATGCAGTATATTTATCTAGAGAAAGAAACAGTGTTTCAGATTCAATTGATGTTGGTGGCAAAGGCTCACCTACTCGCTGTCTCTGCATCCCTACCTGCATCACTCTGCTGGAAGTAATCACGGGCATCAGCTACCGTGCAGCTTAATGCAGATAAGATTAGTGCTTAGGGGCTGCCCGGTTCTGCCAAACTGTAGGTGCTTGGCAGCCTTGCACATGGATAATTCGCGGTTAGCAAAGCATGCAAACAGAAGTCTGCCTCTCTTCTTTTTTTTTTTTTTTCACCTGCATTATTGGTCTGCAGTATTTATGTGTGGCAGCTGCTAATAACATCCTGAAGGGAGATCAGTGTCAATTGGGATAGGCTTCACCTTTTTTCCTCCTCCCGGCATCAGAAAATATATTCCCCCCCCCTCCATCTGTAAACATGCTGTCTGCTCCTAAGTTGCATTTGGAATTTCCAGCTTCCTGATTTAGACTGTGTTTAAAAAACAAACAAATAAAGTTTAGGGTTATTAAACAGAAGGAGAAGTATCCAACATCTGGAGAGGAAACATTGAGTTGAGAGTGTTAAGAAACTGTTAAGTCCTGTTATTGTCTCATCAGTTAACAGGGATGTGAAGTAGCCAGTGACGACTGCTGCAGCAGCAGCATGTCCGGGTGGTTATTTCCCAGTACACTAGCTGTAGAGGGGAATGCATGGCACAATGAGCAGAGAAAAATCCGGTTAGCAAGAGCTAAAAAATATGTATGGAAGCAAAAAACAAATTACGTTTGGCAGCTGACATAGCAGTTAGAATCCAGAAGTAGTGCAGGAAGATTTTTTTTACTTGCACCAAATGACTGGGTGGAGGAGGGTAGAGGGGGAATGCACGTTACGGATTACACGGTGTACCAAGAATTTATTCAAAAAGTACGTGTCGAAACTGTGGCTACCCTTAATCCTGCAAGTAGTTATTTCCATTCTCGCTCTGTGCAAATACAGCCAATGGGATATTGGCGCATTTGTCTGGAGGGATTGCTTGTAAAAGAGAGCAGTAGGAAAATGTACTGCTGCAAGTATGCATTGCAAAAACAAGTAGTAGTTGGAGATTGTGGATTTGTCATGCCCAAAAAACCAATAATGCTGTTCTGTGTGGTTGTGTTGACAGTGCTGTCTCCAAATAAGAAATGAGATGTAATGCATCCTGCAGTCCATGCATGCCTTCTCTTGCAAATCGTGCATCATTCCATGGAAACCTTTAAGTCCTAAAATCTGGGAAAAAAGAATAAAAACATTATAATGGACCTGAGGGATTTTTGCCTGTTGACCGCTTTGATTGCCTGTTTAAGGCTGGATTCTGCTATAGCTCAAGAACTTATTTACACTATTAGAGAGGAACTGCCTGAAAACGTACCCATAGGGAACATACCAAAGGACCTGAACATTTCTCACATCAATGCTGCCACGGGGACCAGTGCCAGCCTTGTCTACAGACTGGTATCTAAAGCAGGGGATGCCCCTCTGGTCAAAGTGTCCAGTACCACTGGGGAAATCTTTACGACATCTAACCGAATAGACAGAGAAAAACTCTGTGCTGGAGCTTCCTATGCAGAAGAAAACGAGTGTTTCTTTGAACTTGAAGTTGTGATTCTCCCCAATGACTTTTTTAGGCTGATCAAAATAAAAATCATTGTAAAGGATACTAATGACAATGCACCTATGTTTCCATCCCCTGTCATCAATATCTCCATCCCAGAAAATACTCTGATCAACAGTCGCTTTCCAATCCCATCAGCAACAGATCCTGACACAGGTTTCAACAGCGTGCAGCACTATGAATTGTTAAATGGGCAGAGTGTCTTTGGACTGGATATTGTGGAAACTCCAGAAGGAGAGAAATGGCCTCAGCTGATCGTGCAGCAGAACTTGGACAGAGAGCAAAAGGATACCTACGTGATGAAAATCAAAGTGGAGGATGGAGGTACCCCCCAGAAATCCAGCACAGCCATCCTGCAAGTCACAGTAAGTGATGTCAATGATAACAGGCCAGTATTTAAAGAGAGTCAAGTAGAGGTTCATATACCAGAGAATGCCCCCGTAGGCACTTCTGTAATTCAGCTTCATGCTACAGATGCTGATATAGGAAGCAATGCAGAAATCAGATATATTTTTGGTGCCCAAGTTGCCCCTGCAACCAAAAGATTTTTTGCTTTAAACAACACCACAGGGCTGATTACAGTTCAGAGGTCATTAGATCGAGAAGAGACTGCTATTCACAAAGTGACAGTGCTGGCTAGTGATGGTAGCTCTACACCAGCGCGGGCAACCGTCACCATCAATGTCACTGATGTAAATGATAACCCTCCTAACATAGACCTCAGGTACATAATAAGTCCCATCAATGGCACAGTGTACTTATCTGAGAAAGATCCTGTCAATACAAAGATTGCCCTAATTACGGTTTCAGATAAGGACACTGATGTGAACGGCAAAGTGATCTGTTTCATTGAGAGAGAGGTTCCCTTCCACTTGAAGGCGGTTTACGACAACCAGTATTTGTTGGAGACCTCTTCCTTGTTGGACTATGAGGGCACCAAAGAATTCAGCTTTAAAATTGTTGCTTCTGATTCTGGCAAGCCCAGTTTGAACCAGACTGCCCTGGTAAGAGTTAAACTGGAGGATGAAAATGACAACCCTCCGATTTTCAGCCAGCCTGTAATTGAGCTGTCAGTTGCTGAAAACAACCGTCGTGGTCTATACTTAACAACTATTAGTGCCACAGATGAAGACAGTGGGAAAAATGCAGACATTGTTTATCAGCTTGGCCCTAATGCCTCCTTTTTCGATCTGGATCGAAAGACAGGAGTTTTGACAGCCTCCAGGGTTTTTGACAGAGAAGAGCAGGAACGTTTCATTTTCACTGTTACAGCCCGAGACAATGGCACCCCTCCTTTGCAGAGTCAAGCAGCTGTAATTGTTACCGTGTTGGACGAAAATGACAACAGTCCCAAATTTACTCATAATCACTTCCAGTTTTTCGTATCAGAGAACTTACCAAAGTACAGCACAGTGGGGGTGATCACAGTGACTGATGCAGATGCTGGGGAAAACAAAGCGGTGACCCTTTCCATCCTGAATGACAATGAAAACTTTGTGCTGGATCCATACTCTGGAGTTATAAAGTCCAACGTTTCTTTTGATCGAGAACAGCAGAGCTCCTACACCTTTGATGTTAAGGCAGTGGATGGAGGGCAACCTCCTCGCTCTTCTACAGCAAAAGTAACCATAAACGTAATGGATGTTAATGACAACAGCCCTGTTGTCATCTACCCACCTTCCAATACTTCTTTTAAGCTAGTGCCACTCTCAGCAATTCCAGGATCGGTGGTAGCCGAAGTGTTTGCTGTGGATATAGACACTGGTATGAATGCTGAGCTTAAGTACACAATAGTAAGTGGAAATAACAAGGGTTTGTTTCGGATTGATCCAGTGACAGGTAATATCACTCTGGAAGAAAAACCAACTCCTAATGACGTGGGGCTGCATCGCTTAGTTGTCAACATAAGTGATTTGGGTTATCCCAAATCCCTGCATACTCTTGTGCTTGTATTTTTGTATGTAAATGATACTGCTGGAAATGCCTCTTATATTTATGACTTGATACGCAGGACTATGGAAACACCTTTAGACCGAAACATAGGGGACAGCAGCCAACCCTACCAAAACGAGGACTATCTCACAATCATGATCGCCATTGTGGCAGGTGCCATGGTTGTCATAGTTGTGATATTTGTCACAGTTCTCGTTCGCTGTCGACACGCATCCAGATTCAAAGCCGCCCAGAGGAGCAAGCAAGGTGCTGAGTGGATGTCTCCCAATCAGGAGAACAAGCAAAACAAGAAAAAGAAAAGGAAGAAAAGGAAATCTCCAAAGAGTTCTCTTTTGAACTTTGTGACCATTGAGGAGTCCAAACCTGATGATGCAGTTCATGAACCTATCAACGGGACAATAAGCCTTCCAGCAGAGCTGGAGGAGCAGAGTATAGGAAGATTTGATTGGGGCACAGCACCACCAACAACCTTTAAGCCTAACAGTCCTGATCTTGCCAAGCATTACAAATCTGCCTCTCCGCAGTCTGCTTTTCATCTCAAACCTGACACTCCAGTTTCAGTGAAAAAGCACCATGTGATTCAGGAGCTCCCGTTGGACAACACCTTTGTTGGTGGTTGTGACACCCTTTCCAAACGCTCTTCCACTAGTTCAGATCACTTCAGTGCCTCAGAGTGCAGTTCCCAAGGAGGCTTCAAGACAAAGGGCCCCTTACACACCAGACAGGTAAATGAGCACTTTTACTGGTCTATAAGTACTGCATACAAGTGCCCCATCAACCAGTATTAAAAGTGCCACTATGCTGTGGTTTTGTTTGTTTGTTTGTTTCAGCCTAATTTAATTTAGTTATATTACAGGGGGGAACAAAAAAAACAAAAAAAAAAAGAAAAAAGAAAAAAAAAAGAAAAAAACCCATAAAACAAAGAAAAAAAACCTTGACCCCTTTATAATTTACATGGGGCTTAACCATGCATTTGTGGAATGCCTCTGATACTTTGGGTTTTGAAGAATACTGATTGTTAAAGGACTGCTATGCATCCAAGTATGTGCACATGTGCATTAAAAAAGCTGAAAAAAAGCAACTTTTTTTTTTCTCCCCAGTATTTGACTGTTCAAATGTAAAAGTTAATGAAGAAGAAAAACTGGTTTTTATATGCCAAATTTCAGTATAGAAAATTTGACTCTTTCAAGACTGAAGTGATGTGTACGTTCAGTTTCAAATTTTGAAGTGAGTTGGCTTGAATTTCTTTTATAGTTCAAGCTGGTTTGGAACCTTGTTAAGTTAGTGTTACTGTAGGAGTTATTTTTTTTCCCTAACATAGATAGACAAATTTCCAGGCTACTTCATCTGTGAAGCACGTGGTTTGTTGGTAGGGCATAACTAAGCCATACGGAAGTCTTCCTCTGTTTCGAGTTCAAAATGATTTTGCTGTAATAGATTAAAGTTGTTATTGCATAGACAGTTTGTTGCATATTTTAAAAAATGGCCAAAGCATACTTTTGAAAGGAATGCATTCTCTGACTACATCTGAATTATGCAGAAAAAAAAAAAAAAAGCCCATTGTAAATATTTTCTCATCTTAGTAATGCATAAGTGATCTGTCATAACTCATTTTAAACTGTGAAATGCGCCATATGAAGAGGGATTAGGAGGCTGAGAAACTCATATTTCAACCAAATCCAGCATTAGGTTTTCTTAGGCCTAATAATTCCTTGCTAATAAAGATTTAAATGCGGCGCTGTCTTAATTTATTTTCGTTGGTGCTCGTCTTGTCGCCAGCGCCCTCCGGTGTGCGCGCAGCCTGTAGATGGCGCTGAGGCACCGCGGCGCTGCCGCTGGACCGCGGCCAGCCCTGCAGTGGCTCGGAGGAGGTGGTTTGGGCGGAGGGGGGGGGGGGGAGGGAAGGATCAAGCTGATATTACAGCCAAAGAACCTTTTATTTAATGGTAGTTGCGCTAGAGCGGTCAGTAGTTAAGTTCGCGTGTTTGCAGGGCAGCTTCCGTTAGTGCTTCGCTTCCGCTGCACCGACTTTTGTAGGTGTTGGGAGTCACATTCATATTCCTGCTGGCGCTGTACCCTCCAACTGATGGTGATTTGTCTGAACTTATTAGGGATATGAATCCTAGAGAATCAAGTGAGACACATTTAGGCTTGTCTTTGCAAAAATATTTTGACAGTAGCCAAGTTTAGGATAAAGTCATCCTCTTGCTGTTGCATTAGCCTTATCTGAGATGAATGTGACGTTCCCAGAACTGTGTCTTTACTTTGGGTGTCTGTAAGGTGTCACACTAACAAGATGCTAAGAATAAAACAAGCTCTTTTGAGGCAGTTCTGCTAAAGTAACTGCTCTAAAACAGTTCCTACTTACAATGAGACACTGAAAACATCGCAGAAGGTTCCCACAAAACCTTAATCTTATCTAAGGGCTTTAAAGAAGAGTATACTCTCAGAGCCGTCTTCAGGCTGTTACACAGCACCATATACATACTGTCAGCATAAGTTAAAAAAGAAACAATTAAAAAAAACCCAACAAACAACAACTAAACAGAAAACAAACCACACATTTTTGTAAGAACTCTGCATAGTCTGTGGTTACTCGGCTGAAGTTTTCTCCCCAGCTTTACTTACAAAATGTAACACCCCCAACCCACACATTCTTTTTCTGTTCTGAGATGTTAATATAGCTTAAACTAGCTTTCCAAACTCTATTAGGAAACTCAGACTTAATCCCCCACAGCACCTAGAAGCAGTTAAAACCCCACAAAATTATTTACCTGACAGAATGTATAAACTCTGCACATTGAAGTTGAATATGAGGGGGGAAAAAAAAAGGCAAAAACCACGAACAAACACAAAAAAAACTCCAAAAAAGACAAAACCAAAACCAACAAAAACTACTGGCAGTATTTTCAGAGTTGTTTGTGTTCGTTATAGTAAATATACTAGTTTCAGTTTAATAATGATATCAGTCATTATACCTGTATATGGACCTGATTGCAATTCCACTGAAGTCTTATTGAATCCTTTTGGAAGTTAGCAGATACTCATGTGGTTTGGATCGCTCCCTGCAAAATTTGTAATATTATATGTAACTGAAAATACAACTCTTTCTTAGGTAGACAGTTATCTAAACTGAGCTTGTGTATTTTTACTCTGTGGAGAAGAAGATAGAGTATTTTTCTGTTCCCAGTGATGAGTGTTACAGGACATAACCTTTTTATGTCTTCTTGTTTCTTTTGGCTGGAGGAGTACAGCCAGCAATGGAAGTAATCATTAGCAGCTTTCCTATTATTCTGTCTGTAGTTCCTGAAATTTGGATGCATTTTAGATAATATTCCTTGGCACAGGGGTTAAATAGACTTTCATCGCTCTTTTCTTTTTATAGATTTCTTATAGAGTATGGCCTTTAAGCAAGGTATTCACACTTAATCTTACTGAATGAGTAGTGTGTGCTAATGCAATAGTACCTGAAAACCATTTTTAAAAATTCCTTTAAGAAGAGATACTTAGTTCTGCACCACTGTACTGTTTTCCTGAGGTTTAACGTAATTATTTTCTCTGTACCTAATGTTAGAAGTTGTATTAAGTTACCTATACATTTGCCAAGTTTTCTTTCTGTGGTTTGTAAAGGGTGTGGGAATTGTTGTGGAGGATGTTACCATAGGGAAAGAGGTAATATAAGATTAATATACATCTAAGAATTACTAGCATTCTCCATTTTTACTTACAGTTTCTTTCAGTCCAAGGTAAATACACATGCAATGTATCTTGCAGATACATTACTATTAATAGAGAGCTGAGACTTAAGTCCATGCTTGGACTTCATTCAAGCAAAATCCTGTTACTTTTAATGGGAACTTGACGCTAGAAATCAGTTAGAACTGGGTCCTAAGTCAGGAAGCTTTTAGAATTCAAAAATAGATTGTTCAATTCAAATTCCTTTTTTTTTTTTGCTGGGCAACTTCTGTGCAATTGTCAATAAATTTAGTGAAAATTCTGTGGTTAATTCTTGACATGTCACTTTGAATTGCACAGGCTGATGTTTCAGAAGTACCCAGTATATAATAAAAACCAAAGCCTTCTTCAAGTGCCTATCTTGCAGTAAACCTGGTGGATGCTCTGAAAAGAGCATTTTTGAATACTTGAACTTGGGATTGTTATAAATGCTAATTCACATAATTAGTAGTATGGAAAGGATGTTGCATACCACCAGCTTCTATAGCTAAGCTTCCAAAATCAGTGTTATGACTCATAAAGAATACTGAAATCTATGCAGGCTTCTCAATCAGTGTTCTTTTCAGTATTTGATTGAACTTTAAAATGCGCTTCAAATTAGTAAGTCTCTACACCAGACAGCTACACAGAAATACAGTAGAAGACGACATGTTGTATTCTTCTATGTGAAAGACTTCTTATAAAAAGCAAATAAACAGTGAAAAAACTCCTACTCAGTGTCATTAGCTTAACAATAGATCAAGTAATAAAAGAAATTATGGCCAATTTACCATGGTTATCCCAGTTTTAAACTATAACAACTTCGATTAACCATATTTGAAGTACATCCATGACAAATAACACAGTTTTAAAAAATATGTAAGGTTATGGGCAAAACCTTCAGCCTTCATTTCTAGTCAAATAGCATTTAGGCATGTGCTTAGCTTTCATTTAAAGTGGTGGGACTGAAGCAGATCCTTACAGTCCAAATCTTCAGATGTTGTCTTCAAGAAAGACAGCCATAAGCACACTCTAAGCACTTTTCTGAATCAAGACGTTAATTTATAAATTTTGGAAACGTGCACAGATCTAGTAGATTCAGGAAAGCTAAATATATGTTAACTCTGTCCTTTTATTTCTGTGTTCTGTTGGCAGAAATCAAGGATTTGGGGCTTGACTGACACATTAAATGCATTCCATGCTAAGATATATTTTTAATCATGAAATCAATAACATAAGCTCTGTGGAGCTTGCTTTACTCCTTTTTCAGTCAATGGACTTCTTGCCTGATCAAGGAATGAGTAGCCAGGCTCCCCCTGATCAATGCACATCACTTAAGCTTTCTGTGACAAATGTAATTGATGTTATCTTACTCTGGGGTGTTTAAATTTGTTAACTTTAGGGTTTATGTAAGAGAAAAGAAAAGCTGAAAACATTAATGATTCTTAATTTGATACACTGAGAGTGGCAATTTCAAGGTGCATAAGTTGATGGAAATCTGCATTGGAACAGCAGTGCAGAGTCTACATCACCTGCAAATATTAAAATTCTGTAACCATCACATTCCATAATTCTGTGTGCTGTATTATCTTTTAGTGGCCTTGTTTTACCTCTTAGTGTAAAAAAAAAAATTCCATTGTTTGTTTTTTATGCTTAACTTGTTTTATATGTTAGCATGGATATTAGTCTTGGGTGAGGATTAGTCACCTGGGAAAACATCTGCATGTAAAATTCAATTGTTTTTTAGTTCTATGTATTTATATATCTACAACTATACTAAAATATTGGAAATAATGAAAACGTAAAGTGTATTTTTTCTATCCTTGTATAACTGAAAAATAGGTTAACGGATTTTGCTCAACTGTCTAAAGAAATTCATCTTTGAGCTGAGACCGAGCATGGAAAATTTCAGCTGAAAAGAAGAATTTTTCAGAAAGTTAAGAGCATGTGAAAACTGAGGGTTATAATGGAAATCTGAACATAACCCTAAGCTATAATACCACTTTCAATAGTGACAGTAGAAATGCTAAACTAGAGTAGGGAACATTTTATGTGTACAGATCCAGACAATAAAAGCTTAGCAAGTTTCATTTCTCTTTTAAAGTTTCCCACGCAAAAGATTTTTATCAGAATTTCTGCTGTCTCATCTGTCCTGAATGTGCAAAGCCAAAGTTTCACAAACATTAATATATGTGTGACACACATGGGAGTGACAACCAGTTCCTGAGAGTTTAATGCTATTGCAATTTTGTGATAATTTTTTTTTATATAGGAACAAGGAGGGATCTTTTTAGTTTCCATTTCAGATTTTCACTTCCAAAGAATCTATTCTTCTAGCACAGCAAAACCATATCAGCCACACTTTATTGACAGCAATTTTATTGTAGCTAGAGGCTTACAGTAAGCTGTTTATTGCTGTTCCCTAACTCGGTTGACAGCAATTGGGGAATTAATTTTCTTGCCCCTGATGTGCTTTCTTGGGTATAAACAACAGATGTTTAAGATATGAAAACTGTGACCCATTTACATTCAGCAATTCTTTACGGGCACAGTCTACCTGTCTGAAGTGCAGGTTTCACGTCCTAAGTAAGGTTGCTTCATCAGTTCTAGGATTCGTATTTTTGCAGTTGAACTGTTCATCTATACATATTCCATACAAAGGCAGATACATAATCTCTAATGGACCAATCCTCATCTAGGCAAATTCAGTTCAAGAACAGCTGAGTTCAAGTTTCAGGAGACGCTGTCTATCTTCTTACTCTAGCATTTAATTGCAGCAAACATACAGAATGTAACTGGTGGAATGGCCGTATTCTGAAAGATGTAACAGGAATTGCAGGTGATACTTGAATTCTTGGTATCACTTCTCTCACAAATTATCACAGTGGTCTGTAAAATCTATAGTCAGAAGGTTCCTCAAGTACAGCCATCTCACTTACACTCTGTAATGCCCGTATCTTTGCTAGAGGACAAATAAATGCACACACACAAAATCATACATTACTTTGTTCTTCTTTTATTTGTGCTTTGACTAGCCTAGGATGGAATGACCAGCCTATGGTGGAATGTATGTAAAATGAGTTATCCCAATAGACTGATGTAGCCTTTTAATCAATTTGTTTCTGGTTTACATAAGATAACATTCCATTGACTGCAAAAAAATTACCCAGACTGTAGATAAGAAATGAATGGATGCTATCATGTTTTACTTCAGTATGGGGGTAGGAGGACATCTTCTGTTCATTTTCATTGGCATCTTTTAGCAAGGCATTTGCAACATAAGAGGCTTTAGCATCTTACCTAACTGAGATTTTAAGTGCTTGTCTGGATATAAAATGCATATCATCTTAACTGTTCCTTTGTAATTAGAATATCATATTAAAAATTTCTTATAATATAGTTGCAATAATTTTGTTGTAATGGATTGTGTTCTAGTGAGCTATAAACTCTGTCTGGAAGCAAAAATAGCCATTACTGAGAGAAGACACCTTAAATTGGTATTAATGCACTATTACATTGGTTGTGCTATTATGAAAACTTCAAATAAATAAATGAAATTGTTTTGTATAGCAGCATTGTTGTAGTTACATGTACATGTAGGTACACAATCTACCACATGTAGATTATTCCTAGGACCTAAGGATTTACAGAAGCATTGGGGCCACTATAATAAAAACCTTACTAAAAAAAAATCTGGAATTTCAAATCTTGGAAAGATTTATCCCTATTTCTCAATTTAGTTTTCAGGTTTATGAGTACTATGAATTATGTGTGATAACACAGAGAAAGGTGGTTAAAAATCTTATTTGTAGGCATATTGAGTTATACAAATAGTGCCAGTCTCAAAAATTGCCCATTCTTTGTTTCTTCTTGTTGTTTCTTTGGCAATTAGTGAGTTGTGGGGGATATTTGTTTTAAAGTCTGGGCATGGCTTGTCCTGTATCTTCTGTTACACAGAGGGAAAACTGAGTAATTCAGCATTGGTCAGGATTTGTTTGTGTGTAGTTTTTGTAGTTAGAGTTTTATAGTTATAATTTTGCCATTTCTTTTGCAAAATGCCACATTGATTTTTTTTGTGCACAAATATTAATATTATTATTTGAAAGTTGTTCTGGAATATGCACATTTCTTTCTACAAAAGGAGTAAAAGGAGCCCTTTCTTAGAGTAGCAGTTCAACATTTGAAGCTAAATCCAAACTGGGGTAAATCTGCTGATTTACATCATCTGCAGCTCTTCCTGATGTTAACTTCTTTATAAAAGCAATAGGATGATGTTGAGATAATATTTCCAAAATCTAAAAAATATGTAAAATTAATCGTGAGTCCAGTGAATTAAAAATCATCTTATTTTGAGATGAATTTGATAAAATGTGGAGGATCAGCTGTCAGATATTTCTCCCTTCCTTCGTTTCTTCCCCTAGGTTTGCAGAAACAAGATCCAGGTAGAATTTTAAAATAGCGACCTCTCCCCACTCTAAGAAATTAAATCGGATATTCTCACTGGCTGATAGCTGGAAGAGGACAGCTATTGATATTGATTAGTAAAACACTTAGTAGCCTTGAACTGATATTCATCCGTTCTCCCTCATTCCTTCCAGCCAAATTAAGTGTTAGATGCAATTGCTTTTATTAGTAATTTTACAGGATATTCCTAGTACCTCCTAGGCTTTCATGTGTTACTAGTAAGAAAACTCCGTAATTGGCTTTCGTAATTGTTCGAAAATGTTACATTTCCGCCTGCACAATATTTTGATCAAATGAGCTACTTTAGCCTGTGCCTTATGTGGTCATATAGCACCAAAAAAAGTTAGACAAATTCCACGTTTTAGTTGTAAATGGTATTTGCCGTTCTTATAGCCTCCGGTTCAGTGGTAGCTAATAGTAATATCTTTTGAATGGCTAAAGCTGATAGATGCAAATTTCTGTCTCATAATCTGTACTCCTTCAAAACACATGAGTTTATGGAGGCAATTGTGTTCCTGATGTAAAGGGATCTGCACGATACATGTTTTCATATATTACCTATATATCAGGTTATTATAGAGAGTGTTCAGTCAGATTACTTAAGAGAAATAAAGGGTTTGCTACTGAACTTCATGGTGGAATACTTTCACCACTGAGGTTTATGTGAGTCTCTGTCTTCTCCTCTGCTATTTTTAGGAAGAAAGTTTTGATAAAAGTTTTCTTTTACAGGAGGAGATCCAGGAGCTCCAGAAAAGAGTGCAGACCAGTAAAATTCGATTTAAGAGAACACCTCCTTCTTGGATAGAATAAGATGCAGAGCCTGAAGGAGAGTGATATTCAACCCCTGGGTTTAGTAGCTTTCCATTCAGTAGGCTAGGTTTTGGGAATACTGTTGTTATGACAGTCTCTCTACTTGTAGCATGGAATGAATATATGTGAACATTATAGCTGCTTCAGGTGCTCAACTTCTGATTATGGATCTAGCCTGATTTCTGCAAATGATGTTCACAAAAAGTATAATTTGTATAACTTTCAACAGTATACTTAGCTGGTAGTGCCTATTAACACAATACCTGATTTTGCTTCTGTTGACATGGTGGGATTCATCTTGTCTGACTTCTAATTGCATGTCAAATCTAATCTGCCTCACCGAATTCACGATTTATTCCTCCCTAAAGAAAATATGCTGGTTTAAACTAGTTGCAAAAGCTGATGGATACAGTTGGATGAGATGCATCCCACACCAGTGAAGAGTATGATCGAGTGTGATCCATACCCTTCACTTCACCAGTGAAGAGTGTGATCCAGTCCAGTTTTCTCACTGAAGTTGAGAGAATAGTGTTAAGGGCATGTATTTCTTTAAGTAAAGGTATTATTTGAATAGTTTCCATGCACACAAAAGTGTATAATGTGCATAGTTGCCTTTGGGGAAGTCTTCTTTAGATTATGGCTCAAATTCAAAGGCTCCCAAATCAACAGAAATACTATTTTTTTTAAATTAAATTGTTATCTGGCCATTCATGCAGCTGTCTATTTTAGGAAGACGGTGCAATGAGATGCCAGTTATGTTGGTTCGGTGCTGTGCTGAGTATTTCTGGTTTTTCTCAGCGCTGAATGTTCCTTGATACCTCATTCTGTGAGTGTGAGTAGAGAAAAAGGCAGTTGTAAACTTTTGATCTCTATCCTCAGTTATATCTGGCTGTTCACATTATAGTGTAAAAATACTTCTTTTACCTCTCTGTTTTAGGCATGTGTCTATAGCGGTATGAATTTTCAGTCACTTGTCAGATTGTTTCACTTTCACCATTTTAAAATACAGGTCAAAATATCAGTGAAGTGCTAGTGTTACCAGTAAGAGAATTTGAAATTGCCTTCAGTTTGTGACAACAGGACCCTGAAACATGGATCACATTGAAGTCTGCAGCATCCAGAGCAGCAGGAGGTAGACTATGCACCAATAGCAAAGCCCTAGTCATCTCACATATTTTTAACAACTGCCAAATAAATAAAAAAATAAATGAAATTTGCATCTGTCTGAGGACAGTAAACCTTGCCTGTTGAAATATACTCTCTCCCCTGTGCAGGGGATGGACTTTCCTACTTGAGATTTCATCAGTTTCATTTCAGAAAGCTGTTACATCTGTCAAACGTTTCAGTTTGAAATGAACACCTGATTTTTTTACCTTCATATGGTACAAGAGCACGAGGTTGTCAATAGGCAGAAAGACAAAATGGGACAAGATAGGTGACCCGCTACTATGATTGGCATTTTATTTTTATTTTACAACCCCTTTTTCCTCAAACTACAGTGACTTGAAAATGACAATGTTTGCCTACGCTGTGGAAACAGATGAGAAACATGGATATAGCATAAGGAAGCCACTCTTGGTTTGCACTGATCCTGTTTGTCTTGACTTTTGATGTTCAGTGTATTGGTACAGGCCAGGTGGACAATGAAGCTGTAGGTGACCATCGCTATGAATTGTGTGAATGTCAACTGTGTGTGAATGAGATGAAAATATGTTGTATGAATGAGATTTAAATACACTCACTTTTGTTTTTCTTAATTCTTGCTATAGAATTAATACATTGCAACAAACTTCATGCAGTCCATAATACTTAACCAGTAGTGCAGGACCACTTCGGGGTGGGCTGTGTAGGCTTACAAAACACCTCTAGGCAAAGGTGTGGTCCAGAGCCTTCAGCAAGTAATTTGCATCTTGTAGCATTTTGGGGTTTGTAATCTGCTTACCTGATTATAAATCAGAACTTTTGTTTCTTAATGTGATTTTTCAAAATCTGGACTAAGAAAATGTCAAAATGGTAGGTGCTTTTCAAGAGTTTTAAGAAACTGATGCACTTCTGTGGTTCTGTGATGTGTCTGTTGATAGCATCCCTGCTGAACATCCCTGGATTTCACTATTACTCAGCTTTGCCCAAATCTAGGCTTAGGTCTTCTATGCTTCAGCAATTAGTTAAGAAATATCCTAGTCTGTCACAGAGTACCAAGAAACTTACGGCTTGTGGAGCATTTTAGTCTTCAAGCTTCTATTATACGTGATAGGAAAAAAAGCGTCATTTGGCTGATGCTTAGATACATCTCTTTTTTAATGAGATATTGTCACTGCCCTTCCATATTTCTCTTTTAAAAATCCTCTTTCATTCTCTGAGCGTGCTTATTTTTGTATACACGTATTAGAAATCTGAGATTTACCCTCAAATGAATACTACCACAGTAGAGAAGTAGCATGTTTTGGGCATGATCTGTTGTAGCACACCCAACTTGTAACTACACATCTAACACACATTTTCCCTCTAAAGCTTGGTGGCACACTACATTTGGATTGCAAAACTGAGCTAAAGGTTTGGCAGAGGAGAAATTAGGGCCTAGCTTCATAACTGTGGTTTTGCAGAGATGTTAGCTGGGACAGGTCCTTCTGTTTATAACTGAAACTGAGGGAATAAATGTATCTGGCCCTAAGCTGACTGTCAAAATCTGAAGTATTTTTAACTTAGTGAGCTTGTAAGTACTAAAACCAGGTATAGGATGAAGAGATAGCTGCTTTGGAGTGTTACACACCTGCATGTCAATACCGACCAAATCTGATTCACTTGTAATTGATATTATATAGGCAACCTAGATGTGCATTACGGAGGAGTGAAACTAGTTTCCTATTGTATAATGGCTGCTATGAATCATTTTTCTTCAGAGAAGTTAGCATCCGTATTATAGACACACACAACCAAAATCCCCTGTACCTATCTTCACCTACAGCTGCTGGAGTACTGTGCAATGCTGTAGCACCAGCTAGCCTGCTGGATTTCACCAGCTATTTTTGTAGCCATCCTGACCTGTGGTAGTTAAAACAGATAGAAAAAATAATTATTTAATAAATGTTTTGCTTGCTTGCTTTTCTTTTAGAAGATTGTTCATACTTTTCTCACAGATGGCATAATGCATTCACAATTTATAATAGGTGTGGTATCTCACTGAGACTTATGATAGAAAATTGATTCTGAAAACAACAGCAAAAAATGTAAATCACAAGCAGAGCTGTGGAGATTGCAGCTCAGTGACTGGATAGTGCTTCTTGAATTCAGCAATTTGAATGGGAGACTGGGATGAGAGATGAAAACATTTGTGTATCTTTACATTTCAAAATGGTTAAAAGCTCAGCGTGGATGTCTGGACTTGTAGGAAAACTTATTCTTTTAATAGGAAAGCTGGCAGTGCTGCTGTGATATACAGAATGTCAGTGATCCTTGAGTCTACTTGTTTAAAGCAGCATGCTGAGCACTTTTCAGCAGAGCAGCTTCATGCAATGCCTACTAAGATGCTTTATAGATGGTGCAGATCAGCTCCAGACAAAGTACTTCTTGTTGCCATTTATGATTTTTATCTGTCATAAATATGTCACAGAAGTAATTCCTGATTTCAGAACTTTCATTCTTTGGATCAGTGGTGACCACATTAAAAAACATTCTGCATGCACTGTCTCACACTCGGTATTTTTTTACATTTTCTTGTCCTATTGCTAAATACAAGCCCAGCTCATATTCAGTATTGTTGAAGTTCATTTTAGGAAGCCTCTAGCTACTGAAGAGTGTTATATCTTACTTCCTGCTGTCCTCTGTAAAGATAGTTGGGGGTCAGGAGGGCCCTCTTCACTATGTGCTCCTGCTCCTGACATGTGGAGTCTGATAGGGATGCTGTGATAGCACCTTCAATTAAAAGCCATAGGCAATAAGCATAACGAAGAGAGTCCTTAAGACTGCTTAACATTATGCCATTGCCTCGACTAGAATAAAACCAGCATGAGAATAAATTGGCTATGCTAGCTTAATTGTGATCTTCACCCAAGCGCTGCCCACGGGACCTTAGACTGAGCAGAAAACCCTAGCTGAAATATTGAGGGACTTTTTTTGAGATTGCTTAAATTGATCATATTTCCCTCAGAAAACACTAACACAATTCTATTCCCATTTTAAAGCCTTAAGCTTTTGCTGCCTGTTTTGGGTTTTCATTACTTTTACGTGTGTACAGTTACATAGATAATGAGAAACCTGCAAAACCTGCGTATCACTGCATGTAACATCACTGCAACTATTTACCACCTCATTAGTTTTTTCAATAGCAAAGATAAGTTAGCATTCTGTCACGAAATTTGAACTGCCACCATATCCAGCTGAAGCTTATAAGCCACGGCGTAATAACTTTCACAAAGTGCATTAACTCTTGCATCAGAAGATGCAATCTTGTAAACACAAAAAAATCATATGACTTTTTATATCTGTTAAGCCAATTTGTTTGACATTTTCTCCTGTATTTTTTGCTGCTATTAGAAATCTTTTAAAATACAAAGGGAGAAATTTACTTTTTATGTTATTCTGCACAACTCAATTGACTGAGATAGGCTTGATGTCACATTTGGACTGTGCTGTGCACTCATTACTCTTTAAATAAGATGTGCCCTTTTCTGATTTTTGTTAAGGCTTTATCTTCACTGAAAAAGGTGTGTTTTACATCAAGATTCCTATTGTGAGGTATCTGTCTAAATGTAAAGTCCTTGTGGAGACAAGAAGCAGGTATTTTGTACCTTGATTTAGCTGGTCGAGGTCAGCCCTGAACAATACACCTGGGGTTGATGTCAACTGGCTATGTACAGGTGAAACTACAATACCTTATCATTAGCAGGATTTTATACTGCATTACCTACTTCAGTGTAAAATCATGTTACACTGTCTTGCAATGTAAAGGTGCCTTTGAGGATATAAATTACCTGCGTACTTATTGTAGATCCTTTTACACTTCTAAAGTGACACAAAGTGAATCTCTGCCCTGCTCTCTGTCAAAACCATACAATTTGGTCCTGTGGCTGAATTAGAGTTCGTGTTGGCCTTTCACAGATAACTCTGGTGATATTAGCAGCGGTACTCCTAAAAGTACCAGCTAGGCTTGCATTACCACACGTTATAATTCCAATGCATTTTTATACTTTCCTCAATGCTGGTGCTACTGTTTTGCAAATTATGCAGGAGTGCATCAATAATTGCAGCTGCATACAGTGGTTATAACTCAGTCATCCTTCCAAAGTGGAGTAATTTGAAGCATCAAAATCGAACATTAATTCAACACAGTCCATTAAGTCATGATGGTGATGGTATAGATGTGCCCGTATTCAATTTTTACTTTGGTAAAACACAGTATTTTATAGAAAGCATGATCAGAATAAAACATTTAATCCACGGTCTACTCCATGTTGACAATAAATGAGTAGAATAGGAAAAAATGCCAGTTTCTTTGCAAGCAAGGTGGTCAGTCTTGAACATGAGTTGCTTTCTCCAATATTTTTGTGCTGCAGTTTGAGTCTGCTTGCTCCTAAGAATGCACTTCTTAGTATATGTCTACCGCCTTTGTTAAAGTGTCACATGAAATTATCCATAGGTTTGAATTGCTGTCATCTGAAGGGTTATCATTCCTTTAAAACCATCTTTAAGATTTGCTGTTTATTTTAGGTAATCAATCTGGATAAGCAGTTGTTTTATACCTCTGAAAATGTTCCTTTCCTGTTGTCTCCTCTCTTCATTTTTTAATTTAAACTCAATGACCTTTTTTTTTTTTTNTTTTTTTTTTTTTTTGTACTTCCTGCTTCTGAAATTTCTAGGTAATTTGCTTGCCTCTTATTCTGCACAGATGCTTCACCCATCTAAGGATCCTCTCGTTCTCAATATACTTTTTTATTTTTATTATTATTTTCCCCCACAAACCTACCTACAAGACCACATATTTGGTTCACAGTCAGTGGTTACTCAGTGGGAGACATTTCCCATTCACATGTGATATCTGCTGGCTGCTGCTTCCAATTATGCCCTATGCTGGAAAGCTGAGCTGTTGAAGTATTGGAGTCAATGTTATAATCAAACTGGTTAAGAAGGTAGCAGTGTGTCTCATAATGGGTTCTGGACAATGTCTGATTTCTGCCATAAGCAAAATACTGACAAGTCCTACTTTGTTTTGCTACTTTTTCAGGTGGCAAAAAGCTAGACATACATTCATTATATTGTAAAATCACAACCTTCGAGATCTTGCTGAATCTGCCCTACAGCTATTTATCACATGATTGCAGGGAACGAAAATAACATTTTTCCTTCTACTAGGAATATGTTGCTAACCTTGAGGCAAGATAGTGCATAATTTTATGTGTGCCTAGCCTTGCTGTTATATATAGACTGTTTTGAGATGAATCAGTGTTATCATTTCCCAGAATTTAGCACTAGTGCTTTACCAGAGCCAAGGAGATTTCATGTACTTAGCCTCTTGGCTGCAACAGTGACCAGGGATCCCAAGTCTGAGTCACATTTACACTAATGCCATTTTATAGCCATGGAAAAAGGCCAAGAAGATGCTAATATCATTTACTCCCAATTTTTTTTTTTTTTGAGATTAGAGCTGTGTGTAGTGATCTCTGTGCAAAGGCTATCTGAGCTAATTTCTGATTTCTCACACATTAATTTTATATTTGTGAAATTACAGCTATTTCACTGATGGTTTTGCTTGTAATCAAGAGTTGATTGTGTCTCCTCATGTCTGTGTGATAATCCCTCTTTCTACCTCCCACAAGCAACAGTCTGCAGGAGACTCAGAGATCTCTAAGACCCTCTTTTTCTTTTCTGCAGCAGCCATCCTTCTCTTTCTGCTTCTTGAGTAATCTCTGTTTTTTAATATGAAGCATTAATTCACTTTAAATAGCAAGAATTAGGGAAACTGGACCTCAGTCCCTCTCCACAGTTATTAATTTAACGATGACGCTTTTATGAGCATAGATGCTGTCTGATGCTTTTATAAGCATAGCTCTACTATAGCTGCATACCTAAAATGTAGCTCTGACTTCTTGGTTAAATTTGTTCTCAGGGTGACCTGTAGTGAGTAGTTTTAAGCACATTGAAATAATTTCTGATACTACATGGACACTTTCTGTCATGGCCCACTTTTGAGCTACTTATGTGTATAGACGGCATTTTTTAGGTATTGTCTAAAGATAAACATTTTCAGAATGCAATTTCTAAGCTATGTAAATTGAGTTTCAGTTTTTAATATCTGTGATACTTTGGCATCTTAAGAACAGCAGGAAAGTATGAAATTTACAGAAAAATAATTGAGGTATATACTGATGAAAACAGTTGAATATGCAATCAGGCTACATCCACTGTTTTAAGAAATAAAATACTTCTGAGCATAGTTGTTAGGATTATCTGTGCCCTTAACAGGAACTCTTACAGTTATAAAGTAGATGCCATTATTTTTTAAGTGCAGGGGATGAAATAATTACATTTCTAGTCCATGGATCTGTAGTATTTTGAGGTAGTTTAACACAATGGTGAGATGCATTATATTTAATCCAAACCCACTGGAGCTTCAGATTGTGCTGCTCCAATTTGCTGTGTGAATTTTCGTTAGGGGATTCCTAGTTGATTAAAACTTGATAAAAACAAACACCAGAAAGGAAGAAGTTTGTTTTCACTCTCTTCTGGATTGGCGTAGCTGTCCCAAAATGTAGGTATGAAAGCAGCAGTCCACTTTTGTAGGCTTGGTGGCGGCAAAAATGTCATGATAAATTTACAGAACATACTTGGGCAAAATACCCATTTGTTCTATTGGAAATTTTGCTTGATCAAGACCTGTTTTCCCCTTATCTCTGAGTTTCTTGGACAAACTGTATTGACTCTGATCCAGTAAAGTAGAGCAAGCTTCTTAATCTGGCACACTAAATAAAAGCTCAGCTGGGAAAGGAATGCAGTATTTTGTCTTTGCATTTCAATTGAGTTGAAACTTCTTATTTCAATTTAGGCTGTAAGAATCATCTCCAAGCAATGTAACATCATTTAAGAAGTCAGGTGATGAATGCTTGGATGAATACAAGTGTATGACGAGACACATCTTTCCTGTCAATAAACCAAAAATTGATAAATGCAGTGTTCAGACTTCCTTGTTCAGTTCATTCAAGCAACTCTGTTCTGACTTCAGCGCTCCTACTGTTTCAAGTCTTGGACCTTTCTTTTAACACAGCGTATTAGCTAATCTGCATGCTGGACAAAAGCCCAGTGGAGAGTAGCTGGAACTCTAAATAAAGTTTCACTTTTGACCACATCCCTATTTTGAATCAAGATTGCTAACGTAGAAAGGCTTACTACCTCTTGCACCTCTTCCTTAAAATGGTGTCATCCTTTTTTCCTCTCATTTTACTTTCTTTTCTCTGGGGAAATAACTCACATTTTTACCAGTGTAATAATGAAAAAAGTTTCACTTTTTTTTTTTTTTTCCCCTAAAACAAGCAAGCATTTTTTTGCCACTAGTACTGAGAGTTCAATCTCTGCCAAAAATCTGAAAAGAAATCACCAACTGTTCTGTAACTCTAAGCAATTACCATTGAATACACACACTATGGTTCAAAATGCAATAAATACATAAAACTTCAGCAAGGAAAATCTAGCACAAATCATAAACAAGTAACTGATGCAAGTACTAACATCCATATTTTCTATGTTAATACATATAAACTATGAAATATAAGTACATTGTCAGTAATCCTACGTGTGATTTAGTGTATCATCTTATCAAATGGTGAATGAGGGGAGGCTGCACATACACCAAATGATTGTAACCTAATTTATCTCCCAGGAATACTGAAAATACACAGTTTAATATATAGAAGTATTTGTTAAGAAGCTTACCAAAACAATATGGTGCACTTAGATGAAGATCATACCAGAAGGTACATCCTTCAGTTCTCTGAATCATAGAAAGGAACATATTGTGTCAAATGGAAAGTGAGAAATAATGTAATCTAACCAATCTGCACTTTGGCAGAGTCATTGTAGGCTGGCTCAGGTTTCCTGCCTATTCTCAGTTAATGTAGGTATTTGACACAATACTGAAGAACTGACCATTTTAACTGTGAATATTCTTTCCTGGAAAGGCGAAGTCTCTGTAGGTTCAGGGAAGTGTCGGTGGGCTAGTCACACAGTGCTCCTCAGGGTCAACCAGCAGGGTGAAGCAGTTGGTTGCATCAGTACTTGCACCAACCCTCATTTGGGAACTGCAGTATTTAAAATCCCAGGAAAAAACAGATACTTGCTTCCTTCACAGTTTTTATTACTTCCCCTGAAGCTTTCTGCCCTTGATTCCTGTTGATCTTTGAAGTCCATGAAGTTTGGGTTTTGGTTTGTTTGTTTGGGTTTTTTGTTTGTTTGTTTTTGCTGCTGCTGTTGTTGTTGTTGTTGTTGTTGATGTTGTTGTTGTTGTTGTTGTTTTCTGGGGCTTAGGAGCTGTCACTTTTTAGAAATCTAACGATGAAAATTTTGTGACTCTTGCTCTTTTTTGCTGAGGCTGCAGATTTACTTTTCCCATCTCTTTAAGATGCTTTATCTTCTCTTCCTATTGTCTAACCAAAGGTAACAAGAGTATGCGTACCCTTTTCCTCTCTTTTGCCCTGATTTTAGGCTTGCTGTTTTTCAGCTTTGCTATATTTCACAGGAGAATGAGCAAATACTCCCACAGAGTAACCATTATTTGTTATGAAGTCAGTCATACGTCTGTTGCATGTTACTGGCTTGTGCTGTTTTAGCAACAGTTAGTATTAACTATGTAGGCTTAATTAGCACATTTGGTTTTGGAATCTGGAACTATAAAGCTTTCCTATTTCCTAAAACAGTCCATTTAATTCTGTATAAATGAGAGCTATTTCAAACAGAACAGGCAAAAAAAAAAGGTATATGGCATATAATGTTGCATAGTTCCAAAAAATAATAATTTTAAAAGTTTGTATAATTTGTATAAATTTAAAAGTGTTTTAGAATAGAGAAATTATGTTATTGCTATTTCAGTAGAGTGTAAACTGAGGTACAGAGAAACAAGATCTTAAAGGTGACACTTATTTTCAAAGCCAAGAATAGAACATGGATTAAAGACTATGTACATTAGATACAGTGGCTCTTATGTAGAATAGTTGTTGAATTATATATAAAATTTTGATGTTTTCCTGGAGGAAAACATAACAATTTTAGAAAGCTGAGAATGCCAATACAAATTCAGCAGCTATTTGAATAGTATTGTCAGGAAAAACTATTCTGGAGACAATTCAGTGAATCAGAGCTGTTTGATTAATCAAATCAAGTCTCTGTTGTAGCAATGCAAAGAGGTTATGTCTGCTGGCAATCTGATTTGAAATCAAATGTTTATGGATTAATGAACACAAGACAATTGCTTCTAAGCCTCTTTTCAAGCAAAATCTTAGGTCTTTAGAAATGTGGATAAGCAGAGAATGATTAGCCAGGTCTGACAGCACAAGTGAGAATTTATCCCCTCAAACATTCAATCTTTACAATTAAAGAAAATCCAAGCAATTAAAAGCAGTCAAAATAAAGCAAAGAAGAAAATTTACAAGTTGTATTTGTTATTTTATTAACATATGGTAATGTAAGCAAATTGTAATCATAGTTATGTTACATTCTAATTGAATGATAACAGAGCTATGTCATTTCATATCAACTGAGGATCTATCCCATAATCTGCTTTTCAAAAAGCAGTCCAGGCCTCATCTTCAGACAAGCCTGGCACTTTAATGTATTGAAAAAAAAAATAGATTCTTTCTTTCTTAGCAGTTGTTGTTCATTACATGATCTTTTAAAACTCTGAACAATGTGAATATTATAAAAGGAAATGTGTAATCCATTTAAGCATAAAAGAAAGTTCTTCTGCTTTTACAGGAATTGACTCAGAAATAATTCAGGTACAATTTTGTGTTCCCTTTGGTCTCTTTCTTCTCTGAGTAGGCTCTCTGCTTTGGTTTGATACTAAATTAGTTATATCTAAATGCCACCTTCGTTTCTGCCCCCACTGAGCTTAACAGTTAATTTTCCAAGCTAGAATAAAGAAATCCTTACTTTCATATTTTATCTCATCCCCATGGTGCAGTAGACCAATAAGCATATAGTTCTTACTGAGTTAAGAGAATAGGAGCACTTCTCTGAAGAATATTGTCTGACTTTTGCTCACTACGTTAAAAAAATCATCAATTAAAAATAGAAACAGCTGGAAATGAACATCTTCTTCTTGTCAAAGGTGAATATTAAACTGCTCCCTGATTTTACTTTCCCTTTAGTTGTTTTAAGATTATCATCATTATTTTACAGTGGCTTTTATTTGCCAAGGTAACAGCCATAGCACTACCAGCTTGGGCTTGTTTTTCGAAAACTATGTGTAACATTTGATCTACAAGTAGCTGCACTGGCTTCTGTGCTGTACAAGGTAGCTGAGTTCTAAGTTCATAGGGGAGTGATATTTTTATCAGAACAGTTTAGTGTTAGCAAAACACTTGCATTAAAATCCATGGGAATTTTACAATTGATACTAAGTGCTTTTGAAAAGCCTATCCTTTTGCTTCATGTTAAGGATGAGGATCAGAGAAAAAAGTCGTAAGAGTGTTGTCTGCTACTTCACCTGGAAGGTGATCTAATTTGGAGGTTAGAACATTTTAAATGTAAACATTAATGATGACAGTAGTTAATCTCGAAAAAAAAAAATAACAACACATCAGCAACACTGTCTTAAACTGTAACAGATAGATGCTGTTTCGTGCAAGGAGAAACTCCATGAACTGGCCACTTTGATCAAGTTTCATAATACATCATCACAAAGTCAAGATTAGTGACTCATATTTTTTAGCTGCTTACTTTGGTTCTATTAATTTTGAGTGGGGTTTTTTAGTTATTTTAGTTATTTTAGTTACATTAGTTTACTTAGGCCTAAAATAATTCAAGCAAGGAGAATATGATGTCACTTTTCATGTTGCCTTGTCAGTATGCTTATGCATGTGTAGATATATGTACAGATATATACATGGGCTTTATGTACAGGATTATGTATACTTACTGAAATATACTAAGGATTCTACAGTAAAGATACAGTGCTGGCCAAAGTTACATTATTCATGTTGCCTAAAGAACACTGATTTAGAGTTAATAGCTAAAGAGTCGTAGGAAGGAAGTTCAAAGTAATTTTCAACACTATCAGAAAGACCAACATGGCTTCTCTTATTTCTAACACAAAACTGCTTTACATTTTCAAGTTGATAACTCAGCCAGGTCCTCAGGTAGTACTAGACAATCCCCCTGTTTATGAAAACAGCTTAGGGTCTGATTTAATGATATTTGAAGATTTATTTTACAGGATAAAAACAGATGCCATACATTGCAATGAACCATCTGAAAATCTAGTGCAATTACAGTCCAAATCAATGTGAAGCTTATCCCACAGAGACCTATGGCATATATACAGAAGTGAATACATTCTGTAGGAATGCCTTTAGACAAAAGCCTGATAGAAGGCAGAAGAGATGAACAGTTTGTAACTGCCAGGCTCCTCCTTAGCAAGCAGTTCCCTGACTGTATCCCTGCTGCTTACAGTCTAAATGAGAAATAAAACAGTGAGGGATGTCATTAAGGCATCATCTAGCACATGATGGGAGAACGTTTCTAACTGGAAGAGGTCATGAGGTGCCTTCACATGAATCTTTCTTATTCCATTTGGGTTTACTTGCATTTTAGTGTTTGTTCCTTGATGTGAAAGTCTTCAGGCTTGCAACTGCCTGTATCTTTGGTCCTGTAGGAGCTGGGCAGATAGTTTCAAAATTTCAGTCAGGGAAACACCATGCTGGTACCAAGAGTGAGCTGTCAGGTACCACAATTTCCATGTACATTTCCATGTACATCAACATGGCTTGTGCGGTTGGTCGTGGCACGGTGGGGTCCTGCCTCCACTGATGAGAAGGCCTGTTCTGAGCATCTCCTTAGGCAAAGTCCACGTGTTAAGTGTAGTTTGGGCTAATGTAAGCAGCAGCACAGACTGGTGTGACCTAAAGTACATGGTGTCCGCTTTTATTAGTATGAACTTTAGAGAGCTGCTAGGGTCAGAATTAGACACCCAAACTTTCTTGTCCAGTCTGATTTTTCTATCAGATATTGCACGTGCATCATTGCTCAGCATGCATTAAGATCTCTTAAGCTAATTGCACTGAGCCTTTTATTTTCATTTAAGAAATTGCCTTTTGCTAAGTGTTTTACTGTAAGAGTAACCCGCTGTTTTGAACAGTGTTGCAAGGACACATGGCTAGTACTACTAGTAGATAATTTCTGATTATATTTAATATCATAAATGTTGAAATTCAACAGTGAAATCTCAACTATTTTTAAAACTAGTCACAGAAAGTAATTCCAGTTTGCCTTTCAGTACAGAATGTGTTAAATTTGGGTTAGGGCTCGGTAGTTCCATCAAGCTTAAATATGATTCTTCTGAACAGAATTTTTCAAGTTATGCTCTGTGTACATAAAACCAAACAAAATAGCTCAGTGATCTGGAGGCAGTATACACTGCACCGGGGGGCGAGTAAGACTGATTCCTGCAGCAGTATGCTAAGAAACGTAAGTGGTGTGGCAAGCACGTAGATCATGTAATCATACTCATGACTGCTGTTCTAGTGATAAGGAAAAGATCTTACTGGACTTCTGAAGGAAGAGATAGTTGTGAAAGTACAGTACTTCCAAAAGACAAGTTAGATCTGAGAAATAAAATGTTACAACTTTAAACATCTGAGATAACTAAGAAGAGGTTTATTTTAAAACTTCCTCTGTTTTGCAGTTGATTTTGAAGCTTTGTCTGTTTGATATTTTATTTGAAATGTATTTGCTTATTTATTTCAGTATTTATTTTACTTCAGAATTAAAATATCTAAATGTTTAGTCAGTTGTTTCTTAATTAAAGATTGTGGTTGGATATGTCACTTAACACAGACCTTAGTGCAACTAATAAGCAAACAAGCTTTTCTGTAAAGGCTTCACTAGATAATCAATCGCAAATCCTGGCTGGGAGCTTGTAGCTGTTACTTTTTCATGTCAGTAGAATTAAACCAAGGTTTACAGGTTTAAAATAATCAAACAGATGAATGGCTGGGGTTTGTTTGTTTGTTTTCCTAAAAAAAATAGATTAATTTGACTTCCGTCTATATGGAGGGAAAAAAGATAGGGATACACATAGATGATTTGGAATAGAAATCCTGTGGCTTTGTGCGTGTGTGTGCTTGCATGTGCAAATGAGAGAGAAGATCCAGACGAATAGATTACTTTGCAGTGTAAAAATGTTTAATTAAAAAGAGAAATGCTAGTGTTTATAGAGAATCTTGTATTTAACGAGAGCAGCCCTGGAAAGGAACGCTCCCAGTAATCTCTCTTTAACAGACTCAAGTGGAAGAAAGCCAAGTTGTTCAGTTGCACAATAGGTTGCAATCATGTGGGAGAGTTCCCAGTTGGGAGTTGAAAACCTGACATGCATAAGTGAATGAAGCCAGCCTATGTGATATGTGTATCTAAGATTTTTTTCCCCCTTCTTAAAAATACAGCTGGGCTTCTGCCTTTGTCTAGGTACTGAAAAGGCAACACTGTGAGACATAAAATTAGTTTAAAATTGACATTTTGGATGTCGGCGATAATTTGTCCTGACGTTATGGGTACTGGTTGTGATTGTGTCAAGTGGGCTTGATCCAAGCAGGCACTGTAAGATCCAAATTTAATAGTCGACCATTGTAATTTTCTGCCTTGCAGACAGCAGAGACTTTCCAATATTCCTTCACCACAACAATCAGAGATTACTAAATAACAAGTCCACAGGACTGGGGGAAGGATTGAAAGTATTAATGGAGTATGACAAAATTGCACCTGAGGGGGAAAATCTGTAGCAGTTTTTATATGGTGATGTGGTACATCAGGCAAATTGGCAATTGCTACTGATCTTTACACATGCATGTCTTCAAATAAAGTGTGTGAAAGTCAAACAGATGCAACTACGTGGCTAAGGCTGTCATAAACATTTATGTCAAGCACATAAATCACTTAATACTATAATTTTAATATTTCAATGACCAACTATATTAAGCATCAGTGGATTGTAGGCACTGTACTAATTTTTTTTTTTTTTTTTCACTCTGCTATAACCTTTAGTCCTGCTAAACTAAATCCTAACAAAAGATTAAAAATGTAGGGTTAGTCCAACCTTCATCTTCAAAGATAATTAAGGAATACAGTTCCTGTTTAAAAACAGTGTTTCTAGCTTTAAAACTTTATTTTATATATATATGTGTATATATATATGTGTATATAAATTGGTTTGCAGTCTGCATTCCTGTGCTGACCTGATGCTAAATAAACCCCCTCTATCCATTTGATAAATATCCATTTCAAAACAGCAATAACAATCTTAGCCCCAAGTACTTATGAGTTATTAATGTTTTTTTAATAAACTGTTTAGCACTATGAAACATCACAAGTTTGGTTTATTTTTGCAATGAATTAAACCTAGAATCCCACCGCTGATGGCAGTGGATTTATGTGAAATAGAAACAAGGAGAAGCAAAAATAGAGTTATTCAGATTTATTTTTAAAATATTAACTTTTATTTGGAAAGGAACTTATCTATTAAACCTTGTTTATTGCCTCTCTCAGAAAAATCTAAACTTGGGAGTATTTTTTTTTTGCTTAAGTGGAAGTTTTAGATTTATATTGTGTTCATGATAGCTGAACTTAGCCTTTAGAACAAGATACTTTCCTTTGTTCCCAGTTTGGTATAAACGCCTAGTCATTAGGGAAAATAGCAGCTCGTGCAAACAGTTAAACTTTTGTCTATGTAGACCTACATGAGAGAAAAAATTAAAGAAAAATCACAAACACATTTATAAGTTGCTGTCTGAGGTCATCTCTCATGTATTGTGAATTGTTTAAGGAAACTCTTCTTCGGCAGCGTTGACTGAAGGTCATGTTGTTATTTAGACTTTTTACTAGTGGAACAGCAAATGATTCATTAATTCCATTAGCCATCCTTTCTGCACACTGGGAAAAGCACATGTAATTGTCAACTATCCCAGTGTATACTTAAGCTGTCAAGGATCTTGGAAGGCTTCAGTTATCCTCTTTGAAGATATCAAAGGAAGGGGTGGGCTATTTTGTGTCTTTAAAACAGCAATAGAGAAAAAATGTGTCACATAATGTAAGCTAAAAGATGGGGGTTTTTTAACCTAAAGTGATATTCTAATACAGAAACACTGGGCAGGTTTCTGACTGGTAAAGCTTCTGGTTATTATTATTATTTTTTTTTAAAAAGAAATCTTAAAAGTACAGCCTGTCAGCATGCCATTAGTGTTGTCTCTAAACCTATCTTGTGTCCAGGAGCCATGCCAGGTTCTTCTCATTTCCCTTCCCTTTGGGTTCCCGAGGCAATCCACAGGTCTCACCCTATGTGCTGCTGCGTGTGGTGGACATGCAATTGTAGCATGACAGAAGTTGGTGGGCATGCTGCACTCTTCTTGCATGGATATCATAACAGGCAAAATTGGGGGGTGTATTTTTGTAGCTTTTCGCTGTGAAGTTTCTGTTGGGTTTGTGGACAGCCAAAGTGAAAAACATCAGGTGGATCTGCAAACTTATTAGCGTTTTTTGTCTCTGTTAATGGGGATGACAGCTAAAAGCCTAGTCTACTACATTTTTCATGAAAAAGCAAAGAGAGGTTCCAGGATTAGTAGGCCAGCCAAGAGTGGATTACTTCTGAATTGGAATGTCTGCCCTTCAAGTGATCACTGCAGTTAGGTAGCGTTTTGCAGAGAAAGCGTAAAATTTTTCTCCGTACAACAGACAGTTATATAGAAAAGTCAGTGAGTTTCTCTGGTGCAAGAGGCTTTGTTTTAACCGTGGTGAAGAAGTCCAGGAAAAGTAGGTAAGCAAATCCACTTAAGGTGGATTTTTGTCCACCCTACCTTTGTGCTTAAAAAGAAATAGTCTGCTCTCTTCTGCAGATCTTCATGTCCCAGACGACCTTGGTGATAGTTAAAAATCCACTGTTGGTTATTACACATTTCAGCGTATTCCTTTTATTTTAGCAATAATGAATGCAAAGCTGTCTTGTCCTTTGCAATGCTTTGAGCTGTTCAGATAACACACTGCAGAGTGGTTGGACACAAATCACATAACCCTGCTGTGCTCAGTTTGAAAGGAAAGTACAACTTTTAATTCATTATTGGCTAACTAATTTTCTGGTATGCTTTTCCCACAGTTTTGAGTGACAGTCCCACAATCCCAATACATGGTTTGTTTAATTGTGGTGCTGAAAATTTGACTTTCTCTTTAAAGCTGTAATTTTACATCCTGATTGTAAATAATTAATAGTTTGCTGCTCACTCTTCAATCCTGAGAAAAGGAAACACATTTTGCATACTACTCGAGGCATAACTTTGTCATTGTGTGATGATTTTTCTCTAAAACATGGAAAACCGTGAAAAAGGAGGTCCATCTGTTGGAAAGTTTTGCTCTGTGTGTGATATAATGTAATGAATAATCATAAATGTAAAACACTTGATGTGATGATTTCCTATATAATGATTATGCAGTAGTTAGTAGCCACAGTATACTATATTACTCCTGTTATGTATTTTGGAGGTGGACACTATGGATTCATAATATGGTTTAACTTGTATAAGTAGTATCAGTCCATCTGAGGGATACTCTTCCCCCAGGTTGAGAATTATGGATTTACAGTGTTGCTTTTTTGAATCTTATGAGCCACTACAGAGTGGAAAATATTTAAGGATAGCAGTGTATGTACTTCTATATGTTACTGAGTGTTAAAATAAGCAATCAATTGATTGTTAAATAAACTAATATATGTATAATGCATTATATTTATGCAAAGAATAGCTGCAAAAATCAGGTGAAGCATTTCACTTTTATTGTAGTAATAGGCACCATTGCTATGTATTTATCTATGCATAGTTTAGGGGAGAAGAAGATGCTGTTAATGATTCTGTAATATTTTCTTCATTGTAGTGGCCATTGAGTTTAATAATAATTCACTGATATGTATAGTAATGAATTTTTAAAGTTATCATTTCTAATCAGTGTTGGACAGTACAAACAAACAGGAGTCCTTTAAAAAATGGACCTTTGTACACTTTGAGTAAAGGACTACCTAAAAAGGGTATAAAGTAGTTGTACATTCAAAATGTATTCAATTCCATTTTTCCTTTGCTATATTTTGTAAAACATTTTCATTGTAAACAGTATGCCTCTCACACATGTCAAATCAAACCTCTTTTTTTAAAAAAAATATATACCTAATGTAATTGGAAGCTTATTGCACTCTCATGCAATGTATATATTGTGACTTCAAAAAGTCTGTACTGAACTTTGCTTAAACTACTAGTATGTGGATTTCTTTCAAATTTATTTTTCATTAATGATATTAAGGATAAGATCCTTTCTAAATGTACTTTAAAATTCACAATAAAGTTTCAGAAGTTGTTTTGTACAATGTTGAGGCTTTGTGTTGAATTTTCTTGTTGAAAACTTTTTAAACTTTTATTTTGACTAAGTTCCACATTCCTCGAGTTTGTTTAAATCTGTGTTTATTTTAGAATATCTAAAAATCTGGTTTATAGCTCCCAATGGAAAGAAAAAGTAAATATACCATATTGGACAAAGGTGCAATGACATGGTATACAGTCAAATCTATTGAAAGTTTCCATTTTTTTCCTCCACGTCTTCTGTTTTTAATGCTATTTTATTATTAGATGATCCAGTAGTTATCAAGGTAAAAATAATAGTGGCCTATATGGAGGATTTGCCCATGTAAAAAGGTAATTAAGCTCTGTAAAGCTTGGAATAGCAATTATTTTTTATTTCTGTCCTTTCCCATCTAGGAAAAAAAAAACAGTGTCAATTGTTTTGCTCAGAAATACAAGTTTGTATTTCTATGTATGTTTAGCAGTGGTTGAAAAAGTTAAGCAAGGGGATGACATAATTTTTCTTTTGAGGATAAAATAATCTATTCCCCACAAAATTTACTATTTACTCAACCAAAAAAGTATTAGGCTTTTAATTTTATGGATGAAATTTTAAAAAACATTTAGCATTGTCCTGTCAAGCATTGGAACAGCCTACCCACAGAAGTGGTGGAGGTGTTTAAAAGGCATCTAGACAAGGTTCTCAGGGACATGGCTTAGTGCTAGAGTTAGGTTACGACTGGACTCTATGATCCTGAGGGTCTCTTCCAGCTGAAATGATTCTATGATTGACATCACTATCAAAATTGCTAGTGGCACAGCTATAGGTCGTTGGTGTATATGTTTGACAACCCCATATAGCATACCTGTACTATTGTGAGATAGTAATTTTTCAAGATGCTTTCACTGGCACTGTAGATCTGCATAGCTGAAAACGTATACAGCTTGATAGTTCCCATTCAGAAATCCCAGTATAGCTCCATAACTCTTGTTAGCTAGAGTTTTGCACATTAAAAATGTAATTCCTATTGTCAAGTAAGTCTGATTTGAGAATGAGGTAGAAATCTAGATGTCTTTCAAAACCCCCTGTTTAACTTGTCTGTTTAAATAGGTAAAACTCTTCTAGAAATTATTTCTCACTGCAAAGCTTCAACTAAGGTCCAAGGCAAAATTAGCCCTAATTATCTCAATGGCAGATAATACTCAACTGAATACATTACTTAAGAAATGCCTTAAATATAGTAGTGCTATCCTATAGAAAAATCAGATCTTTCTTTTTGAGTGACTCCTTCATAAAAGATTGAAGAACAGATTTGAGTTGTCTTTGAGAAAGAGTCTGAAATTCAGGCTCTAAAGGGAGCCCTCAGATCTCTAAAGAGACAGACGATATCATCATACTCGACTTTTTTTTTCAGTCTTTAATAACATTTATCTCATTAAAGATCTGCTGTAGGGTTAACTGCACACTCAATTATGGTGAAGCACTTATACTCCAAATGAGAGAAGCATTTTCACTTTTAATTCTGGAAGTGGCAATAGGATGTTCAAGGATTCTCATGTGAGGAAACAATGATGACGAAAAGGAGGTAGGATCATGTACTTTTCTTGCAAATATAGCCAGAGATCAGAAAAATTACACCACCATTATTGTGCAACAGAACAAACAAAACACTTACTGTTATTGGGAATTAAAGTTGGTGCACTGTTTGTTGCCTGGTTGGATGTTAGTCATTGCCTGCTCGACTTGCTGCTATTTGAGACTCCTGATTGTCTCTTGATGTATGACTTTGTGCCTTTTTGCATCTTCACCTTCTCCGTTATGAATTACGAATCTTTTTTATTGCAATGCTACTGCCAAATTTAAGTGATTAGCCTAATTTAGAACCTGATTGTGTAACCAGGACTCATGTTAGCTGGCGGCTAAATCTGCGTTAGGTTCAGTATTGCACTTGGAAGTGCTCACTACTGTGCCAGGGGTTGTGTGACCCTGTGATGAATAGGTTGATTCCCCTGTGCAGAATCTGAATGTAACTGAGGTTGAGTGTCTCTGCATTAATTTTTAAATAATTTTATCTCAATGACAGACAAATGATCCCTGGTGTCCACAAGCAGGAGTGCCATCCTAAGTTTCACTTTATAAAATTTCATAATACTGCAATACCTTGGTAAAATGGCAGTAAAAACAAAGTTGTAGTCAAATTAGAGTATGGTAACTTTCCTCAAGTAGAACAGGCTTCTTGTATTGGCATTTTTGTAATAGCTACACATGAGACTGATGAGCACCACTATGTCATTTATTCATATTGAATACCATACACCAACACAAACCTTGTCTAGCTTAATAAGAACCAGATTCTCGACAAAAAAAAAGAGAGATCAGAGCCAGCTGTAGCAGAATGTGGGATAGGATGAACTAAAACCTCTTCACTTGTAGCCATCATCAAAGGAAGAAAGAAAAACAGAGTTTATTATGAACCCAGGGGAACAATTTAATTTCATTTTTGAACATAGATAAACTCAAAAACAATACCCTACAGAAAGAGTTCTAAATTAAATCTTATTTTGATCTTATGAATGTTACATTTTTTTTAGTTGTTGCAGGTTTTTGTATATCTAGGGATATGATTAATCCATGAAGTTAGATGTTAAAAAACATTTAACAGTCAGACTTGGACTGTTATTTCTATATACATATTTCAATTTATTTTTCTTAATTGAAGAAACCAGTTTGCTGATGAAATTTCAGGAAGTACTCCAGCATCTTGTCTTTGCAGCTTTCTTGCAGAAAAAGGGACTTTTCCAACAGCCAGTGTCCAAATACCTGATAAGAGCCTGCTTCATAAGAAACGGAGTAAAACATTTTTGTCTTTGAAAAAGGCTTCACTTGGATTTTTGATGGGGAGCAGGTTTGCTGGAGGAACTTGTTCAGTTTCATTATTGCATATTCACTTTGCATTTAATACAAAATGTTTTCTTGCTTGCAACATGAAGCAGGATCTTGTCACAGTACTGCAGAGAGAAAACACATAGTGGGCTTGGCATTTCCTGACAATGTGCTTTCATTAAAACTTTAAAATGTAAATGTATGGAGAAATGCATGTCATATCCCATCACAGAGCTTCACAGCTATTGCGTTTGTTGCCACTAGTATGTGGCAGAGTTGTTCTTTCTTCTTTTTATAGCTTGTTTCCCTTGTATATGTAGCTATATAAAGAGAGTTATTTTTTGGAGTGAATGTCTTGCCAACCTTAGCTAATCAACAGGAGTCTTAGCGCCAGCTCTCTTAGATCATTAGCAGTTTAAATTAGTAACCAATGGTTAACAGATTTTTAACACTGCAAGTTTTTTCCCCTCAAACTCTTTCTCAAACTACTTTGCATCACTATTTTCAGGTCACTACTCAATGTCTTATCAAAAGGAGTGGGTGGATTAGATACATGAGAAATGTTAAATGGAAATTGCTCAGTACTGCTTTGACTACGGCCAGAAATATGATAATTAAAAACAGTGGAGAACATAATCCTTTTCTGAATCCAAATGGCTATGACAGTTCCTACAGTTGGGAGGCATGGGACATTCTTTAGCCAGTTACAAAGCTGTTTAGATGGATCAGAAAATATGGGGTAGAAAGATTATACCAGCGAATCTAATTCCAGAAGTGTCACATCATCCCTCCTTTTGCTTTTAGTTTCTTATTTTAACGTTAAATACTTGACACACAATCTATCATTTGGAACATATGTTAATTACAAAATAACATTAAGAGCTCATTTTGCTGTCAGAAGCATTACTTTTTTGGTCTGATAGTACACAGCAATATGCCTGACAATAGCATTATCAGTGGTTTGGAAGGCTTTTTTTACTCCAGCTTCTTCAAACTAACCTTTGCAAAGGCATATTCAGAGATCAGGGAGAAAAGTCACATTTCATGCCAGAAAAATCCTATGTTTCTCAGTAAGAGAAGGTGACCACAGAAGCCAGTTGCAGAACCTGTCCTAGGATATTTTTAATTTGCAAACAATAATGTCACTGTTCTTCATGGGAGATAACAATGGAAGGAGCTGGAGTTGTATGTGCTTCAATGACAGAACAGGAGACCTAGTTTTACGACCAGTACATTCGGGTTTGGGGTGGTTTTTTTTTGTTTTTTGTTTGTTTGTTTGGTTGGTTGGTTTTTTTGTTTGTTTGGGGTTTTTTTGTTTGTTTTGGGTTTTTTGTTTGTTTGTTTTATTTCTCTTATGCTGGCCCAGTGTTTCCAGGCTTGCATAATTATTGATTTTTTTTTTTTCTAGTTAATAATCTTTCGTAGATAGTCTCTTTTGCCGATGTAGCTCTTTTTTCAGGGTGACACAATATTATTTTTTGGAGGCAAATGTTGACATCACCTAGAGTTATATCTTTAAAAAATGGAAATAGTACATTACTGTTCTGCTCCAAATCACTATACAAATACCATTGTAAACATCTTTGCTATAGACCATGGCTAGAAATTAAGTAGTCTGTCTTTGCAAGCGTGACAAAAATGTCAATCTAGAGTAGTAATAACTGGGAAATCAGCTTTATTTAAGAGAAAAAATAATTCTCATATCCAAAAATAGCTGGTTGCCAAAAGCAAATATTTCACTTAAGTAAAGGCTTCTTTAAACAGAGCCTTCTTTAAACAGATCAATTTTAAGGATCTTAAGGAAAAAATAATAAGTATTAATAAATCTAGAATTATCAATAGAAGTATGAACTTCACTAAAACCAAATAATTTTAAAACCTCTCTTAAATACTTTCTCTAAAGAATTGGTGACACAAAATGCTATGTAAGAGGACTAGTTTCTGAGAAATAAAAACTTTGCCTAGTATTATCAGCTGCCTGCTTCTGCAATTATCTTGGATTAAATTCTTCTGTCTGACTGATCTCATCACCTAGACACCCTTTATAGTTAGTGGAGTGAAATAAACAATCTGGGGTGTTGATTGATCTCATTTTAACCTGAAGTAGGTGCCCAAAATCAGTCCTGTGAATTTAACCCTAACTGTTAAGTAGCTCATGTGTAGACAGGAGCCCTGTAGAGTTTTAAAGCTAGATGAGGTCAGATTTTTCAGACCTCCTGTTTCTTTGAGTGTTATAACTACTTCCAGCTTCCATATTTCTCTGTCCAAGGCTGCAAGTTCAGTATATAGAACAAAAGTCATTACTTGCAATGTGTTTCATTTAGAAATGTGTAAGGAATGGAATTAAATGGAACTGAATGTTTTCAGTGATGGCAGTCTGAGGCCTTCATAGTCATTGTGATTGCAGTACCTTGACAAAAAGGATAGGTGATGATCTTAGCACTTCAATTATTCTTTAACAGTAATGTAAAGTGATATTTGTGTTTTTAGATCAGTTGACCACTTCATGACAATTGATTTATATGTTGGTCATTATGTTATTTGAAACAGGTGAAGGGGTTAATTCTTAGGACATTTCTAACAGCAAGCCCTCTAGCAACCAAGTACTTTGACCTATTTTTTAGTTTAAAAAAAAAGGTCATTAAAATGAAATTTTATGCTGGAAAGTGCCTCTTTTACCTTTGTCATCTGTAATCATTATCTTGCAGCCACCTATATCTGGCTCATTTCTAGCTTACTCTGTAAATTGGTATTTTTCTAATGGCTAGCCCAGAAAACTCAAATCTGAATGACAGGCTAAAAATCTCTCTTATGCATCATCACCAATTATATATGAGTCAGACTAAATCGCTCAATCAGGTGTATGTGTTTTTCTCATTCTGTGAGGAATTTGCACCTCTGGAAGGGTTTTCTCACAGATTTCTTTTGTTTACTTTTCTGAATGGATGGGATTTGCTTCATTATTACACCCTAGATACTGTGACTGGAAAAAGCTTTATTGAACTACTTCTGGAATTTTCCTCCAAATTTCACCTTACTGGAACATCACTCCAGAGGGCATGGATTTTTATTTGTGACCCTGAGTGTCAGCACAATCCTGTCCAAGGCCCATCTCCAGAATGCCCCAAGGCATTTAAAGCCTTAGAGCTAGATGGGTTTCTTTAGGTGTCAAGGATGCTGGGTACAGGGCTACCTTGGTTGCTCTTTTGCTCTCAGTGTTAACAGCATTGAATCTGCACCTCTCATTCTTTTTGTCCCAGGGTGAAGAGGAAGATTTTAGCTTTCAATCACAGCAACAATAACCATAATGATAAAAAAATGAAAAAGAGAAAAACTATATCAAGCATAAATTCTGAAAGAGACATCGAAAAGCCTATGGATATGTAATTTCAAAGACCTATAGATTTTCAATAAATGCACTAGCAAAATATTTATTTCACAGTTGGATATGACCAACAGCCTGGAATTTATAAAAGACACTGAGCTCTCAATCCATTATTTTTTTTCCCAGCTGTTCTGCCTTTGGGAGCAGTGATGCAGTCTGGAAAAGACTGAAGGAGATGAATCTGGAGACTCTTTTAGGAACATAGCAATGAGAAAAATATATCAGCATTTCTCTGCTGACAATATGCAGTAGGTGATCTTTTTCAGAACTCTGTTACTCACACAGTATTAAAAAGACATACAAAAGCTTAGCATACCCATAGGGCTTGGGAGTCAGATTTTTTCTCTCAGTGTGTTTGCATCTGTAACTTAAGGGCTGTATTCTGGGTGTTAGCTTTGTTGGTATGATAAAGTCTCATAAAAGAGAAATATATAAAACTAGATCCATTAGCATGGAAATAGTGAAAGGTCATTTCCATGGAAACCATGGGAAGCTCTCATACCATAATTTTGAAGAAGCCTGTCTTTGAAGATAGAATGCATTTGTACAATGAGCCTTGTTTTAAATTAAATTAAATCTACATATGTAAAGTGATAGACATTTTGAAAATTCTGACTTAGTACAGTGATTTGCTGGAAAGGGAATGAATATCAAAGCCAGATGTGTCATTCATTTTGGCTATGGAGAAGCTATTTGGTATCTTTTTGTGCCTCATGTTGCAAATAGCTGAGCTTTTTTACTGAGAAGAGCAATATTTTAGGATTCAGGACTGAGATTTCTTTTTTCCATGGCTTCCTTTCTTTACTAAGCCTCATGCCAGAACTTCGGTCTCTGCTTTCTAGTGTACATATATATTTGTAACCTGAGAGCTCATTCAGGCACAGTGACGAGACAATTTGCAAGGGTCTACCTTTATGAAGCTGTTCTATAAAATTAATACAAGGAGTAAGTTTCTGTAGAAATGTCTGTGGAATCCTGTGCAAGCTAATTTACCCTAATTTTTTGTTCCTTGTTATCCATCACCACAATCTTTTTAGATTTTTCTTTAAACAGTCCTGTAGGTAGTCCTTTTTAGAGACTTTTGAATAACATTCCATGACAACTAAATAGACAATCAGCCTATAGGTGGTGTAAAAAAAAAAAAAAAAAATTAATAAATAATTCTCCAGTGTGATTTTTCTCATAATGAGAGAGAATTTACCATTTCTATAATGCAAGTATGAATAGGTAGATGGAAAAAGAAGAACACTAAGAGATATTTAAAGGTGGTTTTTATGATACTGGAACACCCATACACCTGCTGTCTGTGCAATTCCCAAGCAAATATGAAGTTTGCTTGTGAATTCCTTGAATGTTTGCTAAACTAGCTTTAAAAAGTAGTTGGGCTTCAGGACCTGGAGCACTGGAGAGTAAGAATCCTTACTTAAAATAATTTACATAAAATCATAATGAAGGTTGGAGCCAGACTACTTCCTTTTTCTCTTATCTCATCAGAATCACTGAAGCAAAAGTCAGGACATCTACTTCTACATACCTGCTTTAGATTTAAAACTGCAGTAAGCTTTCAGACATCCTACTCCCCAGGGCTGCCTGTGAAGTCAATGGGAAGACTTAGTGACATCTAAGGTTAGGCAGATGCTGCACTACAAGTCCTGCCCACAGAAGAATTTAGGAGTCTATGCGCCATTAAGATAATTGGAGTGCAGTCACTTTAAATGTCTTCCCAAGTCTGATGATGCAGTTACTTGATTACAGAAAAAACTTGGTTCTGCAGCCTGTGAGAACCATCCGAATCACATTTTATCCTAGAAATAACAGTAGTTATAGGGCTGTGGCTGCACTTTTCTAGACAAGCCTCTGGATACTGTCCATATTTTCTTTCCTGTCAGGATTCCAAAATGCTTTCCAAATGTTAAACCTTTTATCTTTCTATGTTTGAGGGAGTTAAGGATCAAAATGGTTAAGGCCAGCATTTTTAAGTTCCCACTAATTCGATGAAGGTTTATCAGTATTCATTTTGAAAAAGCTTGGGCCCGACTTCTGTCTAAGAGTCTAGGAGTCTAGGACAGCGCGTTCTTGCTGAGAATAGTATCTGCTAGCATCTGCATTAACTGAAAATCAATTTAAGCTGTTTATCAGAAGTTTTTTGCAATTTACAAGTGGAAAGGAAAAAGTGATGTACTGATCTGATGCACAGGTCACTAGGAATAAGGTTTTCCTGATTTGACATCCTGATTTTCAAGGTGTGGTTAAACTGAAAGAGATAAACGAGAACATTGTGAGTTTTATGCACTATTTGTCATGTCAAGAGGACAGCCTTGTTTCGAGTCATCATACAGTTTGTCACAAACTGTAGTGCAACCATGGACTTCAGACTTCAAAATCAGAGATTTTTCAGTTAAAACATTTATATATTTTTTAAAGCAATATTCAGTGAGAAAATTGCAATGCAAGGTCTTGCCAAGAACCAGCTGATGTCATTAAATGCTCTAAATGCATAGAAGACTCTTAAAATTTTGTTTGTCATTGCATGTACATATGTAATTCTCTCTCTCTGGGAAAGAAAATACTTCAACTCACTCAGTGCATGTATTTCATTTATATTAATTTAGTTCAGTGATACTTTCCAGGATATTTCATTTTTTTTGGCCTGTCTCATATTGGCCAGATGAAGAGATGTGGATGCTGCTATGCAGAAAGTCTATCTTGCTTCTTGATTGACCCAAAAATGTTACTAAGCATTGGAACAGTGTTGGGTTTTTTGTTTGCCCTTCTTTTTTTTTTTTTTTAAAATTCTTCCTCACTGTTGCTAATCTCCTCTGCTGAGCAAAGACACAGATCTTGATAGCAAAATATTCTTTTGGCATGAGACCACTATGACCTCTTTGCTGAGTGACATTTAAGTTGGGATCTTCCTAATAAATTCTACTCACATCCCATTTTTATTCACTTGTCTTAGTTTCACGTATGATATAGAAGTCTACTTTCATTTTTTAATTATTTGAGGTGTCAATACAATCCTATGGCATTTGTTAGAAAGTGTCCTGTTCTACATATTTTCTGGAAATAAAACCAAAATAGTTTAAGAATTAAGTCAACAGCAAGTAAAAATGTCTTTCTTTTCCGTATCATTAAGTTTCACTTCTCCAGTCTTCCCCACTAGGAAGTTATGTTCAAAGGTATAATTTTTTTGGCAGGAAAGTTCTATACCACATTCAGCAAAAAGTATATCTGTACTTTTAAATTTATTTGACCGTTTACTGTTGCCAAGCAACTCTATCTAGTATGCTTTCTTCTTATTTGGCCAGATCCAGAACAAAGTCACGGGAAGAGTCAGAGAAGTTTCAATGAGCATTAGAAGAATCTGATTTCATTTGTATACAGCTAGAAATATCAGAGAGTAGAATTTGTAAGGGATTTCCAATGACATGAATCAGTCCTAAGGCAAATATTGCAGTTATAGAATTTCAGTTCATGTGTGTTACATACAAAAATAGCTTTGAAGTCAACTGAGTAGAGGACATGGGACAAGACACACCAGTGAACATTCATATAGGATTCCCTTTGTGTCCTCCCATAAGCCAGCTCATAAATATGTAGATGACTTTCTTATTTTGTGTAAATTATGTGTATTTCTAAATCACTACATTTGGTTACTTTCAACCTTTCCCACTTCTCCCCGCTTTTTGTTTTTCCAGATAGGTTTTTAGAAAACTAAATTTAGTACAGTGAATTCACCAGCTACCAATGGTCAGTTGGCCCAAGCCTCCTTGTTTTTCACTTTTTTTTACTGGTATAAAGGTAGTACTTTAAACACTGCCTTTTTCTTCACTGAAAGGGTTGTCAAGCATTGGAACAGGCTGCCCAGGGAAGCGGTTGAGTCACCATCCCTGGAGGTTTTTTAAGAATGTGTAGTTGTGGTGCTTAGGGACAAAGTTTAGTGGTGGACTTGGCAATGCAAGGTTAATGGTTGGACTTGATTATCTTAAAGTCTTTTCCAACCTAAAGGATTCTATGAAGTAGCATTTTTCCATATTTTCCAGCCATTAAGAAACAAAGCAGGACCCGACCTGTTTGATCTAACCTGGGCCCAATCCAAACCTTCTGCAGATTTTCTCAGTGACAATACTGATACCACGATGTACTTTTCACTATTGATACTTAGAAGTACTAGATCTGTTCCTCTGTTTATTCATTTTTAAATGATATGATTAATAAATGCATAAAAACGGGTCTGCATTTCTAAACTAATCATTTTCATCAAAGGAAGTAGGATATGCCATTTGATATCATTATAACTGACAGTGTTTAATTGACATTTTTGAGATTAAAAGAAAAGAAAAATAGTTTTAAACTATTAAAATGGGTCAAATGGTAATTTGGTGTTTTGAGCTCAAGAACAAGAAACAGAACAGTATTTCTTTGTGTATTTCCTGCTCTTGATGATTTGAAAGTGGGAAAATGGAAAATATAAGTTTGATTTCTGTAGAGGATATTTATCTGTTGAAAGGTCGAAGAAAAGGTTATCTTGAAGTGACATTTTTGAGTATTATATGAAAAGAGGGATGATAAATACTGTAGAAAGAGATGCAAGGAGCGAAGAAACTTTATAAAAAACATCAAAAGAGAAATTATTTATCAATTCAAATTTTCAGAGGAATATATGCTGAAGTGCTGGAAGAAGAATATTCATTTTAATTATCAATTTTTCAGTAAAAGAGATTAAATACACCACCACCCATTATTGTTATTGTCTGATTTAGTATTTTGATTACAGACACCATTTATATAGACAATAACTTCAAGAGTGCACTGGCACAACCAGATCTCAGATGCCTTGTTTCTTTGCATTTGCAGAACATCTTACAACACTGGTGCCAATTCTACAGACTATCACTTTTAGCAAATGAAATAAAGTTGTGTGTATATGTGTTTCAAGATCAGGTCCCCAATTGAAAAGTAACTCGGGAAACCAGAGACAGAATTTTGAGTATGTCAGGCGGTAAAGAAAACTGTAGGAAGATGCAGCTGGCAGGGAATTTTAAACTAAAAGCTGTCCTCAGTCTGTATGGTATCATATAAATGTCGAAAGTGCCATAACTAAAGTGGAGATCAGAGAAGGGGCTTGAAACTCAGAAATTCATCAACATTTTTGAGTGTAAGGCATAATGAACAAAAACCAAATAATGATGGTCATGCCAACAGAAATAAAATTAGCTTCACCCATTCTAATTTAATGTAATGTATTAATTGCTCCTAATATTTTTTTTTTTCTGATAGTAATGATAAATGTATACAGGGTGCATCTAAAGATTATCAGGTGTGATAACCGAAATGCTATTTGCAAAAAGACAAAGAATCTCAAGCAATGCCCTCCAACTCAAAATGGGACACTGGTCTCCTTAGGCGTATGCTGGGTACAGAAGGGCAGAAGTAGGAGCAACTGACAGTAGAGACACCCATTAATCCTGGGCTCATGAAAAGCCCCCTGTCAGTAACACAATTTTGAGCTACCTGTTAAGCACAGGGTAGGGGGCTGAGGTTGAGAAAAAGGGACAAGGAACTTGTTTCTTGTCACCTCTTGTATCTTCCTGGGGCAGAGGGAAGGATCAAAGACAAAGTCAATCTCTCTTAGTGTGTGCAGATACTGACAACAGACAAACATTTATTCAGTCCTCCTCTGACATATTGTACTCATCATAGATCTGACTCAAGTGTAAACTCTGACTCAAGTATAAACATGTAGGCAAACCAAAAATCTACTGGTATTTCAAAGTTACCTGTTAGTGAACAGTCATAGCATTGTCTGGGAAGATACAGTTCTTGCTTGTTTGCAACATTAACCACAACATCAGTGCTAAAGGAAGCAATATTAAGTATAAGACCATAATATAATCAATAATAATGCAAGATATAGGGCCCACTCCTTCCATCACTGAAAAATCTGCTGAAGTTAATAAAACTCTACAATGGTAAATTTGGCTTTTCTTGTTGTTTCAGCATAAAATTCTGCCAAAGATAGTTTCAGGTCTTTTATAGGTCATTACCATTGCTGTGCATTAACAGGATTTATTTTATTTAGTGTTTGGTATAGTTTAATCCTTCCTTTAATATTTTATAAACAGAATAAGAACCATTCAGAAGTTTGTTTTGGGGGGTATCTCCTAATTTTAGTCTTTATATCTATTTCCACTTCGAGAGTTTTTTGGAAAGTCATTTTATCCTTTATATTCTTCTAATAATCCATCTATTTACAAGGTTTTACGGTTATGGCATTACTCACAAAGTGACTAAACATGTAGGAAATTAGTAATCCCTATCTTATTTTTATATTACATATTGATATGTATAGTAACCTTGTACAGAACACCCTTTAAAAATCAGTGCGTGAGTATGTGCATGTATCTTATCATTTAAGTAAGAGTCTATCTATTTGGTGCGGCTTACATTTTCCCTGTTCAGGTAAGTCATTTATCTACCTTTCTGTTTAAAAAAATTGTTACGTATCTTTGTCTGAGTTCCTCCCATAAGGATCCAGCTCATCTCAATGACATTTCAGTTTTTGTTATGCAGGTATTATTTCTGTGCTATGGATACAGAAGATTTTGAAAACAATTTTTTGGTTGTTGTTTTTGTTTTCAAAATGAAGAACAACTATCAAATTCCCATTGATAATAGTAGAGATTTTGTGAATGATTGCTGTGGGAACTGGCATACTCATGTAATACAAATTTATCTAGATCATGCAAATGGCATTCAGAATCCTCCCAGAGTTTGTTGGATCCTTGTCCAATGCAAATTACACAGTGCAATCAGATAGTTATAACTAAATGCACTGGAATCACTAACTTTGTGGAGCATTGAGCTGATAAGCATACAAAGAGCTAATGTATCTTTGTACATCAGCACTAGCATTGCTGTGTGAGGGATATTTTACATCCTTCTTGATATTAGTTTTCATTTCCATCACTCCAAGTTGCACGCAAATATTTTAGAGAGATAAGATTGCTAGAAATATGATCAGAAAAATGACTGTGAAAAGCCCATAAAGTTCTGTACCTATTCTCAATTACTTTCCTGTCTGTGTAGGCAGGAAGTCAAAGATGGCTTTTCTAATTGCTAGATCTGTGAGTATAATATCTGAAAATCCATGTTTCTGACTTTCACATTTAACTTACTAATAAAAATTCTGCAGTTCAGATTTAGATAGATCATTTTGCTGATGATGCAGAAGATAGAACAAGAATTCAACTCACCTTTAAATGCTGCGTAATTCTAACGGTAGTACAAACTTCGTATGTACTGTTAAAGGAGACTTGCATGATTTTTAGAATGTCTGGGCAGATAGATCCTTATGAGGGCAAGGGGAAGAATTAGTCAAACAGTGACTTTCCTGAGTTTCCTTTTAAATACTGAATGTAAAAGACCTGACTTTAAGCCTACTGAAAATAAGATCCCCTCTAATTTCAGCAGGCTTTGAATGTTGGGCTGATTACACAATGTAAAGCACTTCTAGGTTCTTGTAAGTACATTTCTGAGTGTTTGTAAGGTTGTGCATGTACAATACATATCATCATAATACCCTGCTGAGGCCAGACGCTTCAAACCTGTCCTCCATCATACTTATTCTAACTATGCAGATGTGAGGTCTGGTCACCACCTGGCCTTGCCTTTTTCAACTTTAGAAATATCTTCATCATATTTTCAACTTAATATATTCTGATTTCATTATTCTGCCAGAAAACACTTTTTGAAATCTAAATTTGCTAATTAACACACAAGTTTTTTCATGCCCTTAAGAAAGGAACTTTGAATTAAGTGTACGAGGGAGGTATGAAAGTCAAAATGTCCTTATGAATAAACCTTTATGCTTCAAAAATAGTTTGATGGAATCAAACGCTCCTTTGAAATAAAGCTCAAATATGCATTCGATACAATGATTTTTAATGGCTAGAGTCCAAGGGTGTCATGAGACATCCCATTTCCCATTTCTTGGCAGTTTATAACAACCGATACCATGTAAGTCAAATCCATCAGAGGACACCTTCCTGCAAATTTCTACGCTCCGCCGTTGCGGAGCTCCCTAAGGGCTCTGGAGAGACATGAGGAGAGATGTTTATTACGGGCTTCATTTATTGAAGAAAACAGCTCTTGCATTTAGTGGGAGGATCACAGAGGCGCAGTGAAACTCGGAGAAGTCCCTCAGCTCTAGATTTTAAATCTCCCAAGCTTGCTTTTTCTTTTATTTGTCTGTCATTGTGCACAGAACAGCATGACCACTGTTTGCCTCCTGAGCCACAGCTGCCGGCGGGGGATAAGCAAGAGGCCCAGCGCAGCAGAGGGGAGGGGAGGATGTTTACACAGACCCAGCCTGCTTGAGGTTTATGCAAGAGGAACTGCTATGAGAGATGTATAAAAATGTTAAAAGGGAGGATTGCTTGTCGTCTAATGGGGAACTTTCTTAACCTCTGCTTCTCTGTCTTTCTGCCTCACCAAGTGAGGGATTCTCCATCTCCCTCCAGCTCTGCTGAATTTTTGTTAGCTGAAGCCAAGCCGATTAGGTGGCCAGCCCACCGGGAATCTGGTTAAATGTTAAAACAGGGCAGATCTGTGGCCCAGTGGGCAGGTCATAGGCTTTCTGCTCAGCATAGGCAGTGGGGGCTCATTGCTGCTCAGTTGCAGTCACTCCCTCATTCAATAGTGTCACCTCAGAGTGGTTTCTCCATCAGTATTCAGGCTGCTCTGGAAAAAAAAAAAAAAAAAAAAGTCCTCTGAGCCCTTCTGGAGCTCCCCTTCTTTTACACCTGATGGTCACTACAGATTTTGCAGTGATTGATAGCATGCAGCCTTCAGACCACACACTGCAGTTTCGTGGGAGTGGCACACCTTTGAATACATGTCCCAGGAGGCTGGGTGGCACATGCTGTGTCACTCTTCAGAAGGGTATAATTCACTTCTCCGTAGTCACTCAGCAGCTTCAGTGGACTCCGATCATCTGTCCTGGACACCCAGCAGCGTAAATAAACAGCAATCTCTTCGCTCCCTTGCAACGCCCTGATTACTGCTGTGGGTGTGCAAGAAAGAGGGAAAACCCTTCGTGTGATCTGACGGATACTTCCGATGCAGCTTGGCCTTTCGCTTCTTCAGATTACCAAACATTACAGATTACCAAACAGATATTTGTATTTTTCTCTCATATGATAGTTTATGTAAGCATGTGAAATTCTACTCAGAGATTTGATCCCCTGAAAGACAAGAATCATGTGCAGGGAGGGTTCATCTCACCTAACTCTCCTTGTCTACAATTTAGATATTACATCTGAGCTCCATATATAGTTCTAAAATAAACAGGGAATAGGGTGTCACAAGCTATTTGGCATTTTTAACCACAAAAGATGGCTTACAATTCCTCATTTTTCTCTACTGACTAAGCATACAGATTATAAAATCAGATTATTTGGATTTTATATGTTTGCTCAGAGAAGGAGCAGGTTCAGTATAACACATGTATGCCATAACACATTCTCCCAGGGAATGCTAATTGCTTTTATAAAAAAATGTTTAAAGTTTATTTTAAAAAAGGTGTTTGTAATCTAGAGCAGCTTTGTTACATGGATACATTTTCCTTTATAGCACACATGATATTTAAAACTCTGCTACTACAAACAGTGATTTTTATAACCAAGCACAAGCTTTGAATTGAATTACTTTTTGTCTGTGTGTATTTATTTCTTTTCAAGCATATTTGTCTCTCATACCTGACTGTGTATTTTATTTGCGTATGGTTTCTTTCTCTCTGTTTTATCTGCTAGTCTAATCTGTCTAACCTATTTTAGGCTTTTATAGAGGCTTATCACTACAGTATCTAGGCATTAAATGCTTCAATGCATTTCTGAAGGCTTTCATTTTACTTAAATGCCTTTGAACACACTTAGGAAGTGTTATTAATTAGAATCAGCCCAGTACAACTTCAGGTACTAATTAGGCATTGCCCTACCATACATTCTTTAAAACTTTCCCACAGACTGAACATTTTAGCTAACTCAATAATTTGGAGATGGAAAAAGAACATTGTATGTGCTTTTGTCAATCTTTACTGGATTCACATTAGATGTGACATGGTTAGATTATGCTTTTCCGTAGAAAGCAAACATAAACTTTAAAGTTCTGTGTTGCAAATTATGTATAGTTAGGCAAGTTCTGCCTTTGGACCCCTTCATAAGGAATTTAATGAAGACAGTGAACTTTACAAGCTGTCATCCAATGACAGTTTAATTCTAATATTTTCTTTTCACATTTCATATGGTTTAAAGGGTTTGTTTGTTTATCTTTTACCTCATAGAAATAACTTGCCCAGAATATTTTAAACATTTCCTCTTCAAAACAGCATGACTGTACTTATACAAGTACTGTAATTTGCAAGCTGAAAACTCAATAATGGAATGGTAAATAGAATGTCCAACCTTTTATGTGAGCATGACAAGTTGTTTCATGCATCTGGTATTGTATTAGTGTTCCTAGCACAAAACCTGGCAAGAACTTAAATATTTGAAACATCTCAGAAAATATCTTACTATTTTTTGAAAGCTAGGCTATCATGGGGAACTAACAGAAGCTGTCCTTACTTCACTGGAAAGCAAAACTTGCGTTGCGCTGCTTCAGCAGTTAGAGCTACATAGATTGGATGCACCTTTTGCCACCCAGGGAATGTGTGATTTACGGGCAGCTGCCTTACCCTTGGTCTCACCACTTGAGCTACATCTACATACCCATCATTTCCCCAGAGGTTCAGTGTCAGGGTTGTTACTAGCGATCCACTGGCTGTAATCGCACTTTGCTGGCCTTCTCATAAGATAAGGAATGGATAATGCTTTCTCCTGGTAGTTGTTTGGATACAAAAAAGAAGTCAAATATGACAGACTTCGGCTACATACAGAAATGCTTTCTTTGGCATCTTTTTAATGTGGTGTAAGTACTTGCAGGACACTTCAACAGATCATGTGCACTTAAGAAAATAAATTCACCTAATGCTATAAACTCAGTTGGGAAAAATACAATACGTGCTAAATGTGAGCTGCTTTAAGTCTGGTTCCGCAATAATGGGTCTGTAGAATAACTCCTCTGTCTTTTACGCTGTAAATTTTGAACTGCTTTTTTAAACTTTGAAATTGTTACTATGGGAATGAAAATTGGATGTTAGACTAAATGTGAGGCTATTTATGAGATGAGGCTACGATAGATTTGCTTAACTTAAACAATAATCTTTTACTTGCACTGCATTAATCTTTACACCAGAACTCTGCCTTGTGTATTTCTTTTCTAGTATGAGCATTCAGTATTGTTTCCTCCAAATAATTATATGAAAACCCAAACCAGCTTTCTACATCAGGACAACATTCAGTTTCTTACGACACATTTTTATGACCTTTTTCTTTCACGTAGGCCCTATACTTCATGTACTTCATAAAGTCAGACAAATGTGAGTGTATTCTGTGATTAAAATTGCAGCTAGTATAGTTTAGCATCTTGACACAAGTTTAAAATGAACAAGTTTTCCAAATTATTTTACTTTCCATTACTTAAGGTTCTCAAAAAAAGAACAAGTAGATGTGCTCAGTTTATCCTTTTACATGAATGAACATTACAGTGAGGGATATCCCCAGCGTTTAAACTGAAGCAAAAGCATGCTTCCTAAGAGTAGCATTTATTTATCATAGAAGATACTTCCCACTTTATTTACTATGAAGACATTAAGGAAGGAGTTTGCAAGACATTTAAACCTTGCTTAGATTTTGGCTAGAAATTCAGCACCAGCATTTGTCAGGAACAGACCCTCAGTGTTAGCAGAGGTCAGATCAAATGATAGTAATGGTTAAACAGGTGTTTAAAATTGCGTCTGTATAATACCTGAAATTAATTTATGAATCTCTAAGGAATGTGATAATACCCTTGATGAACACAACTCCAGAACAAAATGCCAGTTCTGAAGACAACTGTCTCTGAAAAGGTTTGTCTCAGCAGGCTGACTTCTCCACCCGAAAATAAAAGTACCATAGAAAGGTAACACAGTGATTTATAAAATATAACAGGAGCTGAATCTCAGATCTCAGAAATCTCACGTAACCTCTGCATGTCTACAGCTATCCCTGAAGTCATGATGCTGAATCCTAAAGAGCTAGGAAAGAAAGCAAGCTTTTGTCAGAAGTAGAGCCTTTGCAGTTCTTCAGGAAGGAAGCTTTTGTTCAGCTCAGTGCAGTTAGTTGCAGCTCAGCAGAACTTTTTGTGCGTTTTTTTTTTTGGCTGACATTGGACTGCAGCTGTGTTACAGATACCTTTTCAATGGATCTTTGCTGAACAAAATGAAAGGTTGAGACAGGGCAAATATTTTTATGAGGTCCTCGGGGGAAGTAGGATCCCTGGAGCAAAAGAAGTGATGATCATAAATTCACATAGTAATCTGACATTCACAGTTCACCTGAAACTTGAACTTTAAACTAGAGGACATATAGGTCACATTTAGTACATGGAGTGTCACGACCACAGCATCTCTCTTCTTTCCTCATTACTTCCAATACAGAGTACCATGTACACAGCAATCTAAGTGAATCATGGCCCTTTAGAGACTCAGATTCCTATGAAACTGCTTCTCCTCTCTTAAATCGCATTAGAATGAGTTCTGCCAGCAGACCACCAGCTCTACACTGTCATCCATACACAGAGACTTACACGAAGGAGTGATCTGGAAGTCTGAACTGGGTATGTTTCAGCCACAGTTCAACACGCCATGTGTGCTTCCAGTTCTGGCATTTTACACTGAAGCGTCTGTTACTTCTTCTGATGCCCAGAATACATACTAATGCACAACGAAATTTTTTTTTGTCCATGTGTACATTTAATGTATATTTGTATGTATACATAAATTTCTGATAAAATTCAACCTTGTAACTGCTCTATAAGAATGAATGGAAATTAGCTATGCGAAATGGAAAAATTCTCATGTTATATAAACTATAAGCTTAGAAATACTTGACACACTTTCAGAAGAAAACAATTTTATGTATGTTTTAAACACATGGAAACTTCTCTCGCATTACTGAAAAGTGGTATTGGCTGATGACAGGCATGCAATACAGTTCGGGGCAAATTAATTCTCTGGGGGTGAAAATCATCTGTCTAATTGGTAAGAAAGTTTTCTTTTTAAAAACTGATTGTTTTATTTATTCAGTTGAGTAGAGCAAGTCTTTATTGTGCAAATTGCATGCAAGTTGTTTGTTCTTCCCTTTTTCATTCCACAAAGATTTCTCCCCCCGCCTTTTCTTTTTCAGAGAAAAGACTTTTTCTAAAGAAAAAAAAAAAGTAATTATTCATTTAATCTATTGTACTATAGCAGTTTCTCTTGAGTTGAACTTTTAGTTGAAAAGTAAACCTTTATTTAAGAAAGCTATTTCTACTTTTGAAATATATAATGTGAAAAATATTTTTACAGCTCAATCCACATCCATATAAGCACTGCAGGGTTGCTTTCCTTTAAATGTGGATTAAATTCCTTATATTTTAATGGCAAATATCCTAGAAATACATGATTTCAATGCCCCATGCTTTGTCCAGGGCAAGTGACTTACACAAATCTTTTTTCCAGATCTTTCCAAGGATTGCTGAGTGAGAAGGACGATAGGGCTAAGCATCTTATCCAAAATACTAGCTGTTAGCCTCTCCATTCTGACTGCCTTGCTCCTGGGCATCGTAGTCCTTGTAGACAGATGTTTGCAAACTTTGAGGTGAACACGACTGAAAAATATTCCCTTTCTTCTCTGTATAATAAATAGCAGAAATTCCTAGTAACAGAATGTTTTCTCCCTTTGTAGGCCTAGTTGACCACTGGTGTAATACATTCTTGATTACTTATGACAAAGGGAACTTTGATCCTCTTTGTTTCTTCCTTTAAAAATTGTTTAAAAGACATTTTTTTGGTTTGTGATGACAGGAAGAATATACCATATTTTTCAAAGGAGTCTCACTGGAACTCTAAAACTTTCTGATGTCAATTGATTAAAAAACCCGTCCAATCAGTTATCTCACTATCTTGTACAATATAGAGAAGAAATAGCTTATAGTGCCATTCATACTGCCATATCTGTGTCGGGCCCACCATCCACATAACTCTTTAGCATTTGATGGCCTGTTGGATGAAAAGCAGTAGCAATTTGACTCTTGCTTGTCTCTCTCAGACATTCTCCGGATAATGTAGTATCTCTTAGTCGACATCGTTCTAAAAATGGTCCTTGGATGGACTTTTTTTTCCCAAAGTGATTGTTTCCTGAACGGTCTGCTCTATCCTGGATCCAGTTCAGTAGAGAGGAAGGTAATTTATCATTCTGTAGACTGATTTCCTAAGATGGCACAGGTTGGCGCCTGTGCAGTCAAAATTACTGCAGTGTCTGCAAATACTAGCACCTGGGAGCAATGGCCTTGCTGTGATCTCATGCCTAGTGAATTAGGATTTTTCCCATTCTAGAACTCTCCAAAGCACACTCATCTTCCAGTCCTCTCTCCAAAACCCAAGCGTCTGAAAATGCTACCCTGCCACGAAGACAATACCTGTGTTTCCAAAATAGACCTGGTGGCATCATGCTGTTGTATCTCAATAGATACGAGATCACACCTACTGCTCTGGACCACCACTGTGAGGTCTCTATCTAAGAGAGAAAAACTGTCCTACGGAACACCCAGGTTCTCTCTGTCCCCTGTTCAGCCTTGAAAGGAGAGAGCATGATGGCAACAAAGCTGACTCTCTTGAAGTCTGACAAGATCCGTCATCCTTACTGTCTGGTAAAGGAAAAAGAATACATGTTGTTATGTGACTAATCGTGGTTATGAAAGATCTAAAAGATCCTTCTCCACAGATTTTTCTGCTATCCAGCAGGAATTAGAGAGGGTTGCTTGCAGTGCTTTTCCTTATATGGCAGCAAAGCCATCACACGTTTTGTTTCCCAACTATTTTGGCTTGTATCAAATGTGAAGCTGGCTCCGAAACAGCTTGTAAAAGAGAGAAAAATAAGACTCTTAGCTCCAGTAAGTGCCTGAACACTTTTTCTTGTTAACTTGGCGTGAGTGTGATGGTATTTCAAGTTGACATTGACATGAACATTTCAATGGCTGGACAGTAAGCTCTCTGATAAAGCCATTGTCTGACTAGGAAACAAGCCTCTTTTACAGGGCAGCTTCTTTATAGCAATTATAGTAAAAATTGACCTTTCAGAAGTTAAGTTTCTGTTTGAGGGGCCAAAACAAGGAGTGAAAGCAAGGATTAATTTCCCAGCAACAATCTAAGCTCTTTCCTTTTCAGATGAAAATAAAACTCGGGCAGGATTTTATGAGAGGTACTTAAACACACATGGAAATATCAGTCTTTTAATTTTCCTAATTAGGCTCTGCTTCCAAATATGAACACAGTCTTACATGTGGGAACAACCTTTTCCTAAATTTTGGAAAATCCAAAGCAAAATAAAGAGAAAAAACACTCAGAAATTAATATATTTTAGAGTATGACAAGCTTGTATTTTTAGGAATAGACTTTGACAAGAGTTGCCTCATTACGCTTGGTAATTTTTGGCATGCGGTTTGAATATAGTACTCTTTCTGAGTACACTGCATAAAAACATAGTGTTGATATGGCTTAGGATGTCTGTTCTGTGATTCTCTGTATATCTCTTAGCTTTGCATTAGTTGCTATCATGTGTTTTTTCAAAATATACATGCAACTCTTTTCATCTGTCTGCTTCTTCCTTCCCTTTGGTTATAAGCATTTTATATCAACCTTCTGAATCTATGTTACTATACTAAAGCAGTGCCATAAAGTGATATCATCTGGAAGTTAAGTAGAAGCATTATGTACTGAAATGATTCTTAAATCATATATTCCATATTAAGAAAAATCTGGTGGAATAAAATTTCTGTCACGGCTTGTAACTAAGGTGTGAAAGACTTATCCAATACTGTCAGACAGTAAGTGATATCCATAGTGAGAGTCCATTATATTTAGTTTATCTGTTTGCAGGCTTTTCAGTTATATTTTTTCATTTGAAGGCTTACTATCTGTTGCTGTACATTTATCCACTTACTTACATTTCAGTCATCTTCTTTCTGAATGTATGATCTTAATCCATTTATGAATCTGAAGATTAATCTGCTTTTAAAAAGTATTTCCCCCTGATTAGCATCAATAAAGTCTTATTCTTTGTTGCTTTAGATGCATACAAATTGTTTTGGTTTGTACATGATGGCAAACTAGGACTTCTGCCAGTTCCCTTGATTGTTTTAGAGAAATTCCAGACAGCTAGAAAGTAGTAACTCCTTAATGCATGTTTAGTATTGTAAGTCTTGTATTGATGGTGCATTAATAGCTGTCATCAAAAGTATCATATAAAAACGTTGGTGTCAGCAGTGCTAAGCCTAATGGCTGTCTCCTTGTGTACAGAGTAAAGAGAGAAGTGAAAAAGGATAGATAATTGTTTTAGACCCTTGTCATTTATGTAGAGGAAAAGAGGGGCGAGACTGTCACTTTAAATAATAGTTTTCTTCTTCAAGAGATAGTTTGTTAGCTATTCTCTCTTCGTGTCATGCCAAAGTTGATTTTTGTGTACTGGAGACAATAAATGTAATGTGGGAGCCTGATACATATTCATAATTTTGCTCTAAGTCTAAAGTGCTTTCCGTGTAAATTCATCTAGCTGCAGATATTGTGAGCACCAAAAGCAATTACTTCATCACATCAGTTTGGTCTAAAAAAGAATACTATTAAACTCCTTGTTCTATATTTATTGTTCTAACAGGGAACAAGTAGAACATTCTGCTGAGACATGACTGCAAGTACCAAAATTAGGATGCTTTTATTCAATTATATTTGACAAAGCTGGACACCTTTTTTTTTTTTTTCTTCAATCTGTAATGTAGTAAATTTATGTACCTATCAAAAACAATCTATAGAGCTCTCCAGTGTTAAATGGTGGTAAAAAGGGAAGGCTAAGCAAATTTTTTAAAAGAGCAGTATGCTTTCCTTTTGCAAAGGAAGACAAGAGACTCTTGGGAAAGAATGCTATTTTTTCAAGTTGGTGTTTCTATTGTCTGTTTTTTTCACTATTAACACCTAGAAAAAAGAATCCATTGAGTGGGTTCTGTACAGAGATCAAAAAGATGTGTCCTTCTCTCAACACTTACATATAACACAGAATTAAAATCTGGATAAAATCAAAGAGACAGCAGAATACAGAAAAACGAGGAGTTATTTTCTGGTAAAAGGCAATTTTAAGTGAAAATTTAAAAAAGAAGAGTGGATTAGCTTTTGAAGTTCGTAGCCAGGAGGCATTTCACCAAGTTTGATATACATACAGAGAGGTGTTCAGAGAGGTATTTGTTTGAAAGTGAATAGAATACAGAGGTTGGGCTCATGGGCTCATCAGAGATAGAGGTCAACCTCCCAGGATTGAAGAAAAATTGATGGAAAAGTGGATGCTCAACTGTCAAAGTTCTTGAATGCTAAAAAAATAATACTTTCTGTGGCAAAATAATGATACAGATGAGACACCTTCAAAAGGAGCATAAAGCAAGGAATATGACTAAAGCATCAGACCAGGATAATTATCTTTTACGTATGTATTTTGTATGACTGTTAGTGTGTCGAGAGTGCAGTTGTTGAGGCAAGAGTGGACAGTGTTTCCATAATGAAAATGTGAGACGGGGAGAAGTTACATGATAATTTTTCCTGTTGGTTTTGGGAGACACAACGTATAGATGAGGGCCCAGAACTATCCTAATTCATGGAGATGCCCATAGTAATAAGGTAGTTGTCACTGATTCAATATGCAGTCAATGGACAGAGGCACCTCCAAAGCATCACCAGTTCTAAACCAGGCAGGCAAAGTAAATGAAGTGAATCATTTTTCAGGAATCCCTGGGTTTTTGTTTTGCTATACAGGGAGGTTTAGTGACTACCCTTATTTACAACATAAACAGCTTGTTATAACATTACACGAGATGAATCTTACCCACAGTTGGATGGTGAATGTAGATTTTTATGGCAGTACTGCCAAAAGGCTCAACACTGTTAAAATCTTGTGGTGCAGGTGCTGTAAATATAACCCTTTATATGAAGAGTCATGTCTCTTTCTGTGCATGCATCATGCATCTTACTTGGAGATTTCTCAAGCAGAAGTCTTGCGGACCAGAGGTAGAAGCTTTATGAGGTGAACCACAAAGAGCTTTTGAAATGTTTCTAAGTGGGCTAAGTTGTGTCCTAAGATGTTCATAGACTTTGTTTCTTCTCCATTTAATGGTATAAATTTCAGGAACGGTTTTTCTCTTTGGAAGTGTAGGTAATGTGAATTGCTGCAAAACAAATTGCATTAAATATATTTGCATACCATATCAGATGAAATACACAATTAAAATCATGTATTTACCATGAAAAAATCATAGTGAAAAAGAAAATTATTTTTAAAACTAACTTAGGTGATTATTTTTTAATGAGTGCTGCTAGTTTAGAACCTGTGTACACAGACTTAATGTCTACAATTTTCTTTTTTTAAAATACGCTCTAAGCAGTCTGAGAGCATCTATGAGTGAGTACTCGTAACTGAAGAAGAATTTAATGCATGTGGAAAGAACATATTTCAAAGTATACACAAAGATAAACCTCTATTTTTCATATTTTCAGGTTTTATTTCCTGCCTCAAGACAATCAGATTTATTCAGGGAAATTAAAATTTTCATATTTAGTTTTTTTCTTGTGTTTAAAATTAACCTCACGACAAAGCAGTTTCCTACGTAGCACTGGACTTCAGGGTTCACTTACTGCTGAGTAAGAAAGAGACTGTACCACCTACATCTGTATCTCAGGAAAGGACTCTTCAGAGGCTGAGCTACTACCTGGTGGTGAGGTATGGATGTGCCGTCTTGGTGGCATCAGAAGTGCGGTTAGAAGCTGTTGTTGCCCTTATGACTGTACAATCTCAGCATGATGGTTTGAATTTAGCTATTGTTGCTGTCTGCTGGGGAACAGGAAGTTGTCCTTTCCTCCTAGCTGGCAAACATGCTGGATTAAGAGATTTAGCCATGATGTCATCAGAAATTTGTAGTGAAGGTAGAAAATGAACACATGCCTCCTTAAGCCTATTCCGTTACTCAACAAATAAGATCATTTAAAAAACCCAAACACACCCCGGCAACACTCACATATTACTTGTTTTTCATTAGGACAAGTGCCTCAGTAGTGTGCATAGTGAAAAGCCTTGGACTCTGCTGAAATTGAGGTTATGTGTCACATAATTCCTAAAACCCAGTAGCAAAACTATAATTTTATGAGATTGGTTAATTTAACAGGAATGTTTCTACTTGGTGTGATATCTATGCAAAGAAAGTCTTGCCTAACTGGAAGGAGGACCATGAAGTACACAGCCTCTATTCTATAATAGAAACCCTTAGGGTTAATCTAGGAGGGAGCAGACATAATCTATTAGTCATGGATTTTTTTTGCTATTTAAAGCAGCTGGTTTTGTATGTCGGTTTTAAAAACATGATTTCAAATCCTGGTTGACTTCTCTATTCCCAACAAAGCTTTCTGCCCAACACATTCCCATCTCAATATGCTCTCTGTCTGAACATCCATTACAAGATCTCATTCATGTGGCAGGACACATTGTCTGTTCCCTCATTTATCCATGTACACAAGGGCATTTTTTCCTGCAAATGCTTATTGTTTTTGAAACAAATTCTTGCTGGTATGAACAGGACCTGCCTGTGTCAAGGGTGGGAATGAGAACTAGATTTGATTCTGGATGTCCATCTGAAGTAGGTAATTTGGCTTCTGTTCATCAGCAGTACTAGCCATCCATCAGTATTCAGGAAATATTTTGGACATTAGCCTCTGTTGCTTTAGTTACATATCTAGTAATGAATATTCCTGTAAAAGTTTCATAGGAAAAACTGTTGCTGGTAAATTTGAGATAGAGAAGCTTTCAATTCAGTGCTTCTAATAAATTCAATAATGTAAGAAATTAAAGAAATTGTCTTTTCTGTGAAGATGCCATAGCGCAAATAGGATAGTTACAATGAGCTACTGCAGCCATTGTCAAAAGCCCTCTAAAATAAGATTAGATTATTTCATTGTTGTATCATTTTCAGTTGGAGGATTGTAACTTTGTTTTATGAGGCCTATTTAATATACAGATTCCACTGGAATTTGAAGGAGTGAAGTAATAATTGTGATGATTTAAGATTAGAAGTATTTGGATAAACACAGATGATAGTGGTTATAGATCTGAATTGTCACCTGAGATCATATAACTTGATTTATCATTTCACTGAAGAACTGCAGATAAAATTTTACAATATATTTTCATATGTGGTCTTGTCATTGTTTCCTTTATTAAATTACACTCCTTTATATAACAGAAACAAGAGTTTTATTTTGTCTTGAGGACATGTAAGATTTATGGAAAATGAACTGATGTTATTTGCTCATTCACTTTGATACGAGGAGGGACAATTATGACCTTCATGTTGTTATTTATATTTAATGCATTTTGTTCCTTCGTGTTCTGGAGCTGCTAGAGTAACTGCATTTGCAAATACTTGCAGTTAATTTAATTTCCATTTGCCAAAGTTAATAAAACCACTCTAAGAAAATTACTTCTTTGTCAACCTATTCTAATGATTACGGTGACTAGGCAGGTCATGTCTCTTAACTTCTGGAATTGGAGGGAGACAAGAAAATATTCTGGTAGGAGAGTATAGTTTGTGCATAAGTATTTTTGCATAAGTATGTTTCCATAGATTTCTCAGCTAACTTTTCTAAACTTTACTATTAAAATTTAATGGTTTGTTTAACAAAGATTTTCTCTTTCAGTGGTCATGAGTCAGACACCTATTTTCTCTGCTCCAACCAGCAGTTTGTTTGACATAGATGTTCCTTCTGAGCACATTGTCACAGAGACTTCTACAGACAAACCCACAGTTTCCATCCTCCTCTATGTGTAAAGCAGCACAAAGGCAAGGCTGCGCCTTATTTTCCTTGTTCGCTGAGGCCTGCAGCCTTTTTCGTCAAGGGCACTGGAGTATGTCCAATTTTTATTTTCTGATGCAGTCTCCTGCTGACTGAAATCTAGGTCGAAACTTTGTGACCATACTCCGCGCGCGTTCTCGCTGCTCCTCGGCAGCAGCGCTGTTTGATGGCTCCACCGCAAGCTCGTAGATCAGCCTCCCTGAGGCACGTGGCACCGAACGATTTTGGCTGCCTGTGAAACTGTTGTTACAAACCTCTCTTATGCAAGAGCTCGAGAGTTAACGCGCTGCCTGTTTTAAAATACCCTATTCTTCCACAAGGGCTGAATATTTCAGCAGCGATTCAGCAGTGTCTCCTAGAAGAGGAAAATAGCTTTCTGGGGTCACAGCAAAGGTCCTGCTTCTGACAGTGGACAGCAGCAGTTGAAGGAATGGCATGATGGTGGGGAGATCACGGAGCTGACCTTCTGAGGTGGGAGGTTATTTATTTCTTGCTGCTCCATTCAGAACAGTTAGCAGTTAGTACAGGTAGGAATCAGACCTCCTTCATTTGCTGGCAGGGGCAGAGGGAGTTAACGCGAAGTAATGGGAAGTAGAACATGAATCAAGCAGGAGAAATATAGCTTGAGTATCAGAGAAACTACTTAGCGGTGAACTGTATTACAGAATCAGGCAGCTTCCCAAGGAGAGATGACGGATGTGTATTGCTTGTGGCATCTAAAAGTGAGCTGTGCACAGCACATGAGATACGTTAAGAGGTATCTCACCATCTCTAGCAGAATGACAGATTAGATGAACATCTCTAGATACAAATGTGTTGCTACCCAGAAAAAGATTTAAATTATTTCCAGTATAGCCTAAATAAACACAACAGAAGCAAAAATGCATTATCTTTTATCTGAGCTTGTAAAAAAAACAAGTTTCAATTTCTTTTTTCCCTGTTCTTCTTGCAGAAATTACCTTCCTTCTGTGAAGCATAGTTTTGCATGTATAAGTTAACTTTTATAACACTTGTCCAGTGTTTGAAGGTCATATAATAATCTCTATTCAATTACATGCTGCAAGACATATACTTAAAACATACATGCTTTTTTGGAACACTAGGTGACTGAAAATGTCTTGCATCATTTTATTTTAGAAAACTAAATTAGTATGTACTGTATTCTAGCTAATGCCAAACAGCATCTTACACCAACTCCAGCTCCACGGGAATAGCATACTGTTCAATATAAATAAGCATTTCATAACCTGTGCTTTCACTTTGAATAGTTGAATGCATCTGCCTTGTGTCTTTTAATGAATACTTTGTCCAGAATGTCATACACCCTCTAGCAAATTAAATTTTCTATAGTCTGAAGCATATACTTTTTAAAAAATATTTAAGATGCAGCTGCCTGCTAACATACATAGCAAATCTCCATGTGAAGCTATCAAGTAGAAATAAGGCACTTAAAAACTTCAAGACCACACAATTTTGCTATTGAGGACTGTTTAAAGCTTTAGGCACTTAGGTAACTTAATTTTTGTACTAGCAAAGAAAGAGATTTAGGTATTCAGAAAAAAGATGAAGTCAGAGAGTGCTGTGCCAGGTGTTTCAACTGTAGGAAAGCTTAGAGCATGGAAGGAGCAATGTAGCAGCAAAGCAGACCTGCTGAATAATTCATCACTGTCTTACACACTTCTGCTGTGGTACCATTATTTAGGAAAGAATATTATATTGTTATTGATTACAGCACTTGCTGACACGTTTCATTTGCTGGGAGGTGTGTGTGCATGCTTTGTATTTCCGACACTTACACCATCAGCAGAGGAACTTATGTATGAGCTCGATTATAGTTTAAGAGGCTGAATGTTATACACACACACATGCAGGCATGCACACTCAGCATTTATCCTTAACACTCCCAGTTTGGAGAGGGAGATCTTACTTCATGTGTCAGAGGAACAATCTTCCCACAGACAGTGTTTTCAAAGTGATGAAAAACATTTTGTAAGGGACTACAAGCAGCTTTGACTTTACCATAACACTGCTGGGAAAGCAACTCCTTCATTACACCACCCTGCCACCCCCCAGCACTGCGGGAGCACCTAGGAAATGGCCCAGAAGCGTCTTCCACTGTAAAAGCTGGCCCTGCTGTGCCTTGGTCACCAACAGCCCCACTTACACTGGACAAACCCCATGGGTGCCCTTTACTTATGCTGCTGCAGTTGCTGATATGAATAAACTTTTGCCTGTAGTTGGCTGAAGACCAGAGGAACTTGATGGCTGTTGCAGCTAGTACATGTTATTTGAATAATGAAATGAAATCCTGTTCCTTACATGCTTGAAAACAAATATAGATATATATATATGCCTGTATATCTATATAGAGACAACTGAATATCTACATAGACTATAGATAGAAATGTATACAAATATAGATATATTTCATGACTTATGCTTTCAAATTTATATTGGAGTGTTGCAACATGTTTCTTCTTTAGACTTTTATGAAACAGTGAAGGATATTTCCCCAGTTAAGGAGAGTCAAAAGGAAGAAACAAGCCAGAAATATTTTTCTGGATTCTTTTTATTTAGGGAAAATCTGGTATCGATGAAAAAGGCATCACAACAAATTTAGATTGTATAAAAACAGTATTGAGAAGATCCCAAGTAGCTGTGGTGAGCTTTGTCTCAAATGTTGAGCTTGTAGGGGATCCTGTGCCAAATTCTGAACATCACTGGAGGTTGAAAGAGAACAAACTGTTTGTATCCTGGAGGAAAGCCTTTCCTCACCTCTCTTTGCATGTGCAAATCCATAAATTGCAAAAAAGGACTATAAGCAGAACACAAGGGACCTTGAGTGCTTTACTAAAAGAATAATTAGGTTTCTTTCCCCATTTTGAAAGTCAACTGGGTGGAAATGAAATTCATTTTATAGCAGGATAAATCCACAGTAAGATACTGATCTCTTGAAGCAAATGGCTGCCCTCTCACTGATTTCAGGAGAGTCAGGGCTCACCCCTAATAGCCAGCTTTGTCAGGTGGCAAACAGTGATTACATTAATAAATGTTTGTTTCATAAATATTTGCTTCTGCTCAAATTTTGGAAGAGTCAGTTCACATTTACCAGGTCCAGAAGCTGAGCAGACCACATGATCCCCCAACCCATCAGTCATACGTACACAGTGTATCCCTGTTTGATGTGTGCAAAATGATTTTGCATAGCTTCGATTATTTTTAACTCTTTAAATCCTAAGTGAACATTGCTTGGTAGAATATCCAGTAATGCAATTAGCAAGTGTTATTTGCAGGTTTGTTGGTTTATTTTTCTCTCTCTTTCCTTCTTTCCAGGAGGAGCATTAGATGGGCAGTTAATAACTTGGGTTTGTAGAATTTTTTGTTTACTTTTTGAAACTGAGATGGCAAGACTGAAGAAAACCAGTGTGCTTGGAAGAAAATATTTTAAATAGATTCCTCATGGTTTGTATCTGCAGTGACTCTGTGTGGATATTGGATCAATATCTGAATATAAATTTCTGAATATAATTTTACAGAATCGTTCTTCAAAATACTTGGCATTTACTATAGCAAAAATGGATGGATACTGCAGATTTAGAAATAGGTGCTTAAAGCTTTGATGCTTTTGCATCAAAAATATCTCTTACTTCCACTATTTAGGTATCGTGATTTACCTAGAAGAAATCCATACAAAGATTTCACCACTGTTTTCATTCTTGGCAGATTTAGTCAGTGTTTTGGTTTTTGGTAACTAGTCAAAATGAAAAGCAATAAATCTCTGAACTTATCAAGAATGTTAAGAGGTACAACTTAATCATTATTTATTGTCTAGAGCTTTTGATATGTCTGATTCATTTCCAAGGTAAGTGCTGAAAAAAGGAATGCAATGTATCTTTTACAAAATTCTCAGCAAAACTCACAATAATATGATAGTGATTAGTGCAGAGCAATGCTTACAGCAATCATATAGTGCTAGTGATTATGCCTCGCATCCACTATAAAAACAAGCTGTTCCTGATGTGCTCCTCAAAAGTAGGACAAAATGTTCTCCATTAGTCTGTTGCTACTTAACATCTTTCTCTACGTCATGTCTTAATTTTTCTCTCATGCCATCTGCAGAAAAACATGTCTCTCAACCTTCTAGATCCTTAGATGGCAATATTCAGAGCTGTAAGAGGAATTAGGCCACATGAGAAGAGAATATTTTCAGGGTGGTGTTCAAGAGGCTTTTAAAAATATACAGATAAAGAACAAAGTTGCCAGCACTGATTTTTATCTTCAGTAAAAGCAATTATATCATTATTCACATATAAAGTAAAATATAAATTCACATATAAAATTAAAATATAAACATTATTCTGTGATTTTAATCTATTTTTACTGCCAGACTATACAAATGTCTACACCTTTAATCTTGGCCTTGGTCATTAAGTTTTAGAGCAATGTGAGGACAGAATGCATTTTGGGGCCAGATGAATGTATATTTTATTTCTCTAGAAATGAAAATATTTTGGAAATAACTACACATAAAAATGTATTCATTGTGAAACACATTCTTGTGTATATCTTGTGTTCAACAAAGAGACCTCCCACTAGGTAGGAGGCATCATGGACCAATCTGACAATGTGGTGTACATGCCCTTGCCAGCATGTCCTCTGCAGCAGAATAGTGGTGAGGTGAGCCTGGACTCAGGTGTCCTGCTGGGCTGACACCACGCTTCCGAGTGTCCCATCAGCCTTGGATACCTCCAGGGTCTGCCTTGTCCATTTTCAGCTGTTTTTATAGGAGGTGAACAAAGAGCAGGAGTGCGTTTCTGCTGTGAGACAGTGCTGGGACCTCTCAGAACTCACTGGTAAAGAACATGGGGAGGGACAAGTGTGGGAAGGACTTGAGTAACATGCCTGAAATCATTGGGCTTTTCAGAAAAAGGAGCATTTGTGACCTAGTGACACAGTGAATGGTGGCATTTTTCTATAACATACGTTGCTTCCTGACATGATAATGCTGTCTGTGCCCTAAAAACTAATTCAGCTACACTGAACAATTTGGCTTGAGAAGCTCAAGGTATTATTCTGCCCACGAGAAACAGGGCTGATTTGGAAAAGATTAGAGGCCTTAGTGGGGCTCAGAACTGTACTCTGTAATACACTGACAAACTTGAAGCTTCTCAGTGAATTTTAACTGTCATGATGGTAAGGAAGTATCTATGGACAAAGCAGTAAGGCAGCTAGAAAACTTCAAATTTCTTTGCTGAGTTGAGAGAGGGCAAAAGATAATGGGAGATGCAACTGAGGATCTGATGACAGGCTGAGACATGGTATGATGTGAAGTTTTGTTGAAGTCAGTAAAAACTGGTAGAGCTGAGCATTAAAGGAACGTTTCACTCACCATGAATCCATATGTCATGTGGCATATCCCTGCTTTCAGCATGTACAGTGTTCTCCTTTGGCTCTTTTTCCTCTTTCAAACACACTCACTTTCTCTCTCCCATGTGTCTTCAGTTTTCTCTTTACAGTGAGTTTCTTCTTTTGCTTAACAGTGAATATTTGATTAGCAGCTACTCAAGTACTACCCGACTTCCACTCCAGGTAGCAACAGTCTTTTTTTTCCTTCTTTTTTCACATCTTTCACACTGGCTTTTTATCCTGAGAGTTTTTATCAATGCTGCATTTTTGCAACTCTCACTGGCATCACCATTTTCTTTTTTCCTGTTACGTTTTTCTTTCCATTCTATATATCATTCAGTACTGAGAAGGGAGATTGGCAGCTATTTTATGCCAAAAAATAAAGGGATGGAAACAAAGGTTTTACAGAAGTGGATAGAATTATTTATTGTTGAAAAAATCTCAGTGATCTTTTAAAATTAATTGAAATACCTTCAGTTCTGGAAGCCCAAATATCACAAGGTTGTGAAAGAGCTTAGCCTAAAGCAGACTGATGCCAATAGAAGGATCACAAGTGACTTATAGTCAATTGGTATTAAAGCTGATTGGAATCTGTGACACCTCTGTGAAAAATATATCTCCCTTTCTGGGATTAACTAGCCTTAATTTATATTTACTGTGTGAATATAGCTGCTGTTGCCATAGGATATGATTGCCTTTCACATTCTGTGATGTACTATGTCATGTACTGTACTATATTATGTAGCACGGTTTTAAAGATTTTTTGGTTTCCATTTTACAGTTAAGAACTGAGGCATGCACTACTTCTGTGGCTTGCTCAGGGTAACATGTGGAAGTCTGTTTCAGAGCAAGGACTTGAATTTCAATCTTGTGAGTCAGTGCTTTAGCACTCGAACTGTTGCTACTCTCTGACACATCTTTAGTAATCAAAGACCAAAAAGTGAAGAAGAGTAAAATGCGTATGGTATATCAATATGTTGAACAAGAAACAGAGGGAGAGAATTAACCTAGAAAAAAACCTCTTATAATATGTTCTTGTTCTATTGAAACTGGGCCACTTGTGCATCCAGGGATTCAAGATTCATGGATTTAGGACAGCAAACACGAAGGTGCTTGGTTGTGTATCATCGTGGCTGAACAACTCCCTGGGGATACAGGAGTCTTAGAGATCTGCTCATTGCACTGTTCAGGCATTTTATATTAGAAAGTTGTTAGGTAAAGAAAAAGAAAGGAATAATCATGGAAATTAATCCCCCTTCCTCCCCCTGAAACACACTCAAGTTAAGTTTTAGGCATAAATGTAAGGTTTATTCTGCATTATTCCTGCAGAAAGTAGATATCTAAGACTGCTTAAGTAAGAGGTTACAGGAATGCTCAGAACAAATACCTAGGACATGGTGTGGTATGCACTCAGAGTACAGATAAGCCTGATCAATCTAGACATTTTTCATCCTTTATGCAAATATTTTATTTTACGTTTGTCTTAAAGAAGTTGTTTGTGCTTGCTGTGCATAAAAGAGGTGCAATTATGTGTATCTGAGTGACAGCTCTCTCCAGTTTACCATGTTACTGTATGTCTGAGCATGATGGATACTGCATGCAGAGAGCAAATACGGCAATAATATTGGCAATAATATTGTCTCTAATTAATTTCACATCAATACAGGTACATGCGGACATGTGTCGTCATGGACACGATTACCACATAGGAATTGTAGAGCTACAAAGTAAAAATGTTACAGCTGTCATAAAATAAAATACACACGAAATTGGGAGCCCTAACAAATGTGTACACCAGCCTTATTTAAGGACTTGGTATTGTTACTAGAAACAGAGTTTCAAGCTGTGAGATGGTGTGTTTAGGAAACCTTTTTGTGGGACATTGGTCTTTTCAGAGCAGTGATGTGGAAAAGTATGTGTTCAGGAAGCAGAGACACAATCATTTATGAATTTTACTGAGAATACAGTTATTTGTTGATACTCTGATTAAAATACATGCTAATAGGTTCTGGGCCTTTTTTTCTTCTTTCCTTTGTGAACCGTGGCAACGTTGGAATATTTATAGAATAAAACTGAATTGCTTGATTGCCCCTTCCCTTCCCTTCCCTTCCTTCATCTTCTATGTCCATGTATTTTCTATTTTATTAAGGTTACTCCTTTAGCAAATTTCAGCAAATATTCCTTTACCAGTATTCTTGACAAGTTTTATTGCTACACTTAAACCTCTTTCTCCACTTAGGGGTAGAATAATGTCAGTCATCTGGCTCTCAAAAATAAATAAGGTAAATGACATTTCTTTCCTCATTCTTCGTTTGGCAATATATGGTTCTCTGTTTTGACTGTAAAAAAATGCTACTTTTTTGAGAATGGATCTGTTTTGTAAAATTTCATTAAAAATATACGATAATGGATTTTATAGATTCAGATGAGGACAAGCATTGTTTTGACTGACACAGTGAGGATTTTAAGCAATAGCTTGAGTACATGTGCCAATGTTTACATGCATCTGTAATTTTAAAGAGCCACACAGAACAGAAAAAATTGCTCAATTTTTGTTCTAAGACTAGCAAATAGAATCATAGAATCAAAGAATCATTTAGACTGGAAAAGACCTTTTAGATCATAAAGTCCAACTGTTAAACTAGCACTGCCAATCCACCCCTAAAACATGCCCTTAAGCATGGCATATACATGTCTTTTAAATATCTCCAGGGATGGTGACTCTACCACTTCCCTGGGGAGCCTGTTCAAATGCCTGACAACCCTTTCCAGGAAGAAATTTTTCCCAATATCCAATCTAAACCTCCCCTGGCACCACTTGAGGCCATTTCCTCTTGTCCTATCACTTGTTACTTGGGAAAAGAGACCAACACCCTCCATGCTACAACCTCTTTTCAGGTTTCAGCTCTGAGGACAAGCAGTATGTTATAGCTCACATCCATGCAGCTGGACTGTCACAAAATTAAGATGACCACTGTCCTGCGGTTTGGGAACTGTGCCCATTTGTGTGGCAGTTGCACTTTCCCCCGCCCCACCCTGAGATCCGGTGTGGCAGTTGCACATCCCGCTCTCAGAACTGAGGCCTTCAATGGGCAGTTAATGGCTCTCTTCGTGGAGGCCCAGAGCCGGTGGGCGGGGTCATCAGCAGAGGAGGGGCCAAGCCTGCCCACAGCCCAGAGAAGCTGAGAAGCTTCTCGAATGCCCACAGTCGTGGGGGGGGCGTGCGGAGAAGCTGAGAAGCTTCTGGAATGCCCACAGCCAGATCTGAGCTGACTATAAATGGGGTTCCCGCCGAAGATCCCTTTGTGTGGTCTTCTCAGAGCTGCAGGTCTGCCATGCTGCCGGAGTCACTCCCCTTAGACGGAGAAGCCGTCTAAGGTAACTTCCTGGGATGGGGAACACCTCACCTCTGCATGTAGGTGAGTGATAAATTACTGAATATATGCTTTAATAAGTCCTCGCCTGGTAGGCGAGTGTGAAGTCCTCGTCTGGGACAGACGAGTGTAAATTCCTTGCCTGGCAGGCAAGCGTAAGTCCTGGCCGCAGTAGGCTAGTGTTTCTCCCTAATGGGTAAAACAGGGCAGAGAGGGCTCCGGTTTGTTTTCTTGTGAGTGCATATATGCGCACTGTGGATCTCCATTATTCTTATTTCACTGCACCCCAAATAATCTCCTAACCTAATATCCGAACCTGTATCTTATGTTATTGGAGTGCTAACTAATTGTATAAACCCCGTTTCCAATCGGTTTATCGTCGGTACTTTTCCGGCCAGAATAAAGTTTGCTTTGGACCTTGTTGTCCGCCTAAACTTATTTTTTGGGGTGCCTCTGTGACACCATTCCAAGATAACCCCTGAGCTATGCCACAGTGTTGTCTATGACAGCAATAGTTGCCTTAAAACTGACAAGGATTGGGCTGCTAAACATACTGAATTTTCCCTGTATTGTTTCTGAAGCTGGATGAATCTTTTGGTTTATATGGTTCAATGACGGTGTGAGAAGGCACACTGCATCTGGAGGAGTGAGATGCACCTATAACTACAGTTTTCTGGCCGCTACACTGAATCTCAGCAGTATCCTGCTTCCATAATTGTTGATATTTTGGGATTATGAACTCAGAGGATGATAAATCCCAGTGACTATAAATCCCAGGGGATGATGAACCCCTGGGATTAATTATGGATATCCAGAACTCAAAGTCTGTAGATGCTAACTCAACTGGGGACCAGGCCAAAAGGGACACTTGGTTACAAGGTAAAACAAGCATGAATTACTGCAGGACACCATGTGTGTTTGAAAGGTTGTTATGAGGAAAGGTGGTCATAACTGAAGAATTAAAGCTAATATGCTTAATATGTGCTGTCTGATAATTCTGCATGTATTGACAGGTCTAATCAGAATAGTCACTGTTAAAAACAGCTTTTTTTTTTTCTTTAACCGCACATGTGCATGCAAGCTGGGTGCATTAACTTGGTAGGAGGCTTCAATGAGCGAAAAATAGTAAACAGCGATCAGATAGCTATCTTCTGTATATACTTTTTTAGTTTTGAAAGGGGAAAGCATTATTCAATTTCAGACAATGAAATGTTTTCTCTAGTCTAATTGTATTCTTTTGTGCAGTAATATTTCTTTTTCAGACGTATCCCCTATTTCTCAGTTTTCCTATCTTACCAATAAAAGACACCAGTAATAGCAACATATATTGCTGAATATTCCTATGCACTCATGGCTGCTTCCAAAATAGTAATATCTATTAAAATCGTTATTTTAAAAGTTATTTTTTGTGCATAAGTGCATGTGTATGTTGATGCAGAAACACACCGTATATGTTCCTCCTTCCTTCTCTTCTTCCTTTCTGCCTTTCTTCCTTTCTTCCTTCAGACAAAACTGCTTGCAGATTGCTCTCCTAGCTTGCCATTCAGCAGGGACATCAATCATTTTGAAGCTGAAGATATTTTCAGGAAAATTATCCGGTCTTTTCATATTGAAAGAAGTTTGATTTAATCAGAGATTTGAAAACTTCTTTTACCTGTCCACGGAGTCTATGAATTTGACTGTCTTTACATTGTCACTGTAAAATAAAAGCAATAATACATATGTTTGTGAAAAAAGACATGCCTTAGTTTTGCTTTTTATTGATGAGTGTCTTGAATGGCACAGCATGTCTTCAAATACTGAGGATGCGTAGCCATGAGAAGTATATTGTTAATTTTATCATCTCAGAGAGAAGCGGGCCTGGAACTCATTATTCCATTTTGGTGCTGGAACAGAGAGTTTGACTGGGGCTGGCCTCTGTGTCTGCTTGGAGCCCTCTAAAAATACTCAGGACTTCATCTTGGAAGCTAGCTGAGGGATAAAATTCTCGGCTCAAAGGGAACAGAGTGTGTTTATTCCTTTCTTGTATTCGGTGTGCTCACTTACATTCTAAATGTGATAGAGTCAAATGAGGCCGGCTCAGGAGCTTTATGAGCTCTGTGACATGATGTGGGTCTTGAGTTTATCTAAGATCATATATACATAAGCATGCTTGATTTCATCCAGCAAACTTTTTACATTCATATCCTGGGTAAAAAGACAGTAGGTCTAACTGCTTCTGTAAAAGATTATACTCTGCTTGCACCATAAGTCCTCTAAATCAATCCTAATGTGTAATTCCTAGAAACACCTCCATTTATTGGCTTCTACATGCCTTTCTTCTTTTCTGACTGAACTTTCCTGAAGTGAGATACTTTTACAAAAAGTCCCTCAGAAAAACGCTTACAGGACTTTTAGAATGAAGTCAAAACAGGAACCTGTGCAACTAAGCAGTGTTTCCCCCACTTCTATTGTACATTATTACCTTGCTGTCTGTCCCTGTTGTGTTTCCAGACTAGATACTCCTGGGGTGAAGAAGCTGTTTTTGTTCTTGCTGTTGCTGTCTGAAAAAAAAAAACCAAACAACCAAAAACTAGATTTGGGCAGTATGGTATTATGCTAGATTGAAATCCTTCCAATTATTTAATTTGTGGGATAACACAAGGTTTAATAAAATTCTTCTTATCCTTAATGTATTGAAGCCAGTTCACACTCTCAGTGACTGCTGTGTGAGCAGGATCAGCTTTTACGCATGTAATAATGTGCAGTGCTTTTTTTAAAAAAAATGTTTACTTCTCTGACAAAACCAAAATTGAATTAGTTCTACTGGTTCTTTTCTGAGACAGTAGTGACAGTAAGTCAGGACTGTTACTGAAAGACTATTAAAAAGCCAATGACTACCAGTACTTCAGTGTCTCAGTTATCACAGAATTTCTAGGTTCTTAAAGAAGCAAAGGCTACATGCTGCTCTCCTTGAGTCAATGAGAACTTTGCATTGATTTTGAGGGAAGCAAGATGAGTGCCCATGTGTGATATCTTGGATTGTATATTCGTGTTATCAATGATGAATATTGACTTCTTTCGTGGCAGGTACTAAAGATTATTTTTCCCATTTTACAAGTGTCAAAAATCAAATCTGAGAGGTTAAATGTCTTGTATTCAGCCACAGGTAAAAAACATGGAAGAACTAAGAGGCTGAGGGAACTCTTGATGGTGAACTCTGAACTCAATGTTCCAGAAATTTGGCAGATAGAGTAGGCAGCAGATGAGAAAGGAGGCATATACTGACTGAAGGGCCAGGGAAATACACAGAGATTCTTAGTGGATGGAGTACAGCGTGGGCTAAAAAAAGGCCAAGGAACATTTCCACGTGTTGAAACTGCAGTATGTGATGTTTCTAATGAAAATGAGAAGTAGCCTCTTCAAAGCCTGAGCTTTAAGGTTTTGGGAGTCCTGGCTGGAGATCCTGATCTTCACGTTTGCTGCTTGAGGTTTGGCAAGGTCATGCTTCACTGGCACAGTGGGAAGTAAAGTTAGGATGCGTAGATAGAGAAGTGAGCCTGCCTGTCTGCTATCCTGTGTTTAGCGAGGCTGAGATTGATTTAGCCAGGTTTCTTTAGATGGCAAAGTAAGAGAAAGTGCTGAATGAACAGACTAGTAGCCCTTTTAACCTTAGAACAAGAAACCTTTGGCACTGATCAGCTTTTCCAGAAGGCCTCCCAATGAAAAAGAAAATGTCTTTAATATTAAATGATGTAACCAGCAGGATGCAGAGCACAAAGAAGTGGGTTTTGTTAGCCTTTTGCCTAGAAGAGTTTTGTTGTCTGGAGTTTCTGCATAAGAGAAAAGAGGAAGAAGATAATGGCTGCAGGAGATACAAATTGCACAAGCTAAATTGGCATGTAATGCTTCAGATTTCTGCTTTTCTTTCGTGAGGGTTCTCATTTACAGTAGAAATTACCCATCATGTTAAAATAGGTGGTAAAGATTACTGATACAGAGCTCATGTGTTTGCCTCGTATTCCCCATGACACATGTAGCATCCCTGTTACCTAGGAGAGGAAAGCATGTACGTCAAGTATAGAAATTAGAAGAAGATAGGAAATGTCTATAATTGGTCCCTAACTGTCTGCAAAAAGATGTGTTTCAAACAAGAAAAATGATCTTGTTAGGTAGTGGTTTTGTATCTTCATTAATAGAAAAAAAGGAGAAAAAACCAGCAGAAATTAAAATTATTTTGCAAAAAAATAGTCTGAATGTACAATCATCAGTCATAAAAGATCATGATATGCATTTCACAAATATGTCTGTCTTTATCTGTATCTGTATCCATCTATAACTATTTATAAATTCTCAGTATCACTGAAAGCTACTGAGCTGCTGAGGACTTATGTTAAAAAGATAGACTTGCATTTCAATGCTGATCTCAACTTTCCACTAGGGACCACTAAAAAGTCTTTCAGCAGAAAAGGCTGGGATCAGCAAAACATGAAATCATTATAGCTGCAGAGTTTCCAGACCTGCTTTGTATTAAGCTTTTGAAAGGGACATTTGTTTAAGGATAAGATAGTTTTATCCTGCCTGGAATGCTTAATCTTCTCCTATAGCAGAACCCCTGTGTTCTCACAGCAAGGTCACTGAGCACAGACTGAGGCTCACACCTGTCCACCCCCTCCAAACTGACACCTGACACGTCCTGCTTCAATCTGACTCTTAAAGGATACCTACACTAGGAAATCTTGCAGTCTTTGTCTTGATTCCATCATGGGTTATTTCATCACTTACATCATAATTTATCAAAACAGACCTGTGTTAAGATGTAGCATGAATTTAATGAAGATGAGGGGGCAGCCAGGTGACAATTTGAGTGCTTTAGGATATGCCAGCTTTTTACTTCTTCACCTCCTTTACTGCAAGCAAAGTCAAAGTAATATTTCCACTGTGGTGGAGTGAGAAGGGCTTTTTCAGCTTGTAAGAGTCTTTTTGAATTCCATCATAAATTTGATCATACAATGATGTCATTTCTCTGTGACAGCTGAGTGAAGGTCTAGCATGAAGTGGTCCACCCACCCTACATTCAGTTATGGGAAAAAATAAAGTACCCAGGCTAATGGTAGATTTTTTTTTTTTATTTGCACAATCTGAAGCATCACATGGGAGCACAAAAGGGAACTCATACCAATGTAATCCTGTAGAACTTTGGATGAAGAATTGCTAGATCATCTGGGCTTTACTTGTGAGTTTATTCATCCCCTGGCTGAACTCAAGTTATTGGGATGATTTGCAGAACTGGGTCTGCAACCTACAGAAGACAGAGACAATGCTATGAATTGGCAGCTCATAAAGTGATTTGTCTTAGGATTTGCAGAGATAAAAAACATTTAGAAAAGGTATGCTATGAAAGTCAACACTGTTCAGAGTAACTTTTCCCCCAGCACGTATTTTTGGAGTTAAAGAAACTCTTTGTCTTGACTTCTTGCTGCATATCCCTTTCACATGGCGAGAAATAACTCCATGTTCTTTTCTCAGTTCTTCATGATTCTTGAAGAGGTAGCACATTCCAAGGCACTTTTTTTTATAAATCCCTTCTGCATCTTTTTATGCTACTATTTGCCTTAGGTATTAAGTTCTTTAAAACAAGGATTTTCTCTGGGTAGCTTACCAAATTCACCCATCCAATACACAAAAACAAACAAAAAATCAACAAACAAGCAAAAGTAAAAGCCATAGAAATCACCATGGCTTCCTAAGCAAGCTGATTCTTGCCCTGTTCTTCTGGATGAAGATGGATGGACTTCTTCTGAAGTAAAAATTATGAATAAGAGCACAAAAAAGAGTGGCAAAAAGAATAGGTTGCATGTACATGGTAAGCACAGACCTCAAAGAAAGAATTAGTTGTCTCATAATAACCATACACAAGGTCTTTAATTTGTTCATATACAAAACAAGACTAGGAATTCAACATGTTGAGAGGGTCAGAGCTGTATTTAAGTTCAGTTGCCTGTTTAGTATCTGCATGTATTAAAAATAGCAGCATAGAAGTTGATTGTTTAAGCTGCTCAGTGATGCATGCCATGTATCTGAGTCTATAATTTGGCATCTGGGATATAGAAACTGTTCTCACTAGAAGATTTGCTTATAATCCCACGATAAATGGCGTAAGAAGTGGCTTTTACTAGAAAGGAAGGGTGGTCAAGGAAACAAGCTTTCAAATCCTTATTCCCCTTTTCTACAGTAGCTATGGGTCCACTGAAGTATCATATATCTGATAAATGCTAGACAGGAACACTGTGACAGAAAATGCACTCCTTGGTAGGCCAAATGTGTAAAGGTAGATCACACCTCTTGAGCTGCTAAATTTTAGCTATAAGTAGGTGGAATGTAACAAAACGATGTCCGCATAATTTGTGTACTAGTGTATAATTAGCCAAGTACTTAAGCTTGCCTTTTTATTTTTGATCTTTTACATGTGATAGGTAATGTTCTGTACCTAAAAAATGAGACAAAGTGCTCTCTAGAATTCTTTTAGAGTATTTTCGTTTATAAAGATGTCAGTGAGCTTTTTTGTTATAATTCTGAGAAACATAAATGTCTGAGCTTCTGAGCTGATTAACATCTCGTGCATGCAAATCTAACACAAAAGAATCTATTTACAGCTTGTCTTCACAGCAGATTGCTACCATATTAGCAAACACCTTTAAGTAGTTTGAAAAAGTGATGTTTTTTATTTCCTTTGGGCTGTGTCTTTCTCACTTGTATATGGCTGCTTTTTTCTCTCTTTTAATGATCTCACCATCACTATTACCACCACCAAAAAAGAAGAGGCCTTTAATAGTTGCTCCCCATGCTCCCCATGTTGATGGGTAATATACACATAAATAATTTTAAAGCATTTACTACTTTGGTCTATCTATGGTTGTCTTTAAGTTTCTACAGATGGCTGGAAGAAAACTCAAGCTTAATTCAAATTAGAATTTCAATGTGAATATGACTGAGTGTGAATAGATTGTTTAACCAAATACATCAGAATAAATTAGTAAAGAAAACTGTTTTGAAAAGATATTTTAAACAAATTTCTGCTTAGCTGTCTCTGCTATACATATATTATCAATTTAATATTGGATAGACTCAATTTCTGTGGTGGAGGTAAAAATTTATGTGCATTAATTAGCTCACAGACAACAATAAAAGGAAAGCTGAATGAGCACTGAGACTATTTTACAATTTCATGCCTAGGAGTGGTTATTTCGGGTCAAGGATATTGTGAAGGAGAGAGCAAGCAAGGACAAACAAGAAAGCTTGCTCATTGCTCCTATGTTGTGCCTGTTCTAAATTTGGCTGTTTTCAGGGAATTCAATCCTAGCACGTTCAAAAGCAGTGCTGAATGAACAAAAGTATGTCTGGGAAAAGGGGACCAGAGTCTCAGTTTATGTGAGTTATCATGGCTGCAGTGACATCAATTAAGCTACTGGTTGCCATATGCAATGTTCTAGAAAACACACATGCGTACATGTATATTACATATACATTTATCTTTATGTAAGATATTTATATCGGTGAAGGGGAAGAGGAATAGGAAATAAGATAAATGTTTGCATTTGTAATGGGCATGGAGAGGAAACCTGATCAAAAGTGCCACAAAAATATTTTTATAGTTACATATAACCTTAATAATGGTAAAATAAAAACTGCTAGGTTTTTCATAATGAAGTTGTAACTTAGCAGAAATTTTACAGTGAAATGGAAGGAAGGTTACTTTTAGGACTCCACTCACAACTTGTGTGAGCTGCTTCCAAGCTCTCCAAAACAATATGTTGTGAGGAATTCTTTGGTGTAAGTGTACCTTAATTAAAAACAAATCTCTATCGTGGAAAAGTCTGCTTATGTTTACTGATCTAAAAATGACACTACAAACAAAAAGCAAAACAATGCAAGAAAAATATGTATAATGAAATGCATATCTAAAGGATGATGATGATTGTTAAGTGTATTTCCTAGTGTACCGCCGTTATGCCACTGACACAGTGGTTGATACTGAAAATGCCCAAATGACGAAATACCATGGTTGCAACACTGTAGTGTTATGGTTCTGTGAATATAACATGATGCATGACTGAAATAAAGTTATACAACAGAAGTACTGTAATTTTTAAGTTCTAGAACTGATTCCTAGCCTAAGTAAATGGAATACATTGACATTACAGTGGTTGGATACTTCACTTACTGTTAAATTGTTCTGCCATACTCTTTAGGAGCCTTAGTCTTGCACATGGATCCTGTTGCATTAGATGCTATCCAAGCACTGTTAAGGCTACAGCTGAAGTACTGTATCCAGTCCTGGGCTCTCCAGTACAAGACACAAATGGACATAGAGTCCAGTGAAGTGCCACTAAGATGATGAGGGCACTAGAGCATCTTTCCTATAAGGAAAGGCTGAGAGAGCTGGAACTTTTCAGCTTGGAGAAAAGAAGACACAGGGATGATCATACTAATGTGTATAAATACCTAAATAAGGGTGCAAAGAAGAGGGAGATAGGTTCTTTTCAGTGGTGCCCAGTGACAGAACAAGAGGCCATGGGCACAAACTGAAACGCAGGAGGTTCCTCTTGAGCATGAGGAAACACTTTTTCACTGTGAGGGTGACCAAGCACTGGCACAGTTTCTCCAGGGAGGTTGAGTGTCCCCATCCTTGAAGATATTAAAAAGCCATCTGAACATGGTTCTGGGCAACCAGATCTAGGCATCCGTATTTGAGCAGTGAGGTCGGACTAAATGACCTCTAGAAATCCATTCCAGCCTCAACCGTTCTGTGATTCTGTGAATCAAGGCTGCTAACTGGTGAATTTTTGAAGGTTCAGAGCTTGCTTTATGGTGCTGGAATCTTACCACAGTATGAAATGTGAAGGCTATGTTAGGCGTCCATTTGAACATATCTATTAGAAGACTTTTTAAAACTCAAGGAAAATAAATGATTGTCTTATGCTGATGTGAGAGTTAGTCTTATGACACTTCGTGTGCAGTAGAAATTATACTTGTGCAAGTAGAATTGTAAAGGATATAGCCATGCTAACTAACATGCTAAATCCTCTTACAGTAGAAGAAACAACCCAAGTGAAAATGAAAGATAAAATTAGGGACTTCACATGAATGAAAAACATTGCAAGACTGGGAGGAGTCAGTGTTTCTAAGAAGGATGTGAAATAGAACTGAAACTGAAGCTACCTCGTGCTTGGATTTGAACCTTATCATTCCTCTATAATTAAGGGGTCTGTTTCCAGCAGATGATGCCTTTGAGACCACTCTGTGGTGATAAAAAGATATAAAAACATTGTGTCCTAGGAAAAATTGGTTGTATGTGAGATTTCATTCTTTCTCCCTCTAGTATTTCTACCTATGAAGTACCTTAAATTGCAAATTATTAAGAATAGGATGGAAAGAGCAATCAGAAGGAGAAAAGCTTGTGTGAGAAGCTGACATCACAGCTTTTTCAGGTATCTCTTGGAGAGACTGAATATGGAAGGGAAGAGCAGGTGTTCATCTGAAATAAGGTCACCAACGAATAGAATACCAAACACAGTTTTACTAAAATTGGGTCTGACTCATTTTGGAACAGTATGAAACATTTTTTCTCAAAAGGACAAGTTTTCAAAAGGATTTTTCTCTGAAGAGCTGGTTGGTCAGTCTGCTTTTAGAACATGCTATGAAGGGATGAAGAGCTGAGAAATGCTGTCATTAAGACATTCAAATTTTCATTATAAAACCTTTGCTCTTCTTGTCTTCATGAGGGTAGGGAAGGTTTGCTAGCCTGATAAAATGATGCTCAAGTATTTTGTCTTTTCAATTCTATTATTTTCTGTTCTGCCACTTTTCAATCTATTGTATGCCTACAGAGCATTATAAATGTATCAGAATATAGTTTGTGGTTTATCATTGTCAAAATACAATGCAGCTGTGATTAGTACAATAAATGTTGAAAGCACTGAAACCCAGGAAATAATACCAAGTCTTTAACAAAATTCCAAATTAAGACTTTAGAGTTGTTTACAAAATGTAACCCTGTGTTTATTGTCATACAAACACGATGCTAAATGATTTTTTACATGAACAGACCTTAATGATCAGAGACTTTAAAAAAAGAAGGATATATTAGGCTGCCTTTTAAAAGATAATTTCTTCTCTGTGCCTGTCTGAAAAGTATGGCTATTAATCAGTCAGACATTATGAGTAACCTAAACATTGAATTAAGCCAGGAACAGAGAAAATACACTCGAGTATGGGAAGTAAAAGAGTTTGGATGCCTTGTGGTACAGAGAAAATTGATTAGGAGGGCTTGAGGGTTCCATCTAAGCAAATAATTTCCTGTGTGGTCCTTCTTCTGAATTCATATCACTCATATCTGCTGATGTCCTTTGCTAGCCACTCATTCTTAATCCTTATGCTCAGTAAAGTCCTTCAAAATGCTTAGATTAGTTTTCTTGGTTTGTTCTAGCCTGGTTAAGCTCAAATAGCTGTTATTCGTATAGACTTGGCCCATTATTTATCTCTTGTGCTCACAGTTTTAATTTTTTAGATTTGTCTTCTCTTTCAGAGAATTGGCTAACACCTATTTAGCAGAGCAAAATGTAATGGAGAATTTCAAAGCAAGATAGATAACTTTTTTTTTTTCCCCTCCGCCTCCATTTTGGCAATATTAGACGATGTGTTAGACAGTGCTTTAAAACTATTGATGCTATGGCTAATATCACCTTTACTGATGTCAGTTCTAGCTATTCTTGTTTTATTACTTATTTCAAAATGGAATGCCTCCTTTGAAGAACTTCAAAACTGGAACAGTGGAGATGGAAGGGAACCCATGTCTCTGTGTTAGTCTGCAAATCCTACTGAAAAACAAGAGCAAAATACTAACTCCTTTGACATTTTAAAATATTTTATGTTGACAGCAGTTTTACATTTCAATTTTACATTGATTTACATTTCACCCTCAATTTTGATGTTTTTTAAAGCATGTAAATTGGCTATTAATATGTTTATGCTATATGCATGAATATTTTCAGTTCCGTTGTTGCATGTTCAATTACTGACAAATTACAGAGGAGATCATCCCATGTATAATGCCTTTTACTTCTGATCAGAAAATGCAGCTGTATGGTTCACACTCAGATGAGATTAGTATCTGTAACTGTGCTAAGGAATTTTCTTGCTGTCATGTTAAAGAAATCTGTTGATTTTATCTTTAAGTAATTAATAAAGTTGGTGATGAGATTTCTGTTGCTACCCATATATAAGGTTAATTTGCCTTACAAAATCCTAGGAATTGTTCTTACTAAGGATTACAATCCATTTCTAGCTATTAAAACAGCTAAAAGGTTCCATCTTAATCTATTACTACCTTAACTGATAATTAGTAAAATTCTTTATCAATTCCATTATCCCTGTGAAGCAACAAATGGCAAACCATTACTTGTGTTTTAAAAGACAAAAATAGGAAAAGTGGGATGATATAACATTTGACTCTATTTGCATTTGTCTTTGAGAAGGTTGACTCAGAAGATGAAACTGGATTTGTCAAAAAACTTTTGTCTTTCATGGAATTCACTTAGAGTACAAAAATAATTTAACTTGAATCAAGGGTAAAATCCTAATCCATTGCAATAAATTATAAGGCTGCTCTGGCTTTAGAAGTGACCACTAATTTATTCTGGTTGCCTAGAGAAAGAATTTTTGAGAACCATGAATGTCAGTGCTCCTAATTAATTTACATTGTGGTGACAACCTAATCTGGAACAATTTTGTAGTCCATATTATTTTCTTCACGTACATATTTTGTGCTTTGACATTTCCTTTTAATGTCTTTGTTTTTAGGATTGGGTCTTTGTGGCTTGAGATATTTTCCTAACAATCTCAAGGAGTTTTATCATGAACTTGCTGTAAAATTTCAAGCGTGATTTAGCTTCTTTAATTCTTCTATTTATCTTTGCCTGCCTTTTCACTCAGTCATGTCCTTCCTCAGCCTGGATTCTCTGTGAAGTCTATGGACTTTGGTTTCTCTGTTGGAGCTATGAACAGGAGACGCAGTCTGTTTAGTTAGAAAAAGCACTCAGCTGTATGCCAAAAGCTGCAGTTATTATTTAGAATTAACAATGTTGGAAATCCAGTGCTCGGATTTTTTTCAGTACTTATTTTGGTTCTGTTTGAAGGCACTGGGCCAAAACCAGGAACAATATGAAAAGCTATAATTCTATTGATGTTGGTATATTCAGTCCTCTAACTCCAAGGCTAAATTGGCCCATTGCCTATGGATTTTAACTTTCAGAGGATCTGATCCCAGAGCAATGGACATAGAAAGCATTTGCCTGTCAGTCTTTTTCAATTACTTGAGTGTCAGTATGTTATATTTCTCTATAGCTGTAATTACAGTTCTCAAGGGATAGTCAAGACACAGAGCTTTCCTTTCAGACAATGCTTGTTGCCTCAGGGGGGAACAATAAACATGCAGATATTCTTAGACAGCCTCTGCCACTCACAATAGCTGTTCCTAGATGTATAGGATCATAACGCTGAGGAATTGTATGGTTTGTTGTAAGGATTTTTTTTTTTTTTAATATAGTTACCAGCAGCCTCAAACTGCAAACTAATACAAAAACTGAATTTGGTTATTAAACTTCATCTAAGCTTGTATCAATAGCCCATTGAAATGGTAAAGAGAGTCACATAATAAGTTCGCAAATATGTGTACATTGCACAATTAATTTCAATGTTAGCCTTATCTACCTGGCATTTATCTTTAAGTAAACACTTTCAGGTTGGTAGGTCTAGACTGAAGGTGAAAGATGGAGTCTGCTGAGAGTTGCCTTCTCCTGGGTCAGAACTTGCCCACACATTGGGAAGAGCATAGACAAAGTCACACAAATGCTGATGGTCCTCCAGTGCCTTCCTACATTCTCCCTGAGGACCAGCCAAATTTCCTGAAAATTGACTAGAAGCAAATGCTGGACAATCTTAGCACAAAGAGTCATGGGCTCTGTCCTCATCAAACACAGCTGAGTGCAGAAACAAAAGACTTGGCAATTAATGGAATTGCTTTGCTGTAGGATGCTCGCATGCGGGCAAGGTGGGCCTGGATGCTCGGTCTTGGGTGCCGGTCTGTCAGCTTGCTGGCTAGTGCAGATAAGACCTTGGTGCCAGAATGAGCTGCCCTCTCTCTCTGCATGTGACAGTATGACCTGGCTGCAGGAATCAGAGATAGAAATGGAAATGGTCTGTCATTCCTTGTCATAGGCAACTGCTGTTCAGAAAAGAGAAAGAAGGGCTCTAAAGTGGAGGCAAAAGTGCATTCCTATTATAAATGTCATTTATTTAAATACCAGGATCACTGAAAGGGTATTTTATTCATTTTCTCGCTTTTGAAAAATTAAAGGAATATGTCTGAGAGTTTCACCTCACTGATCGCAGTACAGAAAGTGAGGAAACAGGGGTCAGATGTTAGTTGTTGGTTTTCCCGTTACATTATACATCAGAAAATGGAGCTCTCTGTGATTTACCACTTGTGTTGTTTATTGCAATTATTTAAAAACTAGTGTTAAAACCCCAGAATCCTTAATTCTGTCAGCATGTAAATAATTTAGAAGAATTCATAATGAAATTGTTATGACTCCTAGTTCTGAAGGTACTTTTTGTACTCCCGCTAAGCCATTCTTTCAGGCAGTACAATGGTTATTGGTACAATAGATTCTTTATCCAGTACATTTTGTTTAAGATCTTTGTTCTTTTAATAAAGATAAGAATCTGAGGGGATGATTACTTCCATTGTCTTTGGTGGAAGTTTCTAAATGGATAACAATGTTCTTCAGAGTTGTATTTGAAAAGGTTTAGACTCCTTTCACAGGAGTCTACACCTTTCCCATTCACAGAGTTTCCACAGAAGCAGTGATCCTAACAGTGGTCCTTAAAAATACTTGAATGACACTGTTTTCAAGTTTGTGCTAAGATTTTACTATGATCAGCCAAGCCTCTGTGTGACTAGAGTGAAGGCAGCATGAAAGGTCTCTTGCATCCTTTCTTCGAAGCAGCACATCTTCCTCTTCATGTGACTTTATGAGCATGTCTCTGTGTGCAGGGCAGAAATGGTTGAGGATGAATGCATGCTGGTAAAGGAAAGAGAGATTGTCTGGAGGCCCCATGTGGCCTACATTTATAAAAATGATGACAAAAATGAGGACAGACATGAAAAAAAGGTTCAGGTATTTTTAGGGATGTATAATTGCTCCACTGATTCCTTCTCTTAGAATCTGTGAATGAAAAGGTGGAGGATTAGGTTTTGAATATTAGGTAATTCTTCCACGGTAAACTCTCCTTTGTTCTTCTGCTAAGACAAAAGAGGAAGGAGAAGGAGAATAAGTTAGAAGTCTGAGCATAATATAGTTCTTCTCCAAAAGTAGATACTTAGTGCTGTATTAAACATCCTTGTTTGAAAAATGAGCTTTGGAACAGGTGAAGTTATTGTGGTCCATAGCTGAAGGGCAAAGGAGATCAAATTAGGGGCTCCTAAAACATAAATACCTGTCATCAAAATTCATCTACATTGTTTAAACCCAGAAAATAAAATTAACTCAGTCCTGTCTGTCAGAAACAAAGTGGATGGATTTAAGGTTAATTATTCTTAAGTTGTGTCATACTTTTAACCATTGAGTACAGATTTTTAGTTGATAAGAGCATAACAGCTTTGCTTCCCAAGACCTCATCTCCACATCAGGTAAGTCACTAGAGGGTGAGAAAGAAATTAGACTTATTACACTCACTTTTTATGAAATGTTCAGAATAACCAGACGAACATCTCATGCTCTTCAGATGAAGGAGACTAACACTTTATTTTTTTATTGTTAAATTGTATGTGTCTGCAAGGTTCAGCAGCCTTAGTACTCATACATAGTTTATGTCCCATTTCAGAAGTTAAATCCTTAAAATTGTTTCACTTCTTTTTCATCAGGGGCAGATGAGCATTGGCTGACAGTGAAATAGAGAGACAAAGATGGAAGTTTCTCAGAGTTACTTTGTAAAGTATTTAGAAACTCCCATGAAACTAAGATACATAGAACTTACACTAAATGTATTTAATTTTTAATACCTGTTTAAAATATCTGGTAAGAAAAATAGAAAACAAATCTTTTCAGATAATCAGAATTTTAAAATTTTGGTAAATGTTAGTTTGATTATGAGCTTTTTCATAAGTTTTTAATAGTTATGAATATTAAAATTAAATTTTGAAATTAGATTGTGACTGCATATCAGAAATAAAAGTAGTTGGCCTGTCTCTTGGCTTTATGGGGAAGTTTGGTTTTGTGATGTTCATTTGCACCTCTTCTTCTTGGATTATTGGATTTTTCGTTGCTGTAAAGCTGATTCTTTTCCCCACCTCTCTCCTCTCCAAACTGTGCTTTTGGGCCGGTTTCAGTGAGTGTGCATAACTTACTTTCTTCACTTTTAGTGCAAATAAAAATAAACTGCTGGAGCCTTTCTTCCCCCAAGTCGATAGCTGTGTACCTGGATGCCTTCTCCTCATATTCTTCTGATAGTACATATTGCTTTATTCAGAATATACCTGCTTTATATGCTTATCTTCTCAAATATATTTTTGTTCTTTCTTCTTGAGTCTTAAGCCATATATACTATTTTCTTTGTCAGAAACCATCTCCCAGAGAGAACTAGTTTCTTTAAGGGTTGCCCCTTTCAAGGTGACCCACTGCAAACAGACTCAGTGACTTTAATTTGTCTTTACCTTCCTCAGGCAAAGCAGTGATCACAATTCAGTAGTTTGCTGGCAAGAAAAACAAACAGTGACAACCTCGAGCTCTCCAGACTTCTCAGAGAGCATTCAGTGTATAAAAATAACCCAGTTCATATTTATTTTGTTTGCCTTTTGGTTTTGGAACATTTTGAGTCCACCTGGGTGATAATTTCTAACTCTTTGCTGCAACGAAGGAGCTGCAGGTATACTTTATTTACAAGCCATGGAGCCTTCTTCCCTCAGAATGCTCATGCATTCTTATGACTAAGAGCCAAAAAAGCGCAGAAAAGGCTACAAAATATATGATAAATCCTGAAAGCTGATCCAAAGCAAATTTGAAATGTGTGACTTCCCTTGGCCTGACTGTTTCTTCACTTTACTGAAGAGGGAGGAAAAAAAGAGGGGGGGCATATTTGTGGTCCTTTACTCAGTCATTTTGTTCTCACTTCTGCTCCAGCAAAGGTGAGATGAAGGGCAGTTTATCACAACAAATAATCTGTTGCTACAAGAGGAAGCTTCGATCAGTCTCATATACAAAACCGAAATTGAAGTTCCCCTGTGCCAGCTTGCATAACAAGATGGTAATGTACAGACATTTCAAGGTATGCAGCCCTCTACTGTTTTAAGATCAAATACTGGGACCCAACAGCTTTTCTCCAGCTAAGGGAGCTTTCTGATTTGACAGACAACTTTTGCATTTTCATTATTAGCTGAAGTGTAGCAACAAAGAAGCCTGATTCAGGTAAATTACTCATGCATCAGCTACTTGTATGTATGTTATTTATATGGAACATGTTACAAGTTCCGTCAGCTTTTATAATCAATGCAGCAGCTCACTGAAGAAGGCAGTCATTCTGCAGACAGATTTTGTCATTTATTCTGTCATTTCCATAGTTGCCAGATATAGTATATCTCACGTAAGATCTCTTTATATTATGGTGCTTTACTATAATCCTGAATTTCATTGAATTTCATTGAAAGGAATGGAATTATGCCCTTTAACTTTCAATATGAATTTGACCCATTGGTCTAATTGGGCTCATTCTGTTTCATCAGCTACTTCACGTACTGTCTTTCTGAGAGAAAACTTTTCCATAGAGCTGCCTGTGCACATATTAGGGAAACTTAACTCAAAAAAAACCCCAACAAAAACAGCCGCCGCAAACCCCACACAACACAGAATTTTACCTACATAAAAAGCTGCAAGATTAAAACGGTAAAACAGTTAAGGAGGCTGACATAAAACATTTTCTTTTTTTGCCTCAGAGTGGAAAGGATACGTTCTCAGGGCAGAGCCTGTGGCTCTGAATGCAGAATTTAAAGCATTGTATACAGTTAGGCTGTTCTGTGCTTTAAATAAGCCTGAACTGAAAACTAAACAAAAGGATATTTATAGGTATCAAATTAGAGAATTATAATTTAATGCAAATTTACAAATAATGAAAAATAAGTGTAATTACCTAAAAACACACACCCGCATAATCATCTCCCATGTTTAAAAAATTGATTTTGGGAGCTTTGGCTTTATGAGACAAGTGTGAGTTCCTAATTTTGAAAGTTTTTTTACTTAAAGCAGCAAAGTGGTATATCCATGCCACCATGTTAATGTCATGCAGCGTAGTAGCAAGGCCTATATAAGGAAGTATATATGAAAAATATTTGATAAACTAATACATTAAGGTTGCTTTGCTTCTAATATTTATTTGTAAATCTGTGTTTGAAAAACACTTTATACATCATATTACTGTGAGTGAAAAAGAGATACTGAAGATGCCAGGAAGAGAAAAATGTAGCAGCTTTGATTTCTCTCTAAGTTGAGCTAAGAAACAAGAACCCTCTCAAGTTCCCAAGTGTGTCTGTGTGGGGGGTGTTTTATCTGTGATGTTGGTAACTTAATGGCAAACATCAAACAGCTGTACCAAAAAAATAAAAATAAAATTGGTGGCAGAGCATATGCAGTCACCCAGAGCAACAGAGGGTATTGTTCTAGGAGAAGTGACAAAGTTTCTCCTGGTATATACTGATTTGTCACTTCCCTTGGGAAATAAATACATCAATGCATTTGCCGCCTTATGTGTAATAAAATACCCTTCCAGCAAAAGAAACAAATAAATTCTCCCCTCCTCCTTCCTTCTCTAGATAATAAGCAAAACCAAAGTCAAACTCACTTTCTGTCTTCCAGCAACTCCTCAAAAAAAGAAACAGTGTCTTGTAATTTGATTCAGTTAAAACCTACCCTGAGTTCCTCTATTCAGCAATGTCAAGTCTCGGCTTATGGGAGAAGGATTTTGAGTGAGGGCGTTTTTTACACGGTTATGGTTTTACATGCAAAGTAATGAAAAATCAGGCACAGTGAATCTAAAGTCTACATGTGACCTGAGTATGTGGGTTTGCACCTCTACACAGTCTGCACAGTATGTGCAGTCCCTGCAACAGGGTGCAGTCTCATGCTAATGAATGGTGTATTCATTGAGTAGCCATGAGTGTTCAGCCAAGCTACAAATTCAGCTTTATCTGACATGGAGATAGCATGGAGGGTGTTGGGTCTCTTCTCCCAAGTAGCAAGTGATAGGACAAGAGGAAATGGCCTCAAGTTGCTCCAGGGGAGGTTTAGATTGGATATTAGGAAAAAATTCTTCGCGGAAAGAGTTGTCAGGCACTGGAACAAGCTGCCCGGGGAAGTGGTGGAGTCACCATCCCTGGAGGTGTTTAAAAAGCATTTAGAGGAGGTTCTCAGGGACATGGTTTAGTGCTAGAGTTAGGTTATAGTTGGACTCAGTGATCCTGAAGGTCTCTTCCAACCAAAATTATTCTATGATTCTATGACATGATCCTCTGTAGTGTAGACAACAGTAGAGCTGGGTGCTCTGACAGTGCCCTTTGCTTGGTCTACACCATCTGTCTCTTGGACTTTATTCTTCTTGGCATGGAGGAATTTAAGTAAAGATGGTTTGTGACTTTCTCAGTTTTGCCGCATTGGGTTTCCATCTGTTTTTTTTCCTGTACAAGAACGCGTATTAGTGCTACCCCAATGAATATATGGAACTGTGAGTTCAGCCTGGTTCTTCAGGTGTGCTTTATGGGAAGTGTCCAGCTGTGCCAGAGTGCTTCAGGAGAACCTCAGATCATTTCCACATTGCTCTGTTTACGGAAACTTTTGGTGGAATTAGGTATGTGAAAGCTGAGTAAAATACAGTATTTTTTAATGTTTAATTTCTGGGGGGAGTTGCAGTCATTGGCAGTGCTAAAAAACTATGTAATAAAAATTGGTCTCTAAAATTGTATTCTCTATAAAGCATTTGTTAAGAAGGATCAATAAGAGCTTCAAAAGCTTCAAAAGCTTTTTGTTGTTGTTGTTTAAGACAATCGTGTATTCTCTTGATCACAAAAGTGTAACTAGCAGCCATTTTGTTGCAACCTAAGATATTAAAAAAAAAAAAAAAAGGCTGGAAGGGGAGAAAACCATTCTGTATAGTGCCAATCATTTATTCTTATCTTTCTTTTTGGTTATTCTTTTTTAGTCAGTTACTTCTGTTCTTTTTTGGAAACTCAGTTCAGTTAATTTGTGAAAATGAAGATAGAGAAAAAATAATTATAAATATCTGTTATATTCAGGAGATAAATTTTGTCTTTCCAGCTCTGACTTGTTATTTGACAGTGCCTTAGTTCAGTGTCGCATCTTGAAAGCTCTACAGTCATTTTAGACCTTTGAAATCTCTTCATGAATACTTAATTCTGCATTTGTAGGAGAATAGTCTGTGCTGGAGAGATCTGTCGTAATGTTCAATCTGTTGCCACTAGCTCTCAGTGCAGATTGTGCAAGGCTGCAGAATAAATTAGTATTATTTTGAAACACCATTTGTCCACTGGAATGTCACCCCTTCAGATCCTTACACGAAGCACATGAAATACCACCATATGCAAACAGTGATGTATTTTCCAGTGTGGTTCTCCCAATTATTGTCATGGAGCTCTCTTGCCTGCATTGATGTTTTGTGAGAAGAACAGAGCGCAGTGCCAGTTCCTGAATGTATGTGTGTCATTTATTTTCGTTTCTTTGTTCCTCTAAAAAGGGAGTGACTGAGTAGGAGGGAGGTAGGTTTATTTTCATGTGTAGGGGAGATCCCAGAGCAGAGGGTACAGAGCTCCTGGCAGCTCAGTAGGAGCCTGTAGCATGGGCAGAGGGCAGGGAGCTGGTGGGAAGTGCAGGGAGCTGATGTGCTACCCAAGTGTGGAGGTGATGGAAAGAAAACTTTTGAGGGACCTGGAGGATACTGAGCAGAGTGTGCTGCAACTCACATCAAGTCACTTGGTCTGAAACCAAGCCTAAAGAGAGGAAAATGTTTTCAAATAGATGATTTGGAGTACACTGAAGGAAACGTTCGTTATAGTCCTGGTTTATTTCTGTTGTTTTACTTAGTGAAGTCTGAGTTTTTTCTCTTAAAGATATTTGGTCTAGTGTTAGTTCAAATGCAAACTTGCTTTAATGATTAAGAACCTGTTGGAATTTTTTGGTTACTCCTTATACTGAAAGGGAGTACCATTTCGATGGAAGTAAAGGGCGTACTTCAAAGGTCTGGCTGCCTTTGGCTCTTGTCACAACAGATTGAATTTTTCAGATCAGAAATGCATAGTTATTTTTTTTTAAACAACCTCCCTGAATTACTTGCTCTAAAAATGGATTCTGTAACCATTGAGCTAGCAGGGTTGGGCAGATATACATCAAGAATGGCATAGCCTCTGCCCTTGATTTTTATTTCCTTTTCTCTCACCCTTCTTTTGCTTTTAAATATTTAGACTTTTTAAAAAACAAACCAAACCAAAAAACCTAGTTAGCATAGACAAAAGAAAAAAAAGTACTATTTTCTCTTTTTTCTAGCTTCCAACAGAATAAACAGAATTGAGCTACCCATGTATGGCATCCTTAATGTACTGAATGCCATGCTGTTTAGACAAACCAGAACCCGTAATAAAAACAATTCAATTAGAGAAGTCACTTAACCACTTTAGCCTTAAGTGTAAATTGATATGTGAACTGAACTCAGTGGAATTTTCCCACCGAGCTCAGTTGTGCTGGAATAGATAAAGTGTTCCTGGTTTGTGTACACGTCTTAAAAGTGAGGGGGTTTGACACATGTTGCAGCAATTCTGGTAAACATTCCTTCTCACCCTCTTTTTTACTTCTGAATTTCCTGAGGGTCCTAATTAATAAAGTTAGTAAGAAAAGCAGTCACAGTCTATTGGCATCCCTAATGGACTTCCATTAGAAGGGAGGCCAAATTCTTGCCTGTTTCTGATCCTCAGTTTGTTGGCCGCAATATCTGGTTTGGATCTGAAACCTTTAATTTTTTAAGGATTTCTGTAATAATAAATTTCTAGCCAGACAACTCAATTTTCTAAATTTCCTACTGAGTTAGCCTCTCTACAATTATGTCTCTTTTTTGGGTGTTTTTTTGGGAATAGTTAGGGGGCTTTGCAGTCACAAATCTTCTCTTGGGTTGCAACCAAACATCTAGCTTCTTAGCCAGAAGACCTGAGAGACACAGAAACCCAATATATTTACAAAAAATACTGGCTATGCATACCTATAAAATAGCAGTTAATCAGCAGAGCTCCAGTATAACCTTGGGGTTGGCTCTAAAAATGGCCTGTATAAAACCTCTCCATGATTAAAAAATAATAAATACTTAGCTCTTGCTTTGGCATTTGTTTAAGTATATTTAAAAGCCTTTTAGAGGAGGTAACCTTGACTAACTGTGTTTTACAGATGGAAGGAGAATGACGCAGCTCTCCTAACTTCACTGAACAAACCAATAGCAAAGTTACAATTAGAAATTCAGACTTCCAGACTGCCTGTCAGGGCCATCTATGCTAGGTCCCACTTACAGGCAATAATATAAAATGAAAGTCGTCTCAGTGCCTATTCTGGATGGATTATTATTAATGTGGTGTATTTATAGAGGTTTGTGTCTTTTGACATTTTACACACAGGCATCACAGTTCGTAATAGGCGCCTAATGTAACACCAGTAACACTAAACCAAGTGCAAAGTGGCTAGAAATTAATGGAGTGTTTAGCAAAGACACTTGGGTGGCAGACTTTCGCTCTGGTTCTTCTTTGTTAACCACTGAAAAAGAAACAAACAAAAAAAAGCATGGAAGAAGGCAGAGAATTGGCAGCAACCGTTAAGGATAAAGAGCAATCACCAGAAATTCTGGAGGAGTGTGAGTAGACCTCTGGGAGCATGAGGAGAGAAGTCCAGAGTTTAAGTGGTCAGAGGGAGAGGGGAATTACATTGACACTGCAGCATTATTTAAGTAACAAGCAGGAGGAGGTCAGAATGGGCCAGTGACATGGACACTCTGGCTTAAATCAAACTGAGAAACAAAAAGCTAAATGCAGCAACTAATCTTTTCCTAATAAGGCTATGTAACATTCCTGACTGATTTTAATGTGAACCAGAGTAAATCCCATGTTCAAGGTTTTCCATTCAAATTTTAACTAAATCAATGTTAAATTTAAATTCAGCTCTGAGATTTTTTTCTGTACAGAGCAAGAAGAGTGCACATCAGGGTATTCGTGCCCCAAAACCAGATGGTGAGGAAGTGACCGCTAGCAGATGGGACAAGACAGTGGATTTTAATCTTGTAGTCTGACTGGGGTCTGAATATGAATTGAACAAGTCAGATTCAGAGCATTGGGTGCAATGCAGTGCACAGCCAATTGCTGGCAGCCCGCTGGGCTGCATCTCTCAAGAGAAAGATCAAGCACTCAGCAGTGGAAGGGAGAGATGATTTATAATGGGGGGCTTAAAACCATATTCAATTTATGCTGTTTAACCTCTGGGACCTTTGTGAAGACAAGAGACACAGAAAGTAAGAAGTGAACAAAGAGAGATGGGAAAGGAAGGATAACTGACTCGAAAGTGGATACAGGAGAAAATGACTAGGACATGAGAGAGGACGGAGTGGAGGATGGACAGCACAACGGAAACAGGGGCCTGTCTGTGCTGGGGGTGAAATGTGACAGAAGTTTCCTTTTAGACGTTTTCCACCCAGCGGTATCTAAGACCCACAGTAAAGATTTCATTATTTGCTCTAGTTTTAGTAGCACACACTAAAACATATGCACTTTTAGTGTCTGGGCTTGAACCTGCCCTGCTCCATGGTGTCCATGCAGTGAGCAAGGGGGTGAAGGTGGGTGCTCCCCAGAACCTTTTTTCTTCCCAGTGCGGGGGGACTTGCCCCGGGCTGCAGGGACACTGTGGGGTGGATGTGGCCATGGGTGGCTTGGGGCTATAGACCACTCGGGGACTGGGGCCCAATGTGGGCTCTGTGCTGGAGCGGCAGCGAGTCGGGGCTTTCGCAGTGATGGGATACCGGGGGACTTCTTAGCGGAACTGTTCCGAAGTGGAAAGGAAGCAGGAATGGCTGCTGGGTGAGTGACTTAGAGAAGCCGTTCATACCTCTGCTCCATCCTTTCTCCCAGCTCAGGAGATGTCTTATTTTTAACCATCTTCATTATTTTGCTGCTCTCCTCCGGACATACTTTTTTTTTTTTTTTTTAATTGTTATTCTGCTTTTTGAGACAAGGCAAGAACATAGACTATTTAAGGTCACTGTATTTAAAGACTTTATTTTCATTATTGTTCTTTCTTTTAGTACTCTGAATTCTTCAGACCTTAATAATATTGTTGGGCTTTTTGACTACTGTTGTACATGGAACAAATGGTTTTATTGAACTGTCTAAAATACTTTCCACATCTTCTTCTCTGAATAGGTGCACTTAATTTAGAACCCATTTGTACACAGGGGCAAGTCACATTATTTCATCCAGCGTGGATTGCCTCTTGTCTACACTGAATTTTATCTGTTGAGTTTCTTTAATGCGTAACTTTGTTCAGCTTTTCTGAAGTTCTCCCTGGCCTTCTCTAATCTTGAGTAACCTGCGTCACTTTGAATGTGAGTTTTAAAGGTTCCATTAATACTTTAAATGGTTTTTAATTTTTTTGTTTTGTTTTGGGATTGGCAAGGCAGTATCAGAGGTACATTGAGAATACCTTTGTTCAGCAGAGCTGCAGTAATTGCTTCTGTCTCTTGTAGTTTGAAGAAAGTGAAATAAAGTGAAAATACCCATTCATAACATGAAAATGTAAAGTCAAATAGGCACAAAGTTTTTAATATTTAATTTTCCACATTATAAAGCAGACTCTTCTTCTCTGCCTTCCCATAAATGCAGAGATGGATAGGATTAATTAAACATTAAACCATTATTCTTCCTAAAAGAGAAGTCCTTGCTGGTCATGTGTGATGTAAGATATTCCCAAGGTGATCTTCCCCCCCATCTGAAGTTTCCCCATCATTGGTTTAAAAAATAATTAATAATAAAGAAATAAATATTTTGTTATCATATTGCTCTCATCTTTTTACTGGAGGAGAAAGGGGTATTATTTGTTAAATCTGCCTTTAATTAAATAATTGACTGGAGGACTGATTCCATAATGGATATGTTGTGTGACATTCATTGCAGGCAGTGATTTAGAAATGAGACAGTGAGTCTGTGGAAGGAAAAAGTTTTCTAGGTCCTTAGGCTCTAGGGAAGAAGCATATTTACTTTCCAGACTGTTTGTCTTCCAGTAAAGGAGGAGGAACAGGGAATGAAACCAACAGAATAGGGCCACTAGCATTTTTAGCTGATGATATGCAGTGTCAAGAAGGTGCTATTTGTATCTGTGAGATATTGCTATGGGCTGACAGAATAAGAAAACAAGAAACATATGAAGTAAACTCAAGAAAGCAAAAATATGCCATCCAGGAATAAAATAAACGAGATAATTCCTTTTTTTTTTTTTTGAATAAAAGTAAGTCATGCTTGCTTAAATTACTTAAGGGTTGCATTTTGTAACCATGAGCATATAAACATAACTATTGCATTGTCTGTGTCCTGTATTCTTTAATTTATTTCTATTATAGCTTTGTTAGCTTGCAGAATGTGCTTAGGATAAATGCATAGTTCTGATCTACATTTTAACCATAATAGCACTGCATAAAAATGATAGTTATTAACATGCTTACACAACTTAATGGGAAAACTAAATTATATTTATAGACTTACAAAGTTAGGGCTTGGGTGGGGCTATAAGAGAAGGAGATATGTCCATGTAATATATTTCCTGATGTGATACTGGTAAATAATGAATTGTCAGGAGTTATCCAGGCTTAGGGTGACAGGAAACTTTTAAGAAACAGTCTGAGCATTTATCTACTCCCTTTATTGTTCCATGGAAACTCAGAGGACTTCTACTGCTCCTTTAACTCAGACCTATTTTGAGCAATAACTCTACAATTTGTGGAGTTTCTTTTAACCTCCCAATGGTATATTTACTATCTTAGATCACATATTAACAGCACAGTGAGTCCCAGATGAGGAAAAGGGAGACCCATTGTTACTCAGATGTACAAAATCTCTCAGGTGACATCCACTAGTATCTTTCTAAAATGAAACCAAAAGAGTGGACAAATGATACGAACTTGGGGTGCAAATGTCAGTGGGGGAGGAAGTTAAAAGGAGATAGTGGCCCAATCACTGCTGTGACTACAAGAATTCAATCTGAGGTAGGGACTTTATAGCTCTTGACTGCCATAACTTTGATTAACCTTGCAGTGTTTCAGCACAGGGTCATGCTATCCTGTTGACACTTTTCCTTAGAGATGTCAGTCACATTTCAATAACTTTCCAGTGTGGGCTTGTAAGTCCTGTCTCTTCATTGACTTTGAATGAGGCAGGTTGCTTATGAATGCAGTTTAAAGTGTCACTCAGATATTCTTGCATTGTGTTATCTTTGACTGACATATCTGGACTGATGGAAAATTTAGGTTATCTAACTGCCCAGCTTTGGCAGTGAGGACCCTCCATTTTTTTTATTTTTATTTTTAATTCCTGAGACTCTCTTGGCCTTCTGATGATAATGAGATTTGGTACTGCTTTTTTCTTTACACTGTTAACAAGCATAGCAGAGTCCTGTCCTGCAGATGTAGCATCTTTGCATTTCTGTCTGGAGTATAAGTTCTCACAGCACGAAAAGCATAAGCTCCATTAATGGAAGATAATACGTTAACAATAACAGAGGAAGCACCAGTTCAGGAAAGGACATAAAGGAAATCCTATTGGTTTAGCCTTCAAGATAGCTTTTATTTTATGTCTGGCTTGTGTAATTCCTAAGGGTTAGGCCCAAAGCTGTTTAAAAAGGGCTAGTAAGAAAGAAGGAAAAGCATTTCTAGTTTTTCAATGTTTGTTATTAGCAACATAGACTGTAGCTGGTTTTGTGGAAATTTCACTATGTAGTAGAAGGCTGTGCCCCAGAACAGTGATTGTTCCCAGGCTATGTTATTCAATAAGCTGATTTATAACATATGACTTCAGTTATAATCCAAGAGTTGCTCCATTTATTTTAAACCAAATAAATATTTCTCTGCTGTAGCCACTTGAGGTTTATAATCTTGTTTTCAGAAGTGCCCTGGCTCACATAAACAGACTTACCCCTCTTCCAGTGCTAACAGAACAGTCAGGGTCTGTGATGGAGGAGGGGAAAGTGCCGTAATACGAAATAGTTCATATGTGTTTCATAGTATTTCATAAATCTGGTTCCCAGGCAGTGGAGAAAAATGAATAAGAAGTGTTTTGTGTTAAGCTATTACTATGGCTTCTTTGCTCAGTTGAATGGAAAGCAGCGTATAAAAAGAGCTAGCTGGAAACTAGATGTAAAACAATAGCAAACAAAAAACTCTTTAACAAGCATAATCTGTTGTCAGTGAAAGGCAAAGACATCATTAAATTCACAACAGTGCTTATTTTTCTAATGTAAGTTGTGGAGGAAGCAGTCATGCTGAGATGTGAAAAAGGAAGCAAAGGCTGTATCCTCAGCATTGCCATACCAGACTTTTGCGTGTGTGTCTGTCTCCAAGGCCGAACCTTGGCTAGATCTGTAGCCACCCAGGTAGTGCACAGGGAGAGTGCCGTGTCTGGGGTGGAATCCACAAAATTTACTGTGATGAGAAGAGAGCTATTTAAGTAAGCTAACAGCAGGGAGAAGGGGGTGTCTTATGGATCATCATGTACAGTTTCAGCATCAGGAATGAAAAATAGCCCGTCACAGCTCATACCCTGATGGCTATGGCACTTTACTTAGCAATAGGAGTTGGAATACTTTTGAAAGACTGTATCCTCTCACATGTTATATCAGTGCTTGAACTACTGGATAATTGGGACCAACGGTTCTTCCTGCAGCCAGGTTTTATTTTTTAAGTGGCACTTACAATGGCACTCTGTAAAACCTTGATCTGCTACAGATGCTTGACAGTATCTGTAAGATCAAGCCCTCCAAAAAAGGAGGCAGAAGAACATCTAGCTTATTGATCCTGATGGGGCTTAAGTCTGCTCCGGGTGTGAAACTGTTGAGCTCTGTTGAAACTGAGACTCTTCTCTGTGTCTTCAGAAGCAGGACCTTAAATGAGTGAAAATCTTCAGTGTATGAGGCATGGTGGGTTGATCTTGGCCAGATGCCAGATGCCCACCCCGCAGCACTCTCACTCCCCCTCCTCAGCAGGACAGAGGGAAAATAAGACAAAAAAGCTCATGAGTCAAGGTAAGGACAGGGAGATTGCTTACCACTTACTGTTGCGGGCAAAACAGACCCAAACTGGAGAAAATAAATGTGATTTATTGCTAATTAGCAGAGTTGGATGGTGAAAAACAAAGACAAATCAAAACACCGCCTTCTCCCCCCCTCACAGGGTGGTGCAGGAGAGTGGGGAATGGGAGGTAAGGGTCAGTTCATAACAGCTCTTCTCTGCCACTCACATTTTTCCCCTGCTCCAGTGTGGGTCTATCCCATGGGCTGCAGCCCTTCAGGATAAACTTGCTCTGGCACAGGGTCCTCCACAGGCTACAGTCTTCTCTGAGGCAGTGTCCTCCATGGCTGCAGCAAAATGTCTGCCCTGGAGCACCTCCTCCTCCTCCTTCTTCTCTCACCTTGGTGTCTGCAGGGCAGTGTCTCACACTTTTTTCCCTCACTTCTCACTGCCTGTGCAGCATTGCTGAAACTTGTTTTCCCTGAATGCCACTGTCTTGGCCGCTGGGCTCAGCCGTGCCCTGTAGTGACTGGGTTGGAAACGGCTGGAACTGGCTGTGTCCAGCACAGGGCAGCCTTTGTCTCTCCTCACAGAGACCTTTGCAGCCCTCCAACATCAAAACCTTGCATGTAGGCACAATACAGCAAGATACAGCACCCGAGGAAGGTAGATGGGTTCACTGATACCGTAGTAACTGGGTTTTCAGGATTAGTGTTCTGTTTTAACTAGCTATGAAAAATTGTCCAAGTTCTTCTGCCTTGGGATCAGGAGAATCCCAGCCTTAATTTGTAAGAAATAAGGAGACACTATTTTAGTTAACGTGCCTTACTATAAGATATTGGACTAATCATTTAACAATCCCACTCAAAAGTTCCTCTTCCCTTTCTCTCTATATTTTCTCTAATACTCATCACCAAAATTAATGACTCTTAATTAATATTTGCAGAAGGTTGCAGAAATTAGACAGAACCAGGAAGTTCCAATTTGCCAAAAACTAGCTAGTGCTTTGACTGGAAATTCTACCTTCTTCTTCTAATACATATTGTAAGCAGATATTATGTTTTATTATCTGTCACTTAATTGTACCAAGATTATGCTTTCCTCATGGCTTACACACACAGAAAAGGAAAATTAATCTATGAAAATGTAACAGGTACATATAGATATTAGTGGAATAATGATTTTTAAATGAAAAGCAGATAGAGGCATTCACAACTACCCAGATACCCTTGCTAGTATTTTTTTATAATGATTTCATCTCTATGAGTAGTTACTCATGTTTCATAATACTCTGATACCTCTTTAGATGTTTTGGGAAATTATGTTAGCAAGTTTTCCTTGCAAGTATATTCTTTTAATTTTTATTAGTGATGGGTTTTTTTTTTGTTTTGGTTTGGGTTTTGGTTTGGTTTGGTTTGGTTTGTTTGTTTGGTCAGTGGGTTTTTTGTTGTTTTGGTTTGGTTTTTGTTTTTTTTTAATAGAACATATTGCATGTAACATTAGTGAAAAAATGCGTACATGTGCATAAGTGTATATTCTTTGTGTCTAGTATAATACGCATAATAGAATGAAAGAATTCTCTCAGCAGCAATATTATAGCCACCCCAGTGATAAGAGCTAATATGCTCAAGAAGAGACCTTTCTAAAACATACTGAACCTCCATGTGATACTGACTTCATTCTTCATTCATCTGTCTTGAAATGTAGCAGAGCCATGAGAGGAAAAAAAAAAGTATTTCCCAGTGGACTGCCATGAGCAAAAAATCAGAAAGCTGTGACATGGCTTGAGATATCACATTGGGGGCCTTTGTCTAACTGTTGAGGTCTGTGTATTATCACAATAAACAGGTATGCAAAGACTTTTAGTTACTTTCTGAAAGTGGTGTTCAAGAGAAATTTTCTAATGTCAGCATCTAATTTGTGCTTTAGTATTTGGTGCTTACTGAACTGTTTCACCTGACCGAAGTACCTGTATTTCTATGCAGTTACTGAAAATGTTTAAGTTGTCTAAGCAGGCAAGATCTCTCTGAAACCCTGTGAAGGTGCATAACTTCTCTTCATCGCTTAGTGAAGTTGCTCGCAAAAGCAACCTAGCATATTTGAGGAAGATGGATTTGCCACATACTCATGATGTAGGTGTAAATAAACTGTTAAGTTAGGCTGAGTGCTGAGGATCCTGTTTAACGAGCACAGTCAAATATGTAGTGAATACTAAGTAGAGAAAAAATGAAGAGAGTATCTAGGTTTTTATATTTATCTTTGAATAGTAACAAACATTTGTATTTTTATTTATTAGTCGGAGTTTTCTAGGACTCCAACTTTTTAGAATTGTAAAATTTAACCAGGAGATTTTGCTTATTTCAGGATGAACAAAAGAAAGATGTTAGAAGGCATTTGTCTTTGTCTTCCCTGATATTTTGCCAGCAGGGCTCTACTGAGCCTTGCAGGCTGGTGTTGTAGCCACAGGACTGCAGGACTGTACCACACGCAAGTAATGGCAAGATGGTATGGATTTCTGGGATAATAACAACAAACACTTCCTAATCACTTCGGAAATGAGTGAATAGTGTTTATTCTTATTCCTATTATTTAAAATTTTTTGTTTAAAGATTCTTTCTGACTGTATGTGAATTCTCTCTGACCACGGGCTCTTACCTCTGAGTTGATGACTCTGAAGCATTAATCTACTTTTCCAACCACCTCTCATTTGTCCCTGTCTTCTGAATGCAGCCATGATGGAGTAGTGAAATGCTACTGTTAAGCCTTTCTTAGTTTAATTCTACTTTATTTCATTGTATAGGTCATCTAACTTGTGCACGAGTATCTCACTGGGAGAATGGGAAACACTCACTGTTTTGGTTCCCATCAAGAAAAACTGCTTCAGCCCAGTTCAGAATATGTGTTCTAACCAGTTAGTTGAAACAGCAACAACTATTCATGCACAGTTCGGATTTGTCAGATGCGATCCAGGAGTACTTACAACCAGAACTGATCTAGCAAGCTTCCTTCATGAATTTGAATGGACTAGAGAAGGAAGCACTCAGTTCTGAGAAGGCAGGGGAATGGATGTCATGCCCAGACCAGACATGTGATTGAGTTACAGAAGCTTCATGGTCACTGCACAATCTTTGAGCTTCAACAGCAGACTGTGTGAATACTCTTAGCCAATGTTAATTGAAGTGTAATTAGACATGATTCATTGATGTAGCTCATCTCTTGTGTGGTATATCTCTATACTAAGGTCACTTGAGTGTGTAAGCCAACTAAGATAAGCAAAAAAATACTTATTTGAAACAGAAGGAAGGGTTTTTTAGATGTTTGGAAGAGCTTTTCAGTTGCAAAGATGGTAAAGCAGCAGAAGTGTTTTGTGTTGTTGCTGTCACTGCAGATCTGGAAGACATGAACATGTTATAAACATAGGAAGAACGTTTTCCTTATAGGTACAGGTGACTTCCAGCTCTAGGACTGAAAGGCTGACGAAACAACTTGCTTGCCCTAGGCCATTTAGCAGAAGTTATATGGGAAACCTGTGGTGGAAGAGGGAACCTAATTTTGGTTTCCCAAACCCTGCCCTTCATTTAATCAGAATCTTTGGTCCAAAGCTATTATTATTTTAATGTGTGAGACAGTATTTGTATTTCTATCCCATATACACAGACTTCTTTCTATTTGTGACTTAGGTGGTTTCCATCCAAATTCTGAACTAGGCTGGTTTTGCTAAAATTGAGGTTGCTGGAGGAACTGCGAAGACAAAATACCTATTTTGTTTGAGTTTCTTTGTTTAATCTTGAGGGGAAATAGAATTATTTGCCTTAGATGTTTAAAAAATGTCCAGAATTTTAAGCAGCAGCTGTCATTCCCACCTCTCTATGCACATATGCCTCTAGAGTGAATAGGTGTGAGTACCTTTTTCTGGAAGTCCCAGAGATTATTCTGGCTGGAGTTTCAGAGCCATAGTCACTACTGCTTTGATTCACACTATGCATTTACCCTGGGGCAAATAGGGGTTTAATTTCCATAGCATTTGCTTTTCATTAATTTTACTTTATTGTATATTTTGACTTTAATTTCATGTGGGCTTTCTTTTCCTACAGAAAAGTTGTGTAGAAACTAGAAAATAAATTAAAAAGAATCACTGACACACTAGGAGACACATAGCTCAATAACTCATTAAGGTTTGGAGATGCTTATTACATATATTCTCAATTTTCATTCACAACATGCGAAGTGCAAACTCTCCATCTCTCTTTTGACTGTGCACTGTTGCTAAAATGGATTACATTTTTTCCTTACACAGGATATATTGTCTATTGAGATCCATGGAAATAAACACAATAAAAATTCCAATGAAATGTTATTGTATAGAATAAGTGGTTGCTTTTAAAGTCTCGCTATTTTGGCTGCATTAATTGTACAAGCTACAGAGTTTAATATTTTTTGAGGACAAAAATTAGGAACTTGCTTGAATTTTTAATGTTTTGAAAATGGCCTGTATGGCAGCTATTTTCATAACTCATTTTTACTGCAAGTTTAGCACATACCAAAACTCCCACTGAATTGAGAAATTAGGCTAGTTACGATTTTACCTATTCTCATGCTTTCTTTTAAAGAAATAGCTTCCTTACTGTTAATATGCTGCACATTGTCATTAACAGGGAAATACAGACCTATGAAATCATACAATGCTTTTCTTCAATTCAGCAGGCTATAAGATTTTGTCCTTCTTAGCATTAACAGGATAGCTTTCTAATTAAAATATTTTTAATCTCCCTTTCTCTCCAGTGAAGGGAAAACCTAGGCCTCCATGTAAATTATAGTTTCATAATACACGATGATGAAACTAGTAGCAAAAAGGACATTATTAAGCCTGAGATAGTTTTTCTGGTTTTGGTCTGTAGAAGGGGAAGGTCAGAAATTGAAAGCTGTCTCACTCTTCTGTCTTCATTCTGCCTCCTTGGACCACATGGAAATAATTTGATAAAAGGTCTGAAGCACCTTGAGTGCAAAAAGAAGTGAGAACTGAGGGGCAGGATTTTTCACTTCAGGGACTCAAATTGTCTGATGCATTCGGATTAGCCTGGATCTTGGTTCATGCTTCTCACAGTCTGAATCTAAACACTTGAAGTTAGCAGCTGGAATCATGATGCTAGATCCATATTCATTCAGCACCTTTTTAGGAATCTCATTTATACAATCAAAAAGGATGCTTTCCTTCCAGCTTACTGCTCCTCTATTGCAGCAGCAATGTTTTTGTCCCTAAGTACAGGCAAATTAATTGTCTCTTGATATATGCCAGGTTATATTGCTCTTTCCTGACCAAATAAACTAATTTAAATATGTAGCTTGTACTACACTTGGATGCTGACCCTAGTAAATTGTGGTGACATCCAGAAAATTACTCATTAGGAAGAGGTATTTAGAATAAATGAGCTGCAGATTGAAGGAGCAAATGTGCTATAAATCTCATTTTTTTTTAATGTGTTTGGTTTAATTTACAGTCCAGGTTCTGGTCCATCTTCATCTGGATATTGCTTTCTTCTTAAAAGGATTTTGAACAAAATATGCATCCACCTAGCAGGATACTTTGAATACATGCTTACCTTTGACAGACCCGTGAGCTCTAAAGGAAAGTAAAAAAAAAGCATGTTTGCCCTAATAAAGGGATTTTTTTAAACAAAAGAAAAGCACTAATTTAGAATGAAAAATTCCTCAGCATTAAAAAAAAAAAAAAAATAAAAAAAAAAAAAAAAAAAAAAAAAAAAAAAAAAAAAAAAAAAAAAGAAAGAAAATTATGTGCCATCTGGCAATTATACCAAAAGATTGAATTTATTACCAAATAAAACTCTTGGCTTGTGCATTTCACAGTTTCCTCCATTCACAAGCAGTGTGTTTTTAGAGGCTTTCTGTAGGGTTAGTTGCCCAGACTTCTGCAAAAACAACAGTTTGTCCTTATTGCAGGAGGTGTTAGGAAATCAAATCCAACTGGAACACCAAATGAAATTGCAGACTGGTTTTGTCCCAGCTGCATGACAAATGCCAAGAGCTGATTTTTCAGTGCAGACATTTAAAGAAATGAATACATAATTCTATTTGTTCTCCTACTGAATGAATTATGCTTATTGTGTTTTTCATACTTCAATGTGCTATTCAATATTTCAGCAAAGTCGCTGTTTGCTTTCACTTCAGTGAAAAAGTTTTTTACGTCATATTTTCTTTTAAGAAGTAAACTTTTAAGAAAAAGAACCGATGTAGAACTTGTGTTTGATTACTAAAAAATGTTCATGTATTATAGACTTATTGTATCAGTGATAGCCAGGTGATAGCCATAATGACTTATAATAGCTTCAGATGTGACATGTTTCATTATTGCTGTTATTTTATTGACTGACATATTTTCTTAAAAAAAAAAAAACAAAAACAAAACCCAAAACCAAAACAAAAACCCTATGGGATTTCAGAGCGATTCAGCCACTGGCATTACAGAAAATACCTGCGAAATTTCTTCTAATGTCCCCTGGTCTCACAGAGCCTGCTAATGAATCCTCACAACTCAACAGGATTTTGAATCTTTAAAAATATGTGTTTAATATCTGAACTTTTGAGCTATCAATTTCTTTTATAACCTACAGTTTTAATTAGGTCACATTATGGAAAGTATTTCCCTTCTTCCTCCCCCTCCCGCCTACTGCAGCCGTTCATCTATGAAAGTGGACATTTGCATTTGCACCTCAAATAAGACTTGTGCTCTCAAGTTGTGAGGCTGAAATGCAGTTGCATACATTGAGCATGCGTATTTAGATGACATGCATACAGAGCTTTCAACAGAGCTTGCATCCAGACTGTAAAATTTTTTTGTTTGGTTGTTTGGGGTTTTTTTTGTTTTTTCTTTCTTTTTTTTGTGCAGGCACCTACTTGAATGAACTTTCTCGGTGTGTTCAGCAGTGCTTACTGCATTCAAATCCTGTTGCCAAAAACAGGGTGAAGGGTTAAATTTGAAAACGTGAGATCCCCTCACTTTGACTTGGGCATGCAGTGTGACTCTCACAACTAAGTTGGCAGGGATCCTTGAGACATGAAGGGAATCCTTCAGCAAGGACAATGGTGTTTTTATTTGGCAATAGGAAAAGATGCGAGGGAACACAATTAAGCTCCGTACTCTTGTGCTGAATGGCTTAATTCAGCTATGTTTGTTCACCGATATTTCACTCCTGTTCCTGTGACTGGCATGGGGAGAAATACAGGAAAACTAGTCCACAGAAACTCTCTTCACAAGGATGCCTTACTTATCTATCACCTGTCAAATTCAGCAACAGCTAATGTCAGTATATTAAACCCTTTCTGAACATACTTGTACAGTCTGTTCATCAGATCGCTTCTGTGAATAGAACTCAACCTGGAATCTCTCCCCTCTCTCAGGCCTCTCCTAATTTGCCATCTTTGCCACTTAGTGTCAAGGAAGTAGTATAATGTGAATTTGTGAAAAATATTTTCAGCAAGTTCATGCTGATATAGAATTTCCCTGAGAGGCAACATTAATAATGGGTTGGCACAACACATTTGCTGGAGTGGGTTTGATGCCTTGATTGAGTTTCCGTGGTGCGTTTGTTGTTGCTTTGGGGAACGTGCGGATATTGAGTTCAATAGACCATAGAATTTTGAATTAACCTCTCTTTTTCTCTCCATGAATATAATGGCTTTGCAATCTGCTCTTGCTTTGGTCTTTTATTTAAGGGAAGAGGAGAAGCTTTTATTTAAAAAAAAATCTGCCATTTCTGAGAACATTTTGAGGAAAAATAAATATACATAAGGAAACATTGATTCATCAAAATCTCTTAGGCTACTTTCCCTCAAGAGTTTCCTACTCTGTCTATAAAATATTCAGTTTAGCCCTAAAGTGCAAAAGATGAAAACCGTTAGCACTAAGTTCAGATGTGGCAGCTCCAGTTATACCCTTTGTTTAGAAGAAGCCTATGACAATTTTTAGGAGTCTCGTTAAACCTTGTTGGGGGTCTCATTTTAAGTAAATTTCTCTTTTCCTGGGAGTTGTAACTGAATAATGTAATTTTATAAGAGGAAGACTGAAAAAAAAATAGAGATTTTTTTTTTCCTTAATTCCCTGCTGCTGTGCTGTGTGTGTTCTTGTTCCCTTTTCAGTCAAGGAATTTACTTTGCGGGTCTTGAAACACCAGAGTAACAATCTGATCTTTGCCTTATTTTCAAAGCCCAAGAAATCTGTTGTTGGTGTGTGTTTGTCTGAGAGAGCTACGTACTTGGGTGGGGAAAAGGGTAGCTGCTAGTAGAAAAAAAGTAGTTAGAGACTGTATCTGTATTGCAAGGTGGAAAATGCACTCAAGGTTAACTTAACACCTACTAATATGGTGATTTGTAAACTGAGGCACAGAATATGAAATTTGTGTTATTTAAAAATGGCATAACTACTGAAGTACGTAATCTTTGCATGCTATTTTTACTCCTTAGATTGTTATATTATGAAGATGGTAAACATTAAATATACTCTTTATCTTCAATATTTCACCATATCACAGACTCACAGAATGTTAG